>CM055190.1:28197777-28585277 GCA_029224185.1 Karalla daura | reverse complement strand
TTTCATCCATCCTGCACAGCAAATAAGTCTCCAGCAGGAGGCAGTAGAGTGTTTCCTCCTAATTCTGAGGTTTTAACCTCCCAGCTATGATCAGCTGCTGCATGAGACCTCATCACCTGTAAAATAAAATTTCCTTTACACTTTACACACACACACACATACACATGCCCACAGACATACACAAAGACATCTCAAGGGAAGCCCAGCTCCATTGTGCGAGCCTGTCTGCTCAAACTCCTGGAGATCAGATGTTTAGCTGGAGAGTGAAAGAGGCAGGTGTAATTTTAACACTTGAGGCTTGAGAAGTAAAACTCATTTTTTCATTCTCTCCTTCACCCGACCTTTTCCTCCTTTTCAGTGGAGAAGGCACTCTGGAGTCTCTGAACAAGACATTGAGCAGCATTTCTGTATTCCATTAACACAGAACAAATAAAAAGGAGGATGAAGAGGAAAAGGAAGAAGATGAATCAGACGGAGAAAGAAGAAAAGGGAGAGAATGAAGAAGAAGGAGAAATAGAAAAGAACTGAACTGAATCTTAAATCTGTTCGCGTTTTCTGCCTCATGGCTCCAAATGCAGCATCGCATTCCCTGTGAGAGCAGTTGGAGGCAGGGTCACTGAGATCTCCCTTCACACAAATACATAAGCACAGTTTATAGGAAGTGAAGAAGAGATAGCCATTATCTGATCCGCCTGTCATTTGTCCTGAACCCTAATCAATCAATTATTTAGTCGATAATGGTAAGTAAATAATAAAAGAAACAAGCTGATCTTTCACAAATGCAAAGAGACGGTCCAAAAATCCATTGTTTTGTCTTCACTGCAAAGACACCTTTCTGTCATAGAGACTATGACAGGCTTTTTATTTAAGAAGCCAAGAACAGAGGATCACAGGTCAGAGGTCACATGGATGTAACTGATGAGGTCATAGATATATCTAGGTGACCAATGAGCACTCCCGGTTCATCCGTCATTATCATACTGCACCAGCAGCACCATCACGCCCCCACAGCTGCTCTTCCTGTTCTCCAAGTCACCATGGAGATACACAGTTGTGTATAACATGGGGCGGGAGGGAGGTGGTGGTGGTGGGGGTGGGGGGGTTGGCCTGACTCTGAGGCGCCCCGTTTAAATGAAAATGCCCACATATTTTTGAGAGGGCCTTTATGAAAAACATGCTGATAGGCTGGAGAGGACATGTTTTCCTGAATTTTGACTTGAAGGTATGGCTTCGCAGTTCTTTCTCGGGATTTTTTGAATTTGCTTGTTTTTCCCATTCATTTCTTTTATGACTTTTGGGGATTTTGGGGGGGATTTTGGGCCACTTTCTGGCCAAAAAATGGAACACAGTTGGGAATCTTTGTCCAATCTAGAATGTAAATACACCAGCGCATTGTTTGGTGTTGGTGGTCACGACTGAGAGTTGAAAAATCTGAAAAAACAATGTAATCTGTGTTACTGGGAACAACCTCCATGGCTGAAAAAGGGGTCAAACGCTTTGTCAAATGCATGTTTTAGATGTAGTATGTGAAGAAATCTATTTTGTGACTCATACGTGTGTGACTCATCGTTTACCTTATTGCCAGACCCGTATTACCTTATTGCCAGACCCTTGCTATCTGTTTCTTTCTGGCAAAAGCTGTCAGCAAACAAGAGAAGATGACAACTAATGTGAAAAACTTGAAAAAATCAGTTGTCTTGACACTAGTGTGCAACATGACATGACAGCCTTGGTTGTATTTACAACATGTGACTGAATGAGACTCGTAGACAGACAGACAGACAGACAGACAGATTTTTTTTCTTTTGCAGCGCATTAAAGTGCATTGTATTCTGCAGCTAAGGGACTATAGACCAGGGCCGCCCCTACCTACACAAAGAATAGTCAGTGCAAGGCAGGGGGAGAAAGAGAAGAGTTTCTGTATTTTTTAACCTGGCACCACATGAGCCATCACTGCAATGATTGACAGCATTGCTGGTCGCTTGATCGATCGCTGGTCAAATGCACTACATGCACTGGGGGTGGGGGGGCCATTCGTGACCAAATTACAGTTTTTGGTAGGGGGCCCCTTTTGACTTCCCTGCGTAGGGCCCCACTTTGATCAGGGGTGGTAGACCATTGTCAATCAATCTCCATGTATAGAATACGCATGCCTGCGTTCAGCTTGGAAAATTTACATAAATGTTTTATTAAATCAAAGGCTTGAACTTTGAGTGATTAAACAAGAGAGAAATGTGAGAAAATGTTAAGGCATGTCTGAGAAAAGTGTATAAAGAGCCCGGTGAGGGCTTTTACAACCTTAAAACATATGGCATGACCATGCACCCACACAGCATCTTAATGAAGAGCAGATGCAGCTGCACAGTGTAAGCCGCCCTCATTGAACTGTCTAAATCACTGTTTATTAATGTTTGCCGACATTAATGTTGCTCCAGAGAGAGACTCCAGTGTGGGGGAGATTCCTCGACAGCTGAACCTAGTGGAGTGTTGCTGCTTTGCATGACGGAGGTCTAACAAATCTGCAAATGTGTGGACAAAAGTAAGTGATGGGTTGTATGTAAACATATGGCTATGGTGTAAACAACTGTGATTGAGTCATCGTTTAAAAAGAAGAGGAAGCTCTGAAAACTCTGACTCAATGTTATAAAGTCCTCCTTATTACTGGTTTTAACCATATTTTATATTAAACGATGAAATTAATTGTATTTTGTAGGTTCATCAAGCGTTTTCCTCTTGTCTGTGAAGCAATTTAGGAGCACAGTTCCAAATATTTTTATTTATGGTGCAATATATTTAATCATTGCTGCTCTCTGCATCTTCTGTTTTGTTTTTACTGCATAAAAAATGTGTCTGTTCTTCCCACTGCAAAAAACATTTCCCAATGATCATTTTATTTATCATTGGGTTCTTTGCAAAATTGCTTGACTGGTTTCTTTGAAATAGGACAAAAAGTATAACATTGGTTCAAGAGGTTTTATATTTTTAAGCAGACCTGAATGATAGTGTGGATCCAGGAAGCGTTCATTTTCCAGTCCTCCTACACTATGGCAGAGGTGTGCACTCTATAGGCTGCATCTAATTCTCTTGAATTCTTTATTTTACCTTAATTTTCTCTGTTTTTGTGTTCATTCTGTTGTTACATTATAATCACTGTTGCAAAGTAAAAGCTGCAGAAAAAAGTTCTGTAAAAACTAACTGCCAAAAACATTCTGCACTGAATGCAATGGAAATATTCCAGAATGCCCTGAGGCACAATTGAACAATCCATGTTGCCTCATTTGCATCAAGTTTGACATCAATTAGCCTGGAGATATAAGCACAAATGTAATTTTCAATCATATTACTGCCCCTTGTGGCCAAACGCACAATCTGAAATGCATGAAAATCGAGTCAGTTTTTCCTCTATGAGTGATGAATCTGTCTGCCAAATATCAAAATTCAAATCCAAATGGTGTTCGAGTTATAAGCACAAATGTAATTTTTCAACCATAGTACTGCCCCTTGTGGCCAAAATGTACAATCCAAAATGCATGAAAATCAAATCAGTTCTGCCTTTATGACTGATGAATCTGTCTGCCAAATATCAAAACTCAAATCCAAATGGTGTTTGAGTTATAAGCACAAATGTAATTTTTCAACCATAGTGCTGCCCCTTGTGGCCAAACGAACAATCCGAAATGCGTGAAAATCTAATCAGTTCTTCCTCTATGAATGATGAATCTGTCTGCTAAATATTAAAATTCAAATCCAAATGGTGTTCTAGTGATTGCATAAACACAAAAAACATGCAGCGGGGCAGTCGGGCCAAAAACATAATTTTCGGGATATAATGAAGCCAGTTATTATCATAATTATGATTACGATTAACTATTATTATTATTGTTACAGCAGTAGCCCAGGGTGGCAATATTAAGTGGGCACACACTGAATAGAGTTTGTAATTATAATCTTATGTTATAAGCTTCAGATGCATTGGCCTTTTTGCTGATTTCCTACATTTTCTAGAACAACAGACTGCTCAGTAAAACAGGCATAAACTTGTTGGATTCAGCTCTTGGCTCCATGTGTAGGTGGAGAGTGCAACAGTGATAAAGATAGTAAGAGCAAGAGAGCGAGGTTTTCCACTTGAAAAACAAGTGAGAGTCCACAGCCAGTCTAGTGGCTGCTTGTTGTTGAGGCTTCTGTCAGTGCAGCAGCAGCTGTTTGCCTTTTTTTATACCAATGATTCCTTTGTTGCAACACTGCAATACTTTAATCTCATTTTGGCAGAGAAATGTCCTTCAGTCTGTCGTTCAGCGTGAGGAAAGTGTTTCCTGTTTCTGCTTTAACACACAGATATTCTGTAAAGATGAGCTTAGATTAGACCAAACTGTACATGAACAGGTTCATTACAAAATGATGTAATGAAAAACATTTGGATTTATTTGACTAAAGAGATTTCAGATACACAGGGAGGACAACGCTCACACCAGGATTACATTCAAACCAGGGTAAGGTTAACAAAAAGGACAACGCTCAAAAAGGACCATGTTTAAATCAGGAGGAGGATCAGGTTTCAAACCAGGATCAAATTCAAAATAGGGTCCAACCAGGATTACACTCAGACTAAGAAAAGATTAAAATAGGGATCCTAGTAGAGAAGATTTGTGCTATTTGTCGTCAATCTGTTCAATCAGGCATTACCAGCAGTTTATCAACGTCAGTGTGGATTTTTTTTCATGAAATTGACACTGTGCAGGATGTTTAGTGGACCAAGATCACAGAATCAAGGTTTTACTTCCAGATTCATAAAGTGATACAACATTCATTAATTCATCTACATTTAATCCATTCTTATATCAATTGGAATTCATCCAAGTTCACAATGTGCAACACAGACTCAAACACATGCAGACATTCACAACTGTAGGGTAAATTATGTGTCTACAGTAGTTGTTAATTAACATCTTTGTACTGTGGGAGGAATGAGGTAAACCCCCAAAGCTATTTCAACACAGGCCTCTACCTGGTAATAGTTTCACACCAAGACCAGGACCCCACTAGTCATATTATCTCCTTGCCTCTCCTTGCCTTTTTTTGGTTCTCATTGGTCAAATTCAGGATATGTCAGGAGCACTGTGTCAGGTTTTTGCCTGCCCTTGCCCTTGCCGAGGCTTCAATTCTTGCCAAGTATGTATCACAGATGGATGGCATCCTATTATTCACTTCTACTGGACCAAATTATGCGATGGGCAAAGGAGGAAGTCAAGACAGTTTTGGGCTTTGTCTCAGAGAAAAGGAGACAACTAGAGCTATGGAGATTTTGGAACTGTCTTACCAGAGGAAAGGAAACCAAAGTAGAACCAGAGTAGAGCAGAGAAGAGCAAAGCAGTGCAGAGCACAGTGCAGTACAGTACAGTACCACAGAGTAGGGTAGAGTAGAGCGAAGCAGAGTTGAGTAAAGCTTATACTGATTGAAAAGGGTCGCAATGGCCCGATGTGGTCTCCTCAGCAGTGCTGTTGGGGCATTTTTCCTTGGATGGATACGCTCACTTGTTTACACAGAGACACACACACCTATGCGTGCAAACACACATACACACACACACACACTCAACACACTCAAGCACTTCAGCCATTTGCAGCACATCCTGGACAGGTCCACACATTTATTCATCATTTAGTTTATTTATCATGTTAATTTTGAATTAATCAAATGTAACTACTTACTATTATGGATGGTACTTGTTGAAGAAAAAACATGCAAAAAATATAATCTTAACTTACAAATGTAAAGTTTAATTGTTTAACTCTGAACTAAAATTACTTATATACATTTTAATTCCAATTAATTTGATTAAAATTCAAATTTAAGTTCTATTTCCTCTTTTCTGACTCAATTCAAAATTGCATCCGTCCGTCATCTTTCCTGCATTGTGCCTTAACAGCATTTCTTAGATCTGCTTCCATCACAGGGCGCAGGCACATACCCACACTGTCATGCTCACACTCACACTTAGGAGCAATTTAGAATTTCCAAATATGCTAAATCAATGTACCTCACTTAAAAATTCAACCCAAATTCAAGCACTGATTTGAATGATGAGTGTCAAATTTGTACCTTTTGCAGGCACTAATTTACATCTCCTGTCTCTAGTAGGCTCACAAATCAAACCTTGTCCTTCAAGCTCAGACTCAGCCCTACAATCAGACATTTTTTAATATTGTTCATAGTTGTCATAGTTGTTCTTCTCCAAGTGTTGTATAGCTGAAACAAATCTTGTATTTGCCAGAGAAGACATTTACAATCGCCGGTTACCACTGACCTTGACCATTTTGTACCGTTGCCATGGTAACAAATGAGAAGAAAAATGTGCTGCTAGTAAGAATGCTTTTTTTTTTACCATGCTGAAAAGCTGAAATCAATCCTCTACAATCACCTCTAAACCAACAGAGCTCTGCCAAAGAGCATTTCTGTAGGTTCTCTCTGTTTTCTTAACCTTACCTGAAATGGGCTCTGGCTGTCGTAGTTCTTCACTTCCTTGTCAGCTCCACGAACCAGCAGCACTCTGGCACAGTTATCCTGGAGGGGGAGGAGGAATAGGAGGAGGAAAGGAAAGGGAAAGAGAACAAGATAAAGACAAAGCAGAGAAAATGCCTTAAAAATATGGAGTGAAATCTTTCTTATTAAGGTACTTTGTAGAGGGAAGAGGCTGATTTGCTTCCAGTGGTCTGGGAAGAATTTCCAAATGCAGAAGAACAGAAGGAAGAAGTAGAAGACGCAGTAATCAGAACAGGAAGTCAGCAGAGTGGCTGCATTCCTGAACATCCCCGCTTTGACAGTAGAAGTAACAACAGAACATCTACCATAAGAGGACAGCTTCACTGTGAAGAGTGTCTATTGCTCCACTCAGAGAGGGAGTGAGTGTGAGAGAGAGAAAGACCGAGAGAGAGAAATAGAGAGAGAGAGAGCGAGAACAGAGGGATGGAGAGTGCTGAGGGGTTTGAATCTACTGCACATATCGCCCACAAAGTGCTCAACCACGCATGTACCACACGCACATGCACATAAATATAAATACTTCTTTTAGATGCACAATAATGCGATTGAGTTGAAAAATTGTTTTAAGCCATGCACAGATCCTAAAATACAGCCAAGATCTGCATGCCAGGCCTGACAAAAACACTACCACCATCAGACAGTTAAGAACTCACGTAAAGATGAAAAAGCTGCTGTGTTATTTTTACCCCTGAATGTTTCCATCCAGAGCCAAGAATCCCACCACCACATATTCTGTTTTTTTCTCTTCACAGGAGCTGCACTCTTATTCACTCTTCACTGAATAATGACGCTTCAAAAGAAAAATGTGTGACTTACATCAGAGCTATGGAGCCAAGCAGGAGCAGTTTAGCTTTTATAGTTGACCAATTATCATCATGCAATAAATGATAATTTTTGTGATGTATGAATTATTTCAGTTATTTTTAACATTTCAATTAACTGATGGTAGAAAGGTTTGCTGAAGAAAACCAGAAATTACTGATCAGATCTGGCCTATTTCTTTTAAATTGACTCAAAAGATTTCATTAGATTCTCAAATCGAAATAGTTGATTATTTTTAGTCTCTCATGAGAGAACAAACAATATAACAACATAATTTAGGAGCCAAAAACCAACAACCCCCCCCCAAAAATAATACATATTTCTCAAAACCCTGGGTTCCTACAGTACTTTTGAGAGTGAACCACACATGGGAAGGGCTCTGAGAGTCCAGGTCACTAGTATTACAGTCTTATTCATGAGCTACAGATGAGTACAGTAAACACCTTATTCACAATGTCCTTGAAGAAATTTCTTAGCATTTTTCCCCATTTGCCAGGTGAAACACCATGTGGTATCAACTTGACTCGACTTCAAATGCTTTTCCATTGCAGAATAGTACCACACTGAGAGTACCCCCCCCCCTCCCCCAGGTTACAGGCAGAGGAGCTGTGTGCATGGCTTTACAATAATAAGAATTGTAGAAACTCTGACTGTCAATTTACATCCTTGAGGACAAATAGGTAAACTGTACCAATGATATAGTTTATTTTTCTTCCTTGAGCTTCAGGACAATGACCACAAGAGAGTGTTTAAACATTTAACATTTAACATTAGATAACAGATGGAATTTCAAATACTGATGTACCAACTACATTATATGCACAGTAAACCTCTGAATTAAAAATTTCACACAAATGAATATTCAATTCAATGATTCAAAGCCTTTGTTGAATCACCGAACATCACCTTGAGTTCACAAATTCTTTCTTTATTTATTATTACTTTATGCGCTAATGTTCATTTTTTCATGTAATTAAAGGACTTCTATCCAATTTAAATCTATCTCCCAGCAATAAAGAAAGGCAGTATAAAGCAACTTAAGCAAGGACTTTCAATGTCATAAACAGTGCAACGGGGACTGCAGAAGATCCAATTTTCAAATAAATTCTGTACAACCCAGAAACAGGAGAAATTTCCAATAGTCTTAAGGTGCTTTCAGACTGACCGTGGTAAGGCCTCGGTGCTCCACTGGGTACGGCGCTACCGCTGTACCATGTGGCAAAGTTGCAAGAAACCAATAATCATGTTTTTTCATGTTTTTCAAGACCCTTATGTTTAGTATTTCTTTTGAGTTTCACGTTTTCTCAAGATCCTTGTGTTTAGTATGTTTGGTCCTCATCAGAGCCATACTTTATGAGGGGTGGAGCTTTGAATATTTTCCATTTCCCACCTGAGGGCTTCGCAAAAAGAGACCAAATGTCCTGAAATAGACTTTCTGACAAGCAACATAGTCAAACACAAGGAGGCAACTTCAAGGGGATGACATTTTTCTCTCCCCTCCTCCCTTCTAACTTGAAGGCACATTAGAACTACAAACAAAATGGCAGAGCATATGTGTGTGTATTTCAATGTGCAAATGTAGTTAATTTTAAATCTTCTCATCAGGGTTAAGAAAACATCTATCTGGTCAATATTCAAAGAAATATGTATAACCATGTTCACGGACAAGCTGGCTTATCAAGTGTGGCAAATCTATGACATGAAAAAGTGCCGCGTGGTGGCTGCTGGGAATCGTGTAAGAGTGAAAAAGTAATAAACCATAATAAATGGTCGAGGGGATGTCTCAGATCCTGTCCTCTCTATTCCAACAATCCTATCTACTTTTCAGAAATTTGGGTCATTCTCAAGCTATAAAGTAAATATTGCTAAAACTGAATGTTACCTTGTCAATACGTCAGCATTACAGCTCAAACAGTCTGACATCCCTTTTAAGTTGAGTCCATCTGGCTTTAGGTATCTGGGGATTAATGTAACTACAACACTAAACTCTCTTTTTTCCGCTAATTTTCTACCTTTGATGTCTAAAACAAAATCCGATCTTCAAAGATGGGGAAGCCTACCTCTTTCATTGATCGGAAGAATATTTTTATTCTTATTTAACTGTCTTCCGCTTTTTCTACCCAAACACTTCTTTAAAACAATCGATCAAACCATTTCCCATTTTCTATGGTGCGGTAAGGCACCCAGAATCGGTAAATCCATACTTCAGAAATGTAAATTCAGTGGTGGATTATCACTTCCAAATTTTCAATTGTATTATTGGGCAGCACATCTCCACAAGATCTCATTTTTGTTTAAAGCAGTTGATCTGCATTGGTGTCATTTAGAGGCAAAGTCATGTGTTTCATCCTCCCTTCCTGCTTTACTTACCTCCTCTATCCCATCCAACCTCTCTGGCTTCACAAATAATCAAGTGGCTCATTCTTCACTCAAAATATGGTACCAATTCAGGACGCACTTTAAATTCAAGTCAACATCCATCCTAGCTCCTTTATTGAATAATCATTTATTTCAACCTGCATTTACAGATTCAACCTTTTTTTGCATGGCACAATAAAGGCCTGAAATGCTTTAATGACCTTTATAAGGATGGCATTTTTTGCAGCTTTACAGATCTTTCAAGTCAATTTCAACTCTTCTCATCTTTTTCGTTATTTTCAAATTAGACACTGTGCTAACGTTTTGATTCCGGCTTTTCCCTCACTGCCACCAAGTCTAAAATGGGAGGGGCTTTTAGGTCATGACCCACTTCAGAAGTCACTCATCTCTAAAGTTTGTAATGTAATCCAGTCCTTTGATTCCTCTCCACTTACTAAAGTCAAGGCTGCTTGGGAGCAGGAACTGGGTTTGCATTTGAATGATGACTGGTGGGACACTGCTCTTAAAACAGTTTACACCAGCTCAACCTGTGCTCGTCTCCAGCTCATACAGTTCAAAGTATTGTTTAGAGTTCATTATTCAAAAACTCGATTATCACAAATATATCCCAACATCCCTGATACTTGTGATAAATGCCAAGCTTCATTTTGTAATCTAACTCACATGTTCTACTCTTGTTTATTTCTCTCTCGTTACTGGCAGAATTACTTCGACACCACATCAAAAATATTCTCGATGACTGTAAAAATGTCTCCCCATGTTGCCATATTTGGGCTCCCAGATGACCACAATCGGTTTACCTCCATACAACTAGATATTTTAGCTTTCACATCATTACTGGCGAGACGCCATATTCTTTCTAACTGGAAGTCAACTAAAAGTCCCTCCAGTTCTCAGTGGCTTAACAACACAATGTCTTTTCTAAAACTAGAAAAGATACGATTTTCGGTGAGCGGTAACTCTGATAAATTTTACAACAAGTGGCTTCCCTTTATAACATTCTTCCATTCTCTCCAGTCTCTCCCTTCTGATTGATTGCCCCCCCTCTTCTTCTTCTTCTTCTTCCTTTTCCTCTCCTTCTCATTATTATTATTATTATTATTCATTTTATTTATTGTCTTTTCTTATTTTATTTTATTCTTTTATCATTTTTTAATTACTTTTCTACTTAAACTATTTGCTCTATTTTGGTTCTTGGATCTGTATTAGTTAATGTGTCTACGACTTGCTACTTTTTTTTGTACTATTGTTCCATTGACCAATGACATTGTATTGTTTACTTTGTACATCTAAAAATACCAATAAACAGATTCATAAAAAATAAATCAATAAATAAATGGTTGAGGGGATACTTCTCCAAGTGTGCCGAGTCATAGGAGTACTGCTAGTATATACTGGCTCTGTGTCGCTGACTGAAGGGGGTGTGTTCAAAGGCAAAACTGATTCAGCAATGTTTGAAAACGTGAGTTGGATTTATTTTATTCGGAAGAACTAACAAATAAATTATCATACCCATTCACTGAAGGAATTTAAAGAGAATATAAGAAAACAAAAAATGTGGACACAAATGCAGAAACGTCACTCAACATCTTGAACTGATGTGACACACTTTAGTGATGCACAGCATGCAACTCTGAAAGAAAATAGACAGAAATAAAAAGGCAGAATGAAACTGATTTTTTTGATGTATTTAAATGTGTAATACATAAGACTCCTAGAGTGAAGCAGAATAACGTACAGTAAGACGTATCAACTGAAAACTCTGTTGAAAGTTACGATTTCCACGCGAATCCTCTGCTTCAAACAAATATTTTAAGTTTTATTTATGCGGGGTACCAATTCTATTCTGATTCTGTTTAATGATTATTGTTTGCTGGTTGTTTAATTTAACTAGTATGTTAATCTGTAATAAATTCTTGTAATTGCAGAAGCTTATTGCTATCCTTTACCTCACCTTAGAAATGTTTTTCCTCTACACCTAGAACTTTAGAGGAAGCTCCCTTTCTTACACTAGCTGAACTGAATAGAAGAAGAAGACTTGAGAGTACAGATGAATGTACTGTGCTCTTTCCTCTCCCAGATTCCATACGTAGATGCTGTGCTGGATCCACAACTTCCTCCATCGCCCTGCCCCCACCTACTGCTGCCACTGTGGTTCTTTTAACTGTCAACCATCAAACTTGAGATCTCTGTAAACTGCTCTGTTTGTGCGCGCCTGCCTGTTCTGGGTGAGGAATCCCTCCTCTGTCTCTCACCCTGAGGTTTCTCTCATGTTTTCCCTGTCAGGGGTTTTCTTGGGAGTTTTCCCTCAGCTGATGCACGAGTCTAAGGGCAGGGGGTGTGACATTACGACTTTGTATATGTTGTTTGTTTGCTCATATAAAGTCACTTTTTATCATCTGGCACTATGAATTAATCAAAGTTGAAGATGAAGTTGTTAACGTGGAGAAGGTTGGTATGGTGCTAAGGAACAAGGTTGTAATTGGCCTTCAAAGGGAGGATCTTATATGTGATCCGGTTATTTATAGAGAAGTGAAATGAAGCTACTGTAGGACAGATCTAGGATGACAATTGGAGGGGGCTTGGTGATGATGCAGGTGGCATAGTATTGATCCAAATACAGCGCATGGATGTATTTTCCAGACACACAGAAGATAATTAATCTTTTTTTTTTTAAACAATCTGTTTTATTGGTTTTCTTCATAATAAACATGTACAATCAACAGAAACAGAACACCCCCTTCCCACTCACACCCACCCCCACCTCCTCCACCGACTGGCACCTATTACCCATAGATGAAACAAATTTACAAAAATAAAGACAAACATATTAAACAAAACATTAAACAACTGACATTAGCAAGAAGAATAAGGACTTAATTATAAAAAGAATAATAAATAAAAAAATAAAAAAAATAAAAAAGGGGAAACCATGTGTACATTCAATCCACAGAGATCTGGCAGGCTGTACTTTTCACATATGACACCAAGAGATTCTGCATTCTCTCAAAACATCAAGACATCTTTGCCTTTCAGAGTCAGCTTAATCTTCTCTAACTTTAATAAATAAAGGACCTCTTTAACCCAAGCTGAGTAGATAGGTGGGACTGATGATTTCCATTATAACAGTATCAACCTTCTGGCCAGAAGAGTAGTAAAAGCAATCAAGTGTGCTGTGTATGAGGGAAGAGAGAATGAAGAAGAGCACACACCAAACAGAGCAGTGAAAGCATCAGGGGTTATGTTCCTCCCTTTCACCTTACTCAGTGTCTTAAATATCTCTGACCAGAAGCCGGTCAAAGAGGGACAGCTCCAAAACATATGTGAGTAATTGGCTGTAGCTTGCTGGCATCGGTCACACAGGGGAGACAATGAAGAGAAAATTCTAGACAGCCTGGCCTTCATATAGTGAGCACGATGCAATATTTGACATTGCATAAAGGCATGCCTAGCACAAATCAAAGAAGTATGTACTCTCCTCATGGCTCCCTCCCAAACATCCTCTGGGATTTCTGTCCTCAAATCTGTCTCCCAAACCGTCCTAAGCGGGGTAGAAGAGGCCTGGCAAAGTTCGAAAACATTTAAATAAAAAAAAGAAATGGACCCCTTTAGTGCGGGGAGAGGCTTTAAAAAGGTCTCTCTATCTGAGGGCTTAGGAAGAGCCCGAAGGCTCGGGAAAGTGCTATGGATAAAGCTTCGAACCTGAACATACCTAAAAAAATGTTCCTTGGAAAGGGAATTTATCCACCAGCTGCTGAAAGGAAGCAAAAACAGAATCGACATACAGGTCAGAGAAAGTTTCTATTCCCGCCCTATACCACATGGAAAAGGTGCCCTCCAGTAGCGACGGAGGGACACTAGGGTTCACCAAGAGTGGGGCTCTGATGGAGAGAGCCTGCAAGGCAAAATGGCGTCTAAATTGAGTCCATAATTTAATGCAGGAGGCTACTATCACATTATTAGTGTATTTGGATAAGGTAAAAGACAAGGGTAAGTATAACAAAGCCTTTAAGGACGCTGGTCAGACAGAGTTTGCCTCTAGCAACCATGAGAAAGTGGCTTCAGTGTCTCCATACTAAACCCAACCTGGACAAGCTTACAAGCGCGACATGAGGCAGTGGCTGTAAGTATGATAATCTATTTCCCTCATTGTTGTTATTGCACATTTCTCTTTGCGTTTCTCTCCATCCTTTATTTCCTACTTCTAGAGCCCATTCGCTGTCACTACTATCTCCTTTGTTAACTAGTTTCAGAGCAATCGAAACCAGGTTATAGCCCAATCTAGATCTAGGGTCAGACCTCCTCCACAAACACTCCTTTGCTGCTCTCCAGCTCATGTGCACTGCCACAAATCTATTCAGGGAATAGCGCTGTAGCATCAGTGGAAGCATCAGCCCTCTTCACGTGAAGACCAACTTAGGTAAAGAACAGCAAGTCTGCTGAGCGAATCTGAGTATTGCTACCACAACTCTCTTATTAGCCACTCAATAGCCTCTCTCTCCTATTGGCTACAGCTATGTGTTTCACCATTCCTGTCATCTCACAGAGACCTGGATCAAATCGGAAAATTCTGCCACCCCAGCTGCACTCTCAACCAACTACTCCTTCTCTCACACCTCCCGTCTGATGGGCAAAAGAGGAGGGACAGTTCTCCTGATCTCAAAAGAATGGAAATTAACTCCCCGATTACCCCCACACAATTTTACCTCATTTGAGTACCACGCTATTCAGGTGTCTGCCCCAGTCCATCTTGGAGTAGTTGTAATCTACCGACCTCCAGGACATATAGGAGGCTTTATGGATCAATTTGATGCCCTCCTGTCATCCATTCCCATCCATGAGTGTCCACTACTCATTCTTGGTGACATGAATATTAACCTAAATTGTCTCCCACAGAGCTACCTCATAGGCTATATGTTGCATCTTCTTCCACATTTCAGTTCAACCAGCATGTTTACTTCTGGTTACCGGAACCCTAGGCTTTAATTTGGCTGCAGCATGAGGAAGGAATAAGATGCAAACCTTAAAACTATACATTTCATAACATTAGCATTTAAGCTTGTATTGCTGATGATTATGGATTTAGAAGTATGATACTCTCAAATTATTAATAACACGACAGAGAAATAGGTAGATATCCCCTCACCACCACATACAACTGCCCCTTAAATTACTGACGTGTCACAACAATCCGGGATTAGTGTTGCCACCTGTCCGGGTTGTCCCTTATTGTCCGAGATTTTCATGGATTGCCATGAAACGGGACACCGAATGTCCCGTTTTTTCCGTATGATGCGTAAAATCTGTGTTTCTCTGTATTTGTTTGTTGTGCATCGCTGTTAGTCCAGGGAGACACTCACAGCGGCTTACAATGATCCTGACAAGGATCATAACTACTTTAGATGTAGCTGCGGGCTTAACATAAGCCTTTTAATGAGTGTAGCTGGAGCTTGATGGAGTATTTACCGACCTCAAACCCGGGTACGGTTGGTTACAGTAAAGTTGTCCCGGCGAATAGCGACCATCCACTTTCTTCTTGTGTAAGGATCAGTGAAAGCTAATCACTGAGTTGTATTTATGCGATGCCTGACACAACAATATTCCTCTGTAGAGCAACAAGTGACTTTCTAAAGTCTTAACTTCCTCTGCTGAGCCATCAGCAAGATTTGCCATACAATTTAAGCAAGTAACAGCGCTGCCTGAGAATCTAGCAGTCCGTCATCAATCGGACTGGCATGTACCCTATTGTCACCCACAACTGATTCACAGACTGCCTCACAGTCACACCACTGCACATCTCTGACCATTTCTTTATGAACTTCAAAATACAGCTTAAATCACTCCAGTCATCCCCACCTTCTCTGGTGTGATTCCACAGTCTTCGCAATCTGTCTCCCACCCACTTCTCTTCTGCAGTTGCATCTGCCTAACCCGCTCTCGCCTTCTTTCCTCTCTTGAGGTAACTGAGGCCACAGAGTGCCTATGTTCCACACTATCCTCCTGCCGAGACAGCCAATGTTGTCTGTCCAACAAGGGCAGTCACTCCCATCCACCCAAGCCATGGCAAACATACATCCGGGAACTACGCAGCACCTTAAGAGCTGCAAAAAGAAAATGACACAAAACCAAAGAACCTGGTGATCTCAAAGCTTATCAGTCACTCCTGGCCTCCTTCTTCTCCAGTATTTACACTGCTAAATCCACTTCCTACAACGATAAGATCAACAGCACCAAAGACATCCGCAAACTATTATCCACCTTCAAATCACTGCTCAATCCTCCACCTCTGCCACCACCTACCAATCTGTCTGCAGAGTCCTTTGCTTCCTTTTTTACAGAAAACTGTGATCTGCACACGTGGGGGTCAGAGTGAGAGAGAAAGAGAAAGAGAGAGAGGGAGAGAGAGAGAGAGATGCTCAGGTATACTTCCATGATGCATGTCGCGCTTGGGCGCAGAACACTGCCACTGCCACTGCCACTGCCACTGCCACTGCCACTGCCACTGCCACTGCCACTGCCGTGGAAATATGCTGGTGGCTGGCAATCATCCTGTTATTCATACTCTCTGAAACAGGCATCTCTGACAATATACTCTCCTCGTTTTCTCCACTTGCTTTTCTGACATATCAAAGTGGATGATGGATCAACATCTCCAACTCAACCTCTAGAAGACTCAAGTCTTAGTGACTCCTGCCAATCAACCACTCCTCGACAACAGTGACATACAAATTGGCTGTTCTTCCCTCTGCCCAGTTAGAATTGCAAGAAACTTGAATGTCATGACCAGCTCTCCTTCGCAGAGCACATTGCAGTGGTCTCCCGGGCATGTCGCTTTGCATGCGCAAGACAACGTTCCTAAGAACGTTGTCTTGCGCTGCCATCCCTATGCACAAAGCAATCTCGGTCTAGACTGTTTGCCTTTGTGGTCCCTAAGTCGTGGAACAATACAATCAGAATGGGAAACTCTACCCATCTTCAAAATCTCTTGACGACTTTCCTCTTCCAAGAGCACCCCTTTTCTTAAACAGTGCTTTACCTCCTCTAATAAGAAAAACAAAAAAAACCTGTCCCATCCTTTTATTTAACCTTTCCTTTCCTATCTGTCGTATCTACCTCAACTGTCGCCTCTTGTTGCACTATAAGCACTTATACCGTCCCTCAACTGTAAGTCGCTTTAGATAAAAGCGTCTGCCAAATGAGTAAATGTAAATGTAAATGTAACAAGGATTGCTGTATGGTTGGGCGAGAGGGGTGGATGGAGGAAAGAGATGTTGCATGGATTGGAATGTGCTGACTGAGAGACATTATTTTATATGGGATTAAATGATAGATTTCAGTCAAGGATGATGCCTAGACTTTTGATTTGGGGGGGAAGCGGAAACTGATGAAATGACAATAAAAATGGAGAAGTTACTTATTTTAGTGACCTATTCTAGTGGATTTTGTGCCTTTAAGAAGTTATGTTTTGTCACCATTAAGTTTAAGGAAGATGATAGAGAGCCGAAATGGATGGGATGGTGGTAAAGTGGATTTAGAGGACAGGTAGAGGACAGGTACATGTTGGGCAGGTCAGGACAGGTGCGTACTATTGAAACTGAATGATACTTTATAGAAACTATGGGAGGTAGATGAATCGAAAAGGGCCAAGGGCATAGCTTGGGGGAGCAACAGAAGTGATTTTAAGAGAAGGATTTTAATGTTTTGAGCCAGTGTGAGGTGCATGTGTTTTGAAAAATGTGTTTTATTAACCAGAGAGAAGAGTGCATGTGTGTTCTTGTCGCCTGTATTGAGGTCTGCATAGTGGAGAGCATATTCTTGGAGTAATGTGGAATATGTCCTTATGCACAGTGAGATCACATTTGTGTAGTGTACACTAAAAGAGCAGAAGGAGACAACTAATAGAAGAGAAAAGATAATCAGGAGTTGATGCTGGGGATTTTTTACAGATCTTTTTACAGATTTTTTTTACAATTCCTCTGTATTTTGATATTACAAAATACCAAAGCATTTTTTTCCACTTACAATATGAATATGAATTGCCTTGAATGGTTCTATACAAATTAACTTGCTTTGCCTTGCCTTGTGGTGTCAAAGAGCAGACAGTTCTGCAATGTGAGACTACAGACTGTACCTTTAGTAAATTACTGAACAGAACCATAAGCACAATGGAAAGTTCTCTAGAGGCAATTTAATATGAAAAGTGTGAAAGAAAAAGTCAAAAGTGAACCTTTGCTGGGTACAAAAATAATTTTTGCACTTTTTGACAGCTCATTTTACTGAACTGGCCTATCTAACTCAAAAAAGCACCAGGTCAGTCTAGTACAGTTGTGTGTGCTCTCTTTTGCACAGACACACACACACACATACACACACAAACACATATATTCAGATACACACACATACAAACACAAAGAGCTCACCTGATTGTATAGGGCACAGATGTGGAGGGCAGTATTTCCCGATGCATTCTGGGCACTCATGTTGGCTCCATAGAACAGCAAATGCTCCAGATGCTGCACATGGCCATGACGGCAAGCCTGCACACACACACACACGTACACACACACACACACACACACATGCACAAGATGTATGTACTGTATGTATGTATCTCTCTTTTGCTTGCTCTCTCTCTCTCTCTCTCTCTCTAAATATATATATATATATATATATATATATATATACCTTCCTGAATGTTTTGTAACATTTCTTCTTTTTTGCTTTAACTCTTTAATGTTTATTGTACAAAAGTATTTAAGATTATTGTTATTATTGTTACTATCTACCTAGTTGCAAAGTTGCATATAGACCCTATTCCTACATCCAGTATGTTTGTAAGTGTCATATTTAATTGTATTCGAATGTTTGTTCCGTAAACTCTTCATATTTGAAGGTAGACAATTGTAGTGAGAGGCCTCCTCCACTAGATGTGAGTGTGCAAGAGGCAGAGAGGCAGAGGAGGCAGCCTGTGGAGTTGCACCCCCTGTTTGAACCCACCCATGAGGAGATGGAGGAGAACAAATAGAGGGGGCACTTCAACACATCAACATGCTGAAATCCTCACAGCGTGTGTGTTTGGTTTTAAAAATGGTCAATTTCTCTGCATCTTCTCCCAATGAGACCACTTCATACTTGTAAAACCTTCAACTAAAACCTTAAAATGCTGAGTAGAAGTATCATTAATCTTTTCTCCTGTACAGTTTTCATGTTAGTTCTTCACCTTTTACATTGTTTTTGAAGCACATTTATGCAATGTTTCAAGCACATTTATGCAGCACTTTGATGCTGTTTTAACATGAAAGCTTGATAATTAAGGTTAATATTATTGTTAGTATTGTTTTGTGTGTGGACACAAAACGCTGCTGATGAAACAAGGCAGCGAAACAAGTGCAGAGCAGTTGTGTGGAGCTGTTTGTGTTTTTACTGTTGCATCAGTCTCAGAAACATGTTTTGGATATTTTTAGCTGGTGATGAAACACTGCATGTCAAAGCTCTGCAGAAGCTCTGAAAAGTCTTTTCTGTTGGCTGTGAAATGTTTTCCTGATTTATTTTAGGATGAGGTGAAATCACCTCAATGTAATTATTTATTATATTTATTATGGGGGGTATTCATTTTTTTAACTATTTGGGGAGGAAACATTTGGTGTTGTTAACGTAATGCAATCGATACTGTGATAGTATATAATTTGTAAGCACCATTTAATACATTAATCATATTGAAATAATAGTTTCATAGAACTTAACGATAATGAACATTCTGAATGTTTTTGAATGTCTTGGGATTTCAATTCACATAGAGTTCAAATTCACATTTGAAATGAAATTCTGATGAACTTGAATTCTGATTTATGATGTGAATACGTATGTGTGTGTGTGTGTGTGTATGTGTGTGTGTGTGTACCTGGTGGACCTCATGCCAGCCATTCTCGTCCTGGCAACAGAGAATGGCATGGTGGTGTAGCAGCAGCTCACAGCAGCCTGGGTCTCCACCCACCACCGCACTGTGGTATAGCGGAGTCAAACCCCGACTGTCCTTATAGTCGGGAGATGCCCCCAGCTCCAGCAGCGTCTGTGTGTGTTTGTGGAGGCAGGATCAAAACCATACAGAAAAAAAGGATTTAGACCTTATAAAGTAAGAATAGTAATAAAATTTGGTGTCAATCTAGGATAAAGTCTACACATTATTCATGATTGAAGTTCTGCATTTGGTTTTCATTGCTCTTTATCCATTGTTCCATCCTCCATTCTTTTGAGAGAACGTTCAGTTTCATAGTTGAAACTATTTCCTTATCGTATTTTAAACCTAAAATGACCAGGGGCATTATTATTAGCCCCTTTTAAGAAATTACCATTTATGATGACCATTTTAATCGCACAAGCCACTTTTGTGCAGTGATGTGTTTTAACTCCACAGGTGCTTAAACGTGATCAGGTGAAACAGGTCATTTCACTTAATAATTGAGTCAAACATGGTATAAAAGCCTCAGTATGGGTCATTGAGCTGTCAGTTGACAAACCAAGGTGAAATGAGGCAAACCAAGGCGAAAATGAAGGTAATCAATTTGGACCAAAAAAAAAGAATTATTGATGCACGTAAAACAGGTGAGCGACATACAAAGCTATCCAAGCATTTCCAAGTGTCAAAACCTGGAGTAAGAGGTATAATCCAGAAATTCAAAGACTTTACTTATACTGGAAGCGTGTCTTACAGTCTGATGACACTAAACTAGAGGTCTTTGGCCATAGAGACACGGCTTATGTTTGGAGAAAAAAGAGAGGGGCATTTAACTTAAAGAACACCGTCCCCACAATGAAACACGGTGGTGGGAGTATTATGCTGTGGGGATGCTTTAGTGCATCTGGAAATGTAAATCTTGTCAAGGTGGAAGGAATCATGAATCATGAAAACTATGTAGAGATTTTGAAAGAAAACCTTAAGCAGTCAGCAGTAAAACTGAGTCTGAGTTGTCGCTTCATCTTCCAACATGACAACGATCCTAAGTGCACATCTCTCTTGGTGGAGAACTATCTCCAGAAGACCAAGATGAATGTAATCGAATGGCCTGCACAAAGCCCTAATTTAAATCCAATAGAAAATATGTGGGGTGATCTTAGAAAAATATCCCTGCCTATGGAGGAACTTGAGAGATTTGCCAAAGAAGAATGGGCCAGGATTCCTCAAAATGAGTGTCAGAGACTTGTTGAAAACTACAACAAACGACCGCAGGCAGTTATCCAGCAAAAATCACACACAGCTGACTATTAGAATGTGGGGGGCTAATAATTTTGTGCCAGGTAATTTTTGGGCTTTGTTGAATATTTTCAATTCTGTGTGCAAAAATGATATTAGCATCCAAAATAAAACTAGGACTTGTCTACAAAGCTGTGTTAAAAATTTGTTGCTCTGGTTTAAAGCACTTGGGAAGTCCATGCAGCCCCCTCAACTAATTCAACATAGCCCCGTCAAAAGCAAACTTTTGAGACAACGCTCAACAAGGTGAGCGCTGTCAAATCCATGAGTTTTGCACTGGGCAAAATTACGCAACAGTGCCACCTTGAAAAATTCAAATGGCAAGCCCCACTTCTGGCTTTTTCCTAAATGCATGAAACTTGGTGAGTTTATAGAACATACTGAGGCGCACAAAAAAATCCTCCTGTTCAACCCAAACAGGAAGTCGGCCATTTTGACACATTTGTTTTCGCTTTTTGGAAGGTGCTGTTCCTAGGGCTTTAAACCAATTGACTTCAAATTAGGTACAGATCATCCAGAGACCATGGTGACCACACTTCAAAAGAACGTCAAAAGAATTTCTGTAGGTCAAAGGGTGTGGTTGCTATGATGTGAAATTTGTTTTGTTTTTTTTCGTGCTCTTTCACTTTGAATGAACTTTGAACATACTTGATCATGGCAGCTTGAAACTTGCTGAATATGTTGAGGGCTCCATGCTGAATAGCCTGATATACCTCATTCATGACGCCCCCAGTGGTGACAGGAAGTAATCAGGTTTTACACTTACATGTAGTAATCCTACATAATTGACCACATTAACTTCCTTCCACTTGTAATACATGCAGAACACGTTGGTGAAGCTACATTACAAAGGCAGGGAGGCTACCACTAGTGGTATCCGTGTGGCAGGCATGAATAGCAATCTCTCGCCATGTATTACGAGTGGCTTTGTGACGGCTTTAAGGAACTCCTATCATCATGAAAATGGGTACACTGATTAAGGACAGAGATCTCTGACACTTGATAGGGGCATAGCCCATGGGGGCTAAAATGCAAAAGTAGCGCCACCTAGAAATGTTGACCAATCCCCATAAGGATTTTTTGAGATGTCACAGGCAAAAAAAATTGGAATGCAGATACATCCTAAAGAAATATGCATAAAAGTCTCTTGACATGATGACCGCAACCTGACAGGAAGTTGGCCATTTTGATTTGAATTTTTGAATTTTAAAAACATCTCGTCTGAGGAACGGGTTAACCCAATTGGTAGAGAATTTTGTGGAGTACAAATATGAAAATTTGTAGGCTTATACAGTTTATCAAGATGCACAAAAAAGCCATTCTGGTTTTAATGTTCTAGTGTCGCTATTTCAGTACATCACTTGTCACCCGAGAGATTTCATCCCATCAACTACTCAACATATTGTATGAGATCACCTTAATGGCATTGTGATCAAAAGTTCAGAAAAGATTTTCTATATGTCAAGGCGTGTAGCCGTATGGCAGCCATAGTAGAGACGGTTCATTGTCTGAATCACAGGGATGCTGCTCAGCCCAGAAGAGATTCCTCTTCAAAATGTGCTTAAAAAAAGGATTCTTGGGATGGCCTAGGAACTACATTGACCTAGCGATTGCCAGTACCCCGACGCGCCGAAGTGCACAGGCGTGGACCCACTCATGGCTGCTTGAAGCTTTAATTTCCAATTAATTTCAGGAGCATTTGTTTGGTTGGGACCAATTCAAAAAAATCACCCTTAAGCAAACATTCGCTGTAAAGCCATATGTTGACCTAGAAACTTCATTTAAACTTCAAAACGCAGGAAAACGTCTCCTCTCTGTCTATACCCGACAACATGTTGATATCTTGTATCGTTTTTCCTCCAGGCCCCCTCAAAAACATGTGCGTTTGGCATTTTTCCTTGCAGTTACAATGAGGAGAGACCAACTGTCAGAGTGTGAGATCGTTGAAAGATCATCTGTCATTATTCTCTTTTCACGCCCCAACCTCATCATACACAGTAGGCAAATTCTTTTTTCCAGTTTTGTTGGAAAATTTGTCCTCGTTCATAAGATGTTGGCCATAAACCTGTACGCCTTATAAAATTTAAATGGCGAGGCTCAGAATCAGCTCAGAGCAGCATCTTCTCTCCATAAGCCTCCATTAATTTTCCAACCACTGCCATCTAAGTGAATATTTGCACTTGTACCCATTACTGTGGCCCCAGTTTTCATAGTACACACCAAATCGCATCAGGGTGTTCCTGGGACTCTCCCTTGTGTGAAGGTTTGCCTATATTAGGCCCAAGCATTGTCTCCCTATGAGCAAGAGTTTAGCACTTAGTTTAGCAGAAAAGAAACTTGTGGTCTGTCGGTGTACAGTTGTATGTTTGTTGTATGTATGTAGGTTACATTGTTTTTCAGCAGCACCTTTTCAAACAGACTCAAACTGTCAGAAAGACAGACTGTGGGTCTGCAGGTAGGAGCTGTCGTCAGGGCAACCTTGGCTCACTCCACTGCTGCAGAAATAAAGAGGGCCTGTATACGAAGCCTCACCATGAGAAATGAATGGGAAAAAAAAGACAGACTTAGCTACTTTCTCATCCAGGTAACAACTTCATTCAAACATTGATATGGCCATAAACTTGTGGTCAGTGTGTGTTGTTTTCACCATGAAAACCCACTCACACACACACACACTCTTCTTCTCTCTCATACACACACGGTCACAGAATGGTGTCTTGTGAGCAATCCAAAGGCAGACAGGATGTATCGTTTTCCAGCAGCACCTTCTCAAAGAGCATATGGTCAAGTGCCTTGTGTCTTCTCCTCCGTTGACAGAGAGCCTCCTGCAGCAGCAGGCTCACAGATTACCTCACAGACACACAAACATTTCATGTGCACACACCTACACACACACTCACTCACCCACTCAGTCTCTCTCACATACATGCACTCACTCTCAGAGTGGTGTCTTTTGAGCAATCCAAAGGGTGTCAAAGTGCTGCAAACCAACAGGCACACACCCTAGAGCACACACACACACACACACACACACACACACACTCATTCACTCACTTAGTCTGTCTCTCATACAAAGTGCAAAGAATGATGTCTTGGTAAAGTTTGTTACCTAAAACTTAGGTGTTACATGGCACCCTTTCAGCAATGTCAAAACAATTTATTCGAATTAATTGTTAACAATATTAATTGTGTTTGCTTGATAATATTTGAATGCTTTCGCTTATTTTTTTTTTTAAAAAGCCAATAATGAAAAGTCTTGAAATGAGAAGACTCATCTCATTTACTAGCTTTTTTTTTCTTTTTACTTAAATTTAGAGCGAAGAAAGCAGTGAAAAAAGGATCATCAAGCTAGTATTAAGTTTCTTTCAGTCAGTACAGTGCTTAGAAGAAGTGCTTTATTACTTATTTCAAGGAATTTCTCACTTTTCTAATACCTAGATACAGTATATTGTCTTATGCCAAGCAATCTTACCAAGTCTACATATCTCACTGCACTGGCAGATAATTTGACTGGTTTCTAGTCTTTTCCTTATAAAATGAAGTGTTAATTTATTGTATTTGGATGGTAATTTTTTGTTTTGCACTTCTGTTTAGATGTCAAACTTTTATGAATTATGCAAGAAATGCTAAAATTATCTCAACTGAGTGCTGACCTTTTCCTCATAATTATGCTCCAAAAAACACTGAATTCTGTCTCAAACAGAAAAATCACAGCAGTCAGATGTTTCAAATGACAGGTGATGAGGAAAAAAAGGCTGAGGGCCTTGATCTTGTTTTTAAGGCCGGCACAAGCTTGCGCGGCTTGGCCGCACGGCCCATTTTTGCGAGCCAAGCGGCCAAGCAGCGCAGCCAAAGTGCTGTCGCGCGGCCCGTTTTGCGTCGCTCAAAAGTTGAGACCTCGCGGCTTTGTCGAACTCGCCACACCAGTAGGTGGAGTCCGGGGGTTAAAGCCCCGTCGACAACCAGGAAGAGCCGTCAGACGAAAGACTTGTTAAGGAAGTCTGCCACTTCACCCGCCTCTGTAATACAGCCCCAACAAATTACAAAGACGGTTTCCACTGTGCAAACTCACGGCATGAGATAGCGCAGACGCTAGGTTGGGAGGAGTGTTTGCGTCGCCAACAGAGTTGTTGCCTGTGTCTCACACACACACACACACACACACACATTCATTGACAGTTGTTCATCCGCGCACACCCACCGAGCAGTGGCATCTGCGCGCTGTATTTAGCGGCATATCTGCGTACATAGGATACAGACAAATACACAGAAATACAAACATTCAGGGACGATTCTTCCGGGACATTCAGTGTCCCGAGAGAATTGAATGTTTTTTTTCCCAGGACAGTCCGTGAAAGGTGACAATTCAATACAAGGATCAGAGTTGTTTCCATCTCGTTCTCCTTCGTGTACTCCGGGGGCATGACAGGCCTATGTATAGATTGGTACGCCCCCCTTGTGCTGGCCAAGAACATTATAGCGCTCGGAAGAATGGTCGCAGAAGTGTGGTTGAAGTAGGGCGCGTGGCGAGCCGCGAGCCGCGTGGTCACGGAAGCTTGTGCCAGCCTTTACCCTTCTCTTTACAGGACCAGTCAGAAGCCTGAGGCTGCCTGTATTCCACAAAAAAAATCACAGAAAAAAAGTTCTGTTGGTTTACCAAGAGGTTGACTTGGTTCTTGGAGCGAGCAGCTTTGTGCAGTGATGTCATCCCGTCTTTGGCTCTGAAGTCTAGATGAGCTCCTCCGTTCCTCAGCACCTTGATGATCTCCACCACATTGTCCAGGTGAACTGCAAATGTCAGCGGGCTCTCTGCAGGAACAAACCAGAAGCAGGAAAAACTACTGTGACGTCCCCAGTTTTATTTTGTTTAATTAAAAAATTTCCATCAAGGTTTAAAAAGTTCTTGAAACTTGGATGAAGTACATGTAAATGTTTTTCTTAAACAACTCAGGTTAGATGGCAGCAAAGATTACGTATTACTAGAATCAAGTAATAAACAAATGTTTTCCTTTAATTAAAAACGTAACTGCTAATACAGCATTTTGGTTGTTTATAGCATAATATTTATGATGCTTATAGCATATATATGAAGCTTGGAGAGTCACCATGAAAATGCATGAAAAAATGCTTGAACATGAAAACTGTGGAAGAACCTGGTGTGATATGTTAGTCATTCAGTTTGTTGTGTGTAAACCAATGTTATTTGATTCCTTTATGTACTGTACTTGTGCATCACAAGTAGCTCTGCTTCAGTGTTCTAACTGCCCATGGTTGAAGTAAATAAAAAAACAAAGTAAAGCCAAGTTGAACCTGGCCAGAAACAAAGAATGAATCTAACTTGATAGGTGGCACCCATATTTTGAATGGCTTCTGGAATACAACTATACTCCACAATGTGCCCTTTAGTTTTTGAAGTTTCTAGGCAGTGCTTGGGCTTCTTTTGTTTCTTAAAGACATGAAGCAGGCTGTCACTACTCTATGCTCTCCCTCTCCTGAAGACTGATGAACTTTTTTTACCTTTGCCATGCTTCTCTTGTGGTGATACAGGCACTTGTTTTTTCCATGTGATCCTGTCTCTGTCCCCTAACTCAACTGAACTTTATTGAGTATTGTTGTGAGCAACAATATGTACAAAGAAGCGATAAAGTATACACCCCCTGCACTTAGACCCTCGGATTGCTGAGAGACAGAGGAAGGGATCCTCACCCAGGACGGACAGGCAGGAGCAAGACAGTATACAGAGATATAGGGATTGATGGCTAACAATTTAGATTTTAGTTAAGAGGTCAAATGAATCTAGAGTAGAAACAGTGCATGCAGCACAAAGAGCTGTGGTCAGGGACAGAGTCCTGGATCAAACATATCTATCCAACATATCTATCCATATCTATGGAGGGAAAATGGGGAGAGCCAGAGAGGAGGAGGAGATGAAAGAGGGAATGTGTACCCAATCCACACCAACAGAGAGAAAGGAGAAAATAGAGCTCAATGTACCAGGGGGACCCCCAGCAGTCTCAACCTATAGCAGCTTATCTAGGATTTAAGGCCTACATATAGGGTTTGTCAAAAAGTAGGGTTTAACCTACTCTTGAATGTAGAGGAGTCTCTGTTTCCTGGACTGAGAGATGTAGATGGTTCTACAGGGCCTTGGTAGCTGAAGGCTCTGGCTCCAAATCTAGACTTAGACATTCTTGGAACCAGAAGAGAGCATTTGTGTTCATTCTGCTTGATTGATAGATATAGTTGAGTGTCTATGATTCCTGGAGAAAAGAGTGGACTGAGCACAGATCCTTGTGGAACCCCACGACTGACTTGTGTGGGGAGATTGATTATCATTGACACAAACAAACTAATAGCGGTCTGAAAGATAGGATTTTAACCAATCTAAAGCAGTGCTCTGATTCCAAGTTGATTTTGCAGTCTCCTTTGAAAGATCTCGTGGTCAACAGTATGAAAAGCAGCACTAAGCTCGAACAAGTCAAGCACTGAAACAAAACTTTGGTTGGACGCCATTAAAAGGTCATTAGTAACTAACGTCATTAGTATATTAACAAGTTGAGTCTCAGTGCTTTTTCAAATAAACAATTGTTATTAAGATATTCAGAGTTTGTTGGCAATGACTTCCTCTAGGAATTTTGAGACAAAAATGAGATAGGAGATGGGCGTGTAGTTTGCTGAAATCACCAGATAGAAGGAAGGTTTCTTAAGGAGAGGTTTGATTATGCCTCTCCAGGAACCATCACCTTATCGTGGTGGAGAGGTTTGCGTGCCCTTAAGACCCCTGAGAGCTATGTTGTCGGGAGTCATGAACTCCTGGTAGGGTCACCCAAGGCAAATTGGTCTCAGGCGAGGGGCCAGACTAAGAATGGTTCAAAAGACCCCAATGGAAACAAGACAGGAGAGAGATGAGACCCTGCCCAGAGGAAGCCCGGGGCCCACGTCCAGAGCCAGGCCCGGACGGAGGGCCCGTCAGCGAGCGCCTGGTGGCCGGGTCTGTCACGGGGCCCGGCCGGGCCCAGCCCGAAGAGAATGGAATGGAATTTAACCTCGCTGGGGGGGAAGGAGCCTGAGCTTGTCGAGAGTTGGAGCGGTACCGGCCAGAGATAGTCGGGCTCACCTCCACACATAGTATGGGCTCTGGAACCCAACTCCTTGAGAGAGGCTGGACTCTCTACTACTCTGGAGTTACCCACGGTGAAAGACGGCAAGCTGGTGTGGGCTTGCTCATAGCCCCCCAGCTCAGCCGCCACGTGTTGGAGTTCTCCCCGCTGAACGAGAGGGTCGCGTCCCTCCGCCTACGGGTGGGGGGGCCGAACCTTTACTGTTGTTTCGGCTTACGGGCTGAACAGCAGCACAAAATATCCAGGCTTCTTGGAGTCCCTGGGAGGAGTACTGGAAAGTGCTCCAACTGCAGACTCCATCGTCCTGCTGGGAGACTTCAATGCTCACATTGGTAATGACAGTGAAACCTGGAGGGGTGTGATCGGGAGGAACGGCCTCCCCGATCTGAACCCGAACGGCGTTCTGTTACTGGACTTCTGTGCCAGTAACAGTTTGTCCATAACAAACACCATGTTCAAGCATAAGGGTGTCCATCAGTGCACATGGCACCAGGACACCTTAGGCCGGAGATCAATGATCAACTTTGTAGCCGTATCATCTGACCTCCGGCCGTATGTCTTGGACACTCAGGTAAAGAGAGGGGCTGAGCTGTCAACCGACCACCACCTGGTGGTGAGTTGGGTTCGCTGGCCAGGGAGGAAGCTGGACAGACTTGGCAGACCGAAGCGCATCGTGAGGGTCTGCTGGGAACGCCTGGCAGAATCTCCTGTCAGGGAGGTCTTCAACTCCCACATTCGGGAGAGCTTTGACCTGATCCCGAGGGAGGCTGGGGACATGGAGCACGAGTGGACCATGTTCTCCACCTCCATTGTGGATGCGGGCGTTCAAAGTTGTGGCCGTAAGACCTCCGGTGCCTGTCGCGGCAGCAATCCCAGAACCCGGTGGTGGACACCGGAAGTAAGGGATACCGTCAAGCTGAAGGAGTCCTACCGAGCCTGGTTGGCTCGGGGG
This sequence comes from Karalla daura, assembly GCA_029224185.1. NCBI lineage: Eukaryota > Metazoa > Chordata > Actinopteri > Chaetodontiformes > Leiognathidae > Karalla > Karalla daura. Next base: position 28,556,211 of record CM055190.1, on the reverse strand, counting down.
ACTCCTGAGACAGCTGACGGTACCGACGGGCCAAGCGGATGGCAGCGCGAGCAGTCGCAGAAGCAAAAACCCGGGCCTGGGAAAAGTTCAGGGAGGCCATGGAGAAGGACTATCGGTCGGCCTCGAAGAGCAAACCGTCCGGCGCCTCAGGAAGGGGAAGCAGTGCCCCACCAATACTGTTTACAGTGGAAGTGGGGAGCTCTTGACCTCGACTGGGGACATCATTGGCCAGTGGAAGGAATACTTCGAGGATCTCCTCAATCCCACCGTCGCGCCTTCTCTAGAGGAAGCAGAGGCTGAGGACCCAGAGGTTGACTCATTCATCACCCAAGCCGAAGTCACTGAGGTAGTTCGCAAGCTGCCCAGTGGCAAGGCTCCAGGGGTGGATGAGATCCGCCCTGAGTATCTCAAGTCACAGGATGTTGTAGGGCTGTCCTGGCTGACACGCCTCTGCAACATCGCGTGGCAGTCGGGAACAGTGCCCCTGGAGTGGCAAACTGGAGTGGTGGTCCCTCTTTTTAAAAAAGGGGACCGGAAGGTGTGTTCCAACTACCGGGGGATCACACTCCTCAGCCTCCCGGGGAAAGTCTATTACAGGGTGCTAGAGAGGAGAGTTCGGTCAATAGTCGAGCCTTGGATCCAGGAGGAACAATGCGGTTTTCGTCCCGGCCGTGGAACACTGGACCAGCTCTATACTCTCCACAGGGTGCTCGAGGGTTCATGGGAGTTTGCCCATCCAGTCCACATGTGTTTTGTGGACTTGGAGAAGGCTTTCGACCGTGTCCCTCGTGGTGTCCTGTGGGGGGTACTCCGGGAGTACGGGGTCCAGGGCCCTCTACTGAGGGCCGTGCGGTCACTGTATGACCGGTGCAGGAGCTCGGTTCGCATGGCCGGCAGTAAGTCAGGCCTGTTCCCGGTGCATGTAGGCCTCCGACAGGGCTGCCCTTTGTCACCGGTTCTGTTCATTACCTTTATGGACAGAATTTCTAGGCGCAGCAGGGGGCCAGAGATGGTCCGGTTCGGGAGTCATGGGATTTCATCTCTGCTCTTTGCAGATGATGTTGTCTTATTGGCTCCCTCGAGCCAGGACCTCCAGCATGCACTGGGGTGGTTTGCAGCCGAGTGTGAAGCAGCTGGGATGAGAATCAGCACCTCCAAGTCCGAGGCCATGGTTCTCGACCGGAGAAAGGTGGAATGCCCTCTTCAGGTCGGTGGAGAGCCCCTGCCTCAGGTGGAGGAGTTCAAGTATCTTGGGGTCTTGTTCACGAGTGAGGGAAGGATGAAGCGAGAGGTCGACAGGCGGATCGGTACAGCGGCTGCAGTAATGCGGTCACTGTATCGGTCCGTCGTGGTGAAGAAGGAGCTGAGCCAAAAGGCGAAGCTCTCGATTTACCGGTCGATCTACGTTCCTACCCTCACCTATGGTCATGAACTCTGGGTCATGACCGAAAGACTGAGATCCAGGATAGAAGCGGCTGAAATGGCGCTTCCTTAGAGATAGGGTGAGGAGCTCTGTCACCCGGGAGGAGCTCGGAGTAGAGCCGCTGCTCCTCCACATCGAGAGGAGCCAGCTGAGGTGGCTCGGGCATCTGAATCGGATGCCTCCTGGACGCCTCCCTAGGGAGGTGTTCTGGGCATGTCCATCCGGGAGGAGACCCAGGGGAAGACCCAGGGCACGCTGGAGTGACTATGTCACCTGGCTGGCCTGGGAACGCCTCAGGATCCTCCCGGAAGAGCTGGAGGAAGTGTCCAGGGAGAGGGAGGTCTGGGCGTCCCTGCTTAGACTGCTCCCCCCGTGACCTGGCCCCGGATAAGCGGAGGAAGATGGATGGATGGATGGAGGTTTGATTATGGCAACTTATGGCAAAAACGAAGAGGAACATCTTCCATGGATAAGGACAGGTTGATCAGGTCTAGTAAGGAGGTGCTGATTAAACGAAAGACTTCCTTAAACAACTTAGTGGGAATAGTGTCTGGGAGGCAGGTTGATTATTCAGAGGAGGCGATGATAGTAGCCAGCTGATAAATGACTAGCTGTATCCTGCATTGCTGCAATAGGAGGTAGATTAGTTGATTTTGATGTCAGATGGTTGTTCATTGCTTGTCTGATCATCATAATTTTGTTATTGAAGAAACTCATAAAGTCACAGCGACTTAGATGAATGGGGATACAGTGCTCACTGGAGTTATGAGTCAGCCTGGTTACAGTGCTGAAAAGGAACCTGGGGTTATCCTTACTTGCTTACCTTATTAGAGAGGTATAGTATCTGGCTCTGGTATTAAACAGAGGCACCCTATATGTTTTCAGAGTACCTTTCCAGATCAGGAAAGGTTTTTTTTAGTAATTTCCTTCCTAATTTAGAATCGAGTGCTTTAAGAAGAGAGCCTACAAAGCAATTAGCAGGATGATAAATGTAGGAGGGAGAAGGGCTTTCACAACAGAGGTGATATAGCATCGAGAGACAGAAGAACGGCCTCCTTAAAGTTTCCTAAGACACTGTCAGTCAAATGTCTTGTGTATGTACTACTTTTCTCTTTAATATGACCAGCTAGAAAAATGTCATAAGTAATTCAAGAGTGGTCAGACAAGACTGGGTTGGGGGAGAGATGGTCAGGTGTTTGATTTCGACACCATAAGTTAGAACAAGGGTATGGTTAAAGCAGAGCGAAGGTTGATGCCCAATTGTTGAGCGGGATGCCATACTACAGTTATCACTGACTACATCTACATAAATACTGAAGTCTCCCAACAATGGCTATTTTATTATTTACCCGGTAAACTACGACAAGTAAGACTGGTAGTTGTGTCCTCCAGCTTAGTTGGGACAAGCTGATGACAAGGATGAATGAATAAAATTAATGACTAATATTAGATTTGAGGGCTATGGTCAAAGATGGCTGCCACCCCAACTCCACGGCCAGAGCATCAAGGGACATTGTAATTAGCGTGGCTGGGAGGAGAGGCATGATTCAGGCTAACATAATCGTTACAATAAAGCCAGGTTTCTGAAAGACACAACACCTCAATGTTGTTGTCTGTGATTAATTCATTTATAAGAATGGCTTTAGAAGACAGGGAGTGGACATCAAGCAATCCACATAATACTCCTGTCCTCAACTGCTAATTTTTATAAGTTTGTTAATAGTTGCTACTCTGCAATTAAATTTGGACAGTCGGGGGACAGACAGTCTCTATGGGGTTTTGTGTAGGTAACAGAATAGAGGGGAACGCAGAGAAGTGTGTTAAAATACAATTCTGCCCCCTGGTCTCAACTTTGAGTCAGAGTAGGTGAGGACTAATGCACTTGGCCAGGTTACTAGAATGTTGGGCTGCTCCTTCCAACATGAGATGGATTCAGTCTTGTCTTATGAGAGCTGGTCTACACCAGAACATCAGCCAGTTATTTACAAAGCCCACGTCATTTGAGGAATACCACCTCGATAATCAGCAGGTAAGTGATGATGTACGACTAAACATGTCATCACTTGCAAAATTGGGCAGGGGACAGGAGAAAACTATGGTGTCCGACTGTTATAACCATTGAACACACCTAATTTTACCTAATTAATTTGACCTAATTAGGTCATTAGCACCAATGTAGCTAACAATCCTACTGTATTTACACTTAACCTTAGCCAGCAACTTCAATTAAGACTCAACATCACCCACTCTAGCCTACAGGATACAGAACATGGCTGCAGGACTTGGTAACTTCACATTTCTTAAGCTGGAGTCACCAGTGATCAGAGGTTTATCCTCGATGGGTGTGTCGCCAAGCAGGAGAGAGGGACAGGAGAGGCACAGGGGGAAGCCATTGCTGAGCGGAGTGTCCGGAGCTAATGCTAACAGTTATCACTAACCAGCTTGAGGGTAATAAAGACACTAGAAATGGTGTAGGAACCGTGTCAGAGAGAGCAGGACCGGAGAACAGGCTAGAGTGTTTGAGCGGCACTTAAAGGATACTTAAATGGTGGAAAATCCAAGAATATCCACTAGAAACAGGAGTAAAGAGGGTAGAAGCCATAGCAGTATTGTCGGCACTCAGCAGGAAATTACCACACTTAGTGGAGAAGGAGCTGGAGGAGACCAAGAGGACCTGTCCGACTGTAATGTAATTGTCATATGTATTTAAAGCCCATTCGGTTATTGAGTCATTGCAAAGTCTTTGTTCTACTGTGGATACTGCATTGAGTTTCTGTATGGCTTGCCTGGTTTTGGTTTTCATACTCCTTGGATCATAATCCTTGGATCCTACTATGTTCGAGCCTTTGTCTGGTTTAGGGCTTTTGACGTATCAGTACAAATAAGTACTAACTTTAAATAAACTGAGAACTCTGCAAATATGTCTTTTTCCCCACTGCGATTTGTGACAGAAGACTTTGCCACAGTTAAGACCTAGTTGAGTTATCTTAGGAATTCTGAGGAAAGTGGACCACCAGACTGGCAATGGCCTGTAACCTACCTTGCTGCTATACAGGGGGAGCAAACAGACCAGGTTCTAAGAATGTGAAGGCTACTGCCCTTTCTAGAATCCATGATGTTCTTGCCAGAGAAAAGACCCTGCATTTGACCCATCAGCAGTCCATCCTCAGCTCTTTTAATGGAATCATTTAACTCCTAGTTCAGGTCAACCTGGATATCAACAAACCCTATCACTGGTTGCTAACAAATTCTGGTGGCCCTCTATGTCACAGGACATTACTCAGTTTGTCAAGTCCTGTTCTGTTTGTGCTCAAGCTAAGCCTTCCTGATGGTTACTCTCAGGGGTCCAAGAACCACTGTCTACAACATGGAAAAGTAACAGTCAGATGGATAGGCTAAACCTAGAAATAGGCCATTTCTTATGCACCTACTGCAACCAACATCAGAGTGACTGGAGCCGATATCTTCCTTGGGCGGAGTATGTCCAAAACCCCCTCAAAGATTCCTCCACAGGACTGACGCCATTCCAGCATGTCCTGGTGTTACAACCATCATTTTTCCCATGGTCAGGAGAACCATCATGTCTGTCCTGTTAAAGACTGGTTCAAGCACAGTGCAGAAGTCTGACTCAAGTTCTCCTCATGTTCGTCTCCAATGAGACAAACGTAAAAAGATAAATGCAGACTAATCCAGAAAATCTACAGCCCAGTTTTAGCCTGGTCAAAAGGTCTGGCTGTCCAAATAAGACATCTGCCTCCAGCTGCCATCCAAAAAACTAACACCTTGTATTATTGGCCCCTTTAAAGTACTTAAGCAAGTCAATCCATCATGTCATACTGGTTACTGTTGCCTTCTTATTACAGAATACACCCAACCCTCCATGTTTCCTTGATGAACTCCCATCCATCCATCTTCTTCCGCTTATCCAGGGCCGGGTCGTGAGGACAGCAGTCTGAGCAGGAACGTCCAGATCCCCCCTCTTCCTGGACACTTCCTCCAGCTGTTCTGGGAGAATACCGAGGCGTTCCCAGGCTAGACGGGTGACATAGTCACTCCAGCATATCCTGGGTCTTCCTCTGGATCTCCTCACAGTGGGACATGCCCGGAACACCTCCCGAGGGAGGCGTCCAGGAGGCATCTGATACAGATGTCAGAGCCACCTTAGCTGGCTCCTCTCGATGTGGAGGAGCAGCGGCTCTACTCCGAACTCCTCCCAGGTGACAGAGCTCCTCATCCTATCTCTAAGGGAGCGCTCCATCACCCTACAGAGAAAACAAATTTTGTCTGCTTGTATCCAGGATCTCGTTCTTTCGGTCATGACCCAAAGTTCAAGACCATAGGTGAGGGTTGGAACGTAGGAACATAGGTGAAGGTAGGAACGTAGATCAACTAAATCGAATCAATTTTTTCACTACGTCCGACTGATACAGCAAACACATTACTGCAGCTTCTGCACCGATCCGCCTGTTGATCTCGCGCTTCATCCTTCCCTCACTTATGAACAAGACCCTGAGATACTTAAACTCCTCCACCTGAGGCAGGGACTCTCCACCAACCTGAAGGGGGCTAGCCACCTTTTTCTGGTCGAGAACCATGTCCTCAGACTTGGAGGTGCTGATTCTGCTAGAGAGGAGCTGCCATGTCACCCTTGGCCTGTGGCAGTTATGTAGCCATCTCGGACACTTCCAGGGTGGCAGATATGTGTTGATTTGGTTCTCATCAGTGCCATACTTTTTGAAGGGCGGGGCTCTGAACATTCGCCATTTCCCACCACTGAGGGCTCGCCACAGTCTGAAAAATAGACCGAATGGCCTGAAACTCAATCTGCAGACCCCATTGGAGACCTGGAACAGACCTCCTGAGCCCCGCCACCATAGACCCTTGGGGAGGCAAAGTTGCACTAGGAAGGTGCTGTCAACATGGAGGCAACGGATCCTAATACAAGACCTTCTGACAAGCAACATAGTCAAAAACCAGGAGGAGACCTCAAGGGGAAGGTATTTTTCTCTCCCCTCCTCCCGTCTGACTCAGGCACATTAAAAACTACAAAACAAAATGGCGGAGCACATGAGTGTGTATTGCAAAGTAAATTGTAATGTAGTTCATTTCCGAGTAAGGCTTTTCATCAGGGTTAAGTTAACCTCTTTCCGGTAAACATTCAAAGAAATATGTATAACCATGAAATATATGTTTATTTAATGTGACACTGTACGTTATTAATCATAAACATTTATTAGTCCTAGTGTGCGATTGGACACTGCAGAGCCGGCTTGTCATGTGTGGCGCAGCTATGACATCATAAAAAAGTGTGGCGCGGTGGCTGCTGGGAGTTGGAGTTGTGTCAGAGAGAAAAAGCGTGTAACAAACTATTCAGCGGGCACCAACACAGTGTCGGTTCCTGAGTCATAAGCGCAGTTCTAAAAGCCATAAACCTGGGATGCTACATTAGTTTAGTGGCGATCCTGTCTCTGTCTGCGGTTACACTCCCAGAGCAGATCAGAATACATCAACCTCGCCACCACATTACCAGTAACAATAGGAGTAACACCTGTGGTCCGGGAATACGTATATCTTGCTGCAAAATTGGTAGAGGAATAAGAAAAAGGCATCTTGTTTATTTTCTCCTCCAGTATCTCTGTGCTGGCTCAAAGGGAAAATGCATTGGTACTATTTGTCCCTTGTCAGTGGCTGTAGTTTCAACATGGCGGACTGTCATGGTGCTGCCCTGCACCCTGCAAGTCACATTTCAATAAATCTAAAATTATTTGTTGACGAGAATTTGTCAGATTTTTAGCGGTCATAATACACGGATGATAATATATTTATATATGATAATATATTTGTAAATGCTGACATCAATTAACACACAGATCTTAACACTCCTTCTTGACCTAAAGTTCTTCGGTGCCTTCTTAAGATCTTTAATAGTGATCCAATCTGGAAATCTTGGTCATTACTACTGCATCTGTCCTACATAGTGCAACCTAACTGGTAGTTGGCAGATGACTGCCCTCTGCATCTCATTCTGCCTGCTTTCTAATCATTATTTTTACCCTGCCACCATGGCTTTGAAACATGCTCATATGGCTTTGTTTTGTTGCATTTTGTGCTGTTGGGCTCTGCAGCCTAAATGTCAAAGTGTCCTTGGGCAAGATACTGAACCTCAAAACTGCCTCTGATTTTGTGTCATCAGGTGTGAATGGTTACAGCAGATGGACATTGCAAGTGTAGTGCCTGGAGAAGTTTGTTTGTGTGCATGTAAAAGTAATCAGCTCCATATAAGGAAATTCATTTTTATTAGGGGTTGTATTTGGGATAAAATTGTCGAAGAAGAAGATGGACGATGGTCAATTGAAGTCAGACGGCCTTGGGGGTCAGTGACCTTAAAACCAATAAATGGGCAGAAGGAATGTATCAGTCCTAGGAGAAGACAATAAAATGTGTGAGCTTGAAGCTACCAGTGAGAGGACATTTGGCTGTTCCCCTCCAAGCAAACTGTTTGCTTGTTTGATACTGTTCTGCTCTGCAATAAACCTCCTATTTGCAAGTAAGACAGTGTCAGCGGAGTTTACGTCATCATCTTCAGCACTATCTTCAACATTATCTTTCTCAAGAAACTACACAAGGTAGCAGGATATGAATGGGTGGGAACGGGTAAATGAGTGAGTCTATGAAGTGCTTTGGGAGGTCTTGAAGAAACATTTAACGTGTGCGATTTAATGGTGTGCAATCTGATGATATTAAATCGTGAAGAATAAGAACAAGCATGACGATCTACCAAAGTGCAGACATTGTATAGATCACCTTGGGAACAATAATTTCAGTCATCAGTGTTGTTGTCGTCACTTTTTTTTTACTTACCGTATTTTTCGCGCTATAAGGCGCACTGGATTACCAATTATCAATTAATATGTGAGCACATGAGTGTGAATTGCAATTGCAATTGCAATATAGTAATTTCCGCGTAAGGCTTTTCATCAGGGTTAAGAAAACCTGTGTCAATATTGAAAGAAATATGGGTAACACTTTACTTGAAGGTACCGTCATAATATTGACATGACACTGTCATAACTGCCCTATGACACAGTCATGAACTTGTCATAAACATTATGTCAATGTCATAAACGTTTATGACTGTTGTCATTTAGTGTCATTCGGTTTTTGTAATGACATGTTGACACTGTTTGACTTGTCTTGATTATGACAACTTGACCTTAATCAAAGTGACATTGACAGAAAATGTCTTTGTCATGACAATTTGACAAATACATCTATTTCTGTGTGTATGACAAATTGATATAATGATTATAAAAATTAGGGGTGTAACAACTAATCAATAAAATCGATAGGGGAATGAGCGACTAATACAACCTTTCACCTCCATCCTCCTCAACACACCCTCTGATCTATACGATCCATACTGGATATCGGATATCCATCGGATATGGCAATAACACAGCCATACTAACGAGGTAAACACCGTCTAATTGTCTAATTAATGTGACTCGCGCTCTCGCTTCTGTGAGGACCTCCATGTTACATGCTGGCACTTGAAACCTTAGTTGTTGAAGCCGATCTGAATTATTGAATAAATTATTCCATGATTGAAAATGGTGTTTTTTAACTGGGTGTGTATTGGATAAAGTGTTTTTTTGAGCCAGGCCTAGGAGATATTCGTGGTATTGCAAAAAAAGTGACATCTGCGTAGGCTTCATTTTTCATACCGCAAGACTATGTCCATCTTTTATATACAGGGTGTGTCAACAATGATTGGTGATAATTTCCGCCAGTTTGGTATGTATAAATGATGCGACAATACTGTGAAGTCATCAACGAGTTCCTGGTAACAGTTAAGTGTACGAAAGTGTTTGCCGGCAATTGAGGGCACTATATAGTAGACCGCATGTAGTGCACTGTGTAGGGGTTAGGGAGTGGTTTCGGACACAGCCACAGTCTTTGGCTAACATTCATTATCACGGCAGCACCTGTAAAGCACAGGGTAAAACAGGAATCTTCTGAAGTGTGGAAGCACTTCACATTGACTAAAACTAAAAAGTGTGTTAGTTGCAAATTGTGTAAAATGGATCTTGCATGCCCATGCTCGTGACTGACATGAAGCCTCTATCAATGGTAGAAGATGATGGTACAAAGCAATGATCCACGCCCTGCAGCCTGGTTACACTCTTCCCTCATGGATCCATTTTTTTATTATTTACATTTTTTAAATTTCTTATTAGTTTAACAGCTTAAATAACTATAAAAAACTTTTTTGTGCATTTTTTGCACTAATATTACTCATTCAGAGTAACATTCTGGTTTTTAATAAAATTAGGGAGAAATAAATAAGTGCCAGTATAAGTGAATTTATTTATTTATTAAATTTTTCTAAAATAAAAAAATATTTTATGGTGTGAACTTCCCCAAAATGATTTTCCCTTTATGTAAAAAGAGAAAGAAAAGTTCCTATAGCGATTTTCTATGTTCTCTGCCCTTTGTTCCCCTGGGGTGTTGTTTTAGCGTTACACCTAGCCTCACAGAGCTGTGTATGCTCAGTCCTGGTGAGTCACTGTAGGAGGCACCCTCTCTCTATTGTTTGATTTACACACTTTAATTTTGTTCAAATCCACAATTTGTTGATATTTGTTATGATACAACGTGTTAGTGAAACCTCTGATTAAGTTTATATGGTTAACAATTTGTCAATTCAACACCAGACTGAGTTATTCATGTCATTAGCTTTTTTAGCTTTATGCTAACAGGGCCGGTTTTCCCTTCGTTTCCCTCTTTTTTTTTGCTGACTTCATGAGGTTGTGCTCGGCATGTTGTACCTGTGAAGTAACTGTGTTGTCTTGTGTTGGGATGATTTGTTGAGGTTATATGAAGTTTTTTTGTAGACGGGTGGAGAGTTGCAGTGTGGCTCTGTGTGTGATGGCTGTTTTTTTTTTTTCGAAAGGTATGTTGATATTTTGCACTATAAAAAATGAGCTAATATGGATGAATTTTATTTTAAGTCTTTTAAACTGGAAGATGTGTGGGAAATATTTAATGTGTTTATTTAATGTTGTGTTCAATGCTGGTATTAAACTGCTATATTGTTTACTTCCTGAGTGTTTCATATGTTAATGACAAATCAAAATGCTACCACTTTACTTGAGGTCAAAGAATATCCTTATTACACTGTCATAATAGTGTCATGACAGTCACTTTATACTTCATGATATGTTAATGACAAATCAAAATCAGTCAGTTTTGGGTGTCCTGTCAAACATCTATGACCAAGTGCTAGAATTGGTCTGAAAACTTTATTATAATAATCATTATGTCAATTTGTCATACACACAGAAATAGATGCATTTGTCAAATTGTCATGACAAAGACATTTTCTGTCAATGTCACTTTGATTAAGGTCAAGTTGTCATAATAAGGACATTCCAAACAAATTTAATGTCAAGTTGTCATGACAAAGACATTTTCTGGTAATGTCACTTTGATTAAGTTGTCATAATCAAGACAAGCCAAACAGTGTCAACCTGTCATTACAAAAACCGAATGACACTTAATGACAACAGTCATAACCGTTTATGACATGACATAATGTTCATGACTGTGTCAAAGAGCAGTTATGACAGTGTCATGTCACTATTATGACGGTACCTTCAAGTAAAGTGTTACAGAAATATGTATAACCATGACATATATATTTATTCAATGTAACATGGCACGCTATAAATCATAAACATTTACATTTATTAGTACTAGTGTAAGAGTGAAGACTGCATAGCCGGCTTGTCATGTGTGGCGCAGCTATGATGTCTTTAAAAAGGGCGGTGCGGTCCCTGTGTTGGTGTTTTCTAAGAGTGAAAACCATAATAAATGGTTAAGGGGATACCTCTCCCAAGAGTTTCGGTTCCTGAGTTTTTGTCAGTCACAAGAGCAGTTGTAGAAGCCCTACAACTCAGACGCTTCATTAGTTTAGTGTCGAGCACTGAATTATTAGTGATACTTCAGTGATCGTGATATGTTTGTATTGAGAAATGTTGGCGATGTAATTAAAAGAAATCAATTCAAATTCAACCCTTCCGGGCCGAGGATCCTCGGTTCACCATGATGTTGTGCCGTGATCCGGTTATTATTGAAGTGAATGGATGGCTGTAGCCTCTGCTCTTAGCATCTCCTACTGCCCCGAGTAGTTTCCATAAGAGACAATTCAGAACGCTGAAGGGTTCCTAGTTTGTCAGTATGAGACGTTCAGGGGCGTGACAAATAATCGGTATTTCACACACTGGCAAGAGAACAGGTGATCTGTAATGACCACGCAGCTAATGCTAAGTGATAGCAGCATTCAAAACGTTGCAGTTTCACGTTATCCTGATGAGATCACAAAAATCTTTGCAAAAGTGAGTAAGCGAGTGCTTATGTACATTCACTGAGTAAAAATTCTGAAAATAAAAAATATATTTCTTGCTAGAAATGTAATCAAAACGTATTTTTATGCAGAAACTAACTAAAAATATTGACTTTTCTGTCAAAAATTTGAGAAATTTCCGCCATGTTTTTTCTTCTCACGGCCCAGATTTGGAAAGTCATGGGACGCAAAACAGTATGAACAGGTCAGACAGAAAAAATGTAACAGTTAGACAATTTAAGGGCCATTATTGTAGCTCTTCTACGTTCTTGCACGTGGACCAACGTACCCAGGGTTTGTTTTTCCATGAGACTGGGTTGGCGCAGCTAATGGAGCCTCTGCAGCCTCTGATTGTCTGTAAGCTGCTGTCACTCAAAAGCTGTGGTCTTTACACCCCCTCAGGCTCCTGACTCGTGGTGTAATACATTATCAGCCAACAAAATCGGTTCGAGGTTAGTAAACACAACCATACATAAGCGCACTGGATTATAAGACGCACTGATGATATTTGAGAAAATTTTATCATTTTAGATGCGCCTTATAGTCGGAAAAATATGGTAATTTATTATGCTGCATTGTGTTGTTACAGTGTTGCAGTGTTGTTAGCAGCATGTTGTTTACGTTTTAGTGTGTTTACAATGTTTGAACATCCAAGCTCTCAATTTCTTGTCTTCCTTGCAGTCCTCAGCTTTGGTCTGGTGGTTAGCTATGGGTAATCACCAAAATAATGAGATTGTGAGTATACCTTTTGAACCCTGACTGCACGAGCCACAAACCTTCAAGCAGGCCTCTGCTGGAGAGTTAAATGTTTATCTCCAGCCTCACAGTTTAACAATTACCTCATCTACAGATGTGAAACCTCACCTCCAGTCTCACTGTCATGATAGTTGGGGTCGAAGCCTCTGTCCAGCAGTTTTGACACTTTGTCTACCTGGTTGTGCTGGATGAGGTCCATGAACTTCCTCAGAGTGGCCTGCTCAAAGCAGAGAAAGAAGCAAAAGAGAGAGAGATGACAAAGAGGAGGCAGAACAAATGGTGTTAGTGGGTGTTAGAGAGAGAAGTCAGGACAAAGCTGTAAAAAGAGAAGTAGAGATAAAGACAGGTGTAGTGAGTTATCACATCCCAGGGCGATGAGTGGAAGCATTTAGGAAAACAGTGTGAAACTGAGGCTGATGGAGATGACGGTGATGCAGTGATAGAAGACCTACTGAATTAAAGGCAAGAGTCTTGGAATGGGAGATAATGTAGATTATGATGATCACAGTGTGGCAGATGCAGGAACTGCTGCTGCTGGCCATATGGTAAAATTGGATAATTCACTCTTGGAAAAGAGCGGTAAACAAGGGGAGAAGGATGAGAGCGTGGAAGGGGCAATGACAATGAGACAATGGGCAGCAACAAAAGAATAGATTGAGAAGAACAGAACAGAAAGGAACAGGAGGGAGTAAAAAAAAAAAAAGTCTTGAAGGTGTTGGCCTGACCATCTTGGACTGGACCTCAGCACAGTTCACAGTTGGCTCAAGCCATCTTAACTGCTTGTGTTTGTATAGAAAATAAATCAATACATACACTAAAGAAGGACAAGACAATTTAAAACACAAGATACACACAAAGCTTCTCTGTGCCCCCCTACAGCCTCCTAATTACCGGCCTGAGCAAATTCAGGATGAATATGATATTGGTCAGATAGGGTATATTTTGTATTGTGCAGTTCAACATGATAAAAAGAAATACATACTACATACAGACATACTGCACAAAGTGCATGTTTTTATGGAGCTGTGCGTTCATGCGGGTTCATGAAAAGGCCAAACCGCATGATTGACACGCATGTTTTTATTCACAATCATAACAATAATTCAAGAATACACACACACATACATATATTTATATCCAAACATTCCATGTCTTCTGGCCTCTCCTGCTCAACACATCTGGATTTTTTAAATTCTTCCTGCTCTGTCCTCTTCTGCACTTAGACATAGAATAAGTTTATCTGTTAGACAGTTTCCCAGCAAGCCACGGGGCCCAAAGCTGCCAGAGATAATTAGGCCCTGGCTACAGGATAGAATCGCCATAACTGTGGGATAGCAGCCAGCACTAAACTACTCTAAATGCTTCCTGCAAGTCATGTGTTTGAGTGAGAGAAGGAGCGAGGGCTGGCAAGAGTTTAAGAGCAGCAGCCAAACTCTCCATTTTTCCCCTTTATCAGCACACTGGAGTACAGAGGCACAGAATAAAACCCAAACTGACAAGAAAAGACAGGAGTGCTCCACTGTGTGTCTACTCTTCCCCTGTCACACAGCTTGAGCTGCCAAGAATTTAACCAAGCAAACACAAAATAAACTCCTGAAAATAGGGACACACAGGTGATTCTCTCTGTGGGAGCTCTCTCCTGTCTCCATAAGCTTTTGTTTCATTTTGGCAACACATATAGCATTGCAACAAACCTATTTTTGTTGTCCATTAATCTGTGATTTTCAGTCTCAATTAACAGTCCAGTGCAAAATTCCAAATGTTAGAATTGACGCCCATTCATTTTCTGAGAGTGAATTTGAATTAGAATGACAGGAACGTCATGGAATGAATTTAATTAACTGTAATTCACTAAAATGGAACGAAATACCAGTCACTCTCCTCGTTTTGACTTTAGTACAGTACTGTCAATTACCAGGTCAGTGGCTTCGTCGGTAGTTTGTTAGAAAAATGGAGAAAAATGTTGATCCATATTAAAGATGTCTTCATTTTAAAGATGCATGCACAAGGTCTTTAAAAGTCAATTAAATGGGACCAACCTAAACAAGCCTCACAGACATCTAAATTTCACAGAGTTTTTAGCATGAATAGCTACTACCTTTGTGTGAAGCTTGGCAATCTGTTTCTCATCCACGTTGGGCTGCCTGTAAACTCTGCTCTTGTAGCGGAACTGTTGAGTAAAAAGACAAATTATTGCACAAACAGTCTAAACTCCAGGAATTTGACTGATCCCCGGAAGTTTGCTACAGATCCATGTAGTTCATTGATTATAAACAACAGAGCATGGGGGAGAAATTCAGTTTAAATCCTTATGTATTTTTACTGTGCAGTTAAACAAGATTTGTATATCAGAACATTACTGATCGCCTCCTAGTTCAATTTTGGAGGTGATTCTCTGATTGGCCAGTGTGTTACCTCCAAACATGGAATGCCCTTGCTGATCAGCTGAGGGCACTCTTGGAGGATGCGCTCTTCATCGAGGAACCTCCCATCCCTGCCATTGCTGGCTGGCTGGAAAAGCCCGTAGTTCAGCACATCTTTCAGGCTCTGGTTGAGCGTGCACAGGATCCTCTGCTTGGCAACCCATACAGTGGCTTCTGGATTGAACCTCATGCACTTCTGGATGGTTTGGGGAGCAGAAACAGAAAACAACAGAGATTGAACAGAGATTCAGTGTTGCATTTAATGACTGCATTTCATGATACCACAACATTTAAATTCTTGTAAACTGAATAACACGAATATTCCAGTCTCATTTGCATAATGCGGATAGTTCTTTATTAATCTCACAGTGAGAAATTACTGAGTAAGAAAATACACAAATGTATTTAGGTTTTGTTAAATGAAAAGTTATTTGAATTTATAAACAGTATGTAAAATACCAATAGTATAAAAAGTGCCAGCATAAAAAACCTGTAATGGGCAGCAGAATGTCATGTGCAATGTAAAGTAATGTGGACTGAAAGGCAAACATGACATGTAGAACAGTAAGTCATTACCACACCATCAGACAGAGGTGTTACTGTACAGTGCAATGGTATGTGGAAGGCATGTAGTATAGTGTATGGTACCATGTCATTCGGCATTAATTCCTTTGTGCTTTCCAGCTTGTTAAGAGGAAGACAGACTATTCCACAGACAACTTGTGTTGTTTGTGTAATCCAGTTGCTCCCTTCTAACAACCAGAACACTGTTGCCCGTGTAAATATACATAATACCAGGCTGATGTTCATGTTTAAACCAACAACCAGCATAATCAAGTATTATCGAATGGTGACAGTCAGCTATTTAATTGGCAGAACGCCTGATTAGCGGATGCAAAAAGCTGCAACATTTGACTGTTTTTGAATGGCATCACAGAACAATGCTGGCCAATTAAAATAGATCAGCACATGGGTGTTAAAAAATGGGTGCTTCAACAACATAACCCCTGTCACCGGTTACTTCAATCAATTTCATATTATCATATTCATATAGCACATTTTAAAACCACAAGGGTAGCCAAAGTGCTGCACATTGCATATAGAATAATTTAAAAAGCACAAAAGAGGCATTAAAACACAAACATGACACATGAACATAAAAACACGTAAAAATCAAATCAAATCAAACTAAAAACGAACAAGCTCATGGCAAGTTTAGGTGTACTAAAAGCCAAGGATTATAAGTGAGTTTTTAAAAGAGATTTAAAAATAGGAAGCGACATGGCCTGTCTAGCATTGAGATCCAGCTCGTTCCAAAGTTTGGGAGTAGCGACAGCAAATGCTCTCTCTGAGCTTGAGCCTCATTTTAGGGACCGTCAGCAGCAGTTGGTCGACTGATCTCAGGAATCTTGGTGAACAGTAGGACTGAAGCAGATAAGAAAAATACGGTGGGGCAAGGTTGTTCAAACATTTAAACAGAAATAGCAAAAGCTTAATATTAATTCTGTGGTGCACAGTGAGCCCAGGGTAGGGATGGCAGGATGGGAGTAATGAGCTCACGTCTACGAGTCTATGTTGGAAGGCGAGCTGCAAAAGCTGTAGTTGCACAAGCAAAGCTTGGCTAACCCCTACATACAAAGAATTGCAGTAATCAAGACTGGTCATAATAAAAGCATGAATTAGTTTCTCCACATCAGGTCAGAACAGCAATTTGATCCAAACAACATTATTTCAGTCTTGTTTTCATTGAGACTGAGGAAATTAAAAGAAAGCCAAGCTTTTATGTTGTTAAGACAGTCAATGAGTGGCTGGACTGGGTGAGCAATGCTTTGTGCCAGTCGAAAAAAGACCTGGTAGTCATCAGCTTAAAATTGAAATGAAATGTTGTTTCCAAAAAACAGAGCCGAGAGGGGGTAGATAAATAGCAAATAGAAGAGGGCCAATGATTGAGCCCCATGTGCAAGAGGAGCAAAGTTTCAAGTTTTCCGCAGAAACTTCTGTTGGTTAGGTACGACTGAAAGCAGTCAAGGATGACACCCCTAATGCCCACACTGTGCTCGAGGTGAGAGATTAAAATGCTGTGGTCAACGGAGTCAAAAGCAGTAGACAAATCTAAGAGTACCAGGACAACAAACTTCCCGGAGTCTGTTTGACACCTTCAGCAGTGACCCAGACTGGAACAGTTCAATCCAAGAAAGGTAGCAACTGGTCGTGAACAACCTTCTCTAAGATTTTGGAGATGAACGGAAGATTAGAGATAGGATTGGAGCAAAGGGAGGGATTGAGGCACGTTTTTTTCAGTAGTGGTCAAACAACTGCATGTTTAAAATTCCCAGTTATTGTGCCAGTGGAGAGGCAAAGATTGATGATCTCAAGAATACATGGTCCAATAATAGCAAGGACCTCTTTAAACAAGCAGGGACAATGGCAGGGTCTGCAGGGACAATCTGCAGGGTAACCAGAGGGCTCTAGGAAACTGACCGTGAGTAACACCGGCTCAAACTGAACAAAAACAGATGTGCAGGGCAAAAGAATTGAAGGGTCATAGTAAGGCTGAGAGATACAGGATCTTGTTGACACTACTTTATCAGTGAAAAAGTGAAGGAATCTTTCCCAAATCTCAGTGGAAACAAGAGCATTAGACCTTGGGACCTTGAATACAGTGCTTATCGTTTTGAACAGGGTGCGAGCGTTGTTAGAATCAGAAGCAATTATGTCTGAGAAATATTTCTTCTTTTCAGCTTCCACAGTCCTGTCCTTTTTCCTGTCCTTAATCCACCTGCGCTCTGCTCTCCTGCACTCTTGCCTGGCAGCGCGAGTGACATCATTCAGCCAGGGGTCAGGTGCTGGTTTGGTCCACCTGCTCTTCAGAGGAGTGATCGTATCCAGTGTTTGTAAACAAAGTGAGTGAAAACCATGGATGTATAATAAGAACTAGATAGAGCGCCGCCCCTCTGCCGGCCCAGTGGCCAACCCAGGTATTGCAACAGAAATCCCATTGGGCCCAAAAAGCATTTTCCCCATAGACAGCAATTGTAAAACAGACGGCTGTGAAACTGTTGACAGGACGTCCTCAGCTGCAGACATAGATCATTACTGATCTTTCTATTGGATATTTTTAATTCATGGACTTTTCATTTATCAAAAAAAATTTTAATGGGAGAAAAGTCACTAAAAAGTTTCACAGCACAGTGTGACGTCACAGCAGTTCACATGCACTCTCAAAGCACATGCGTGTCGTCTCGCTACGCTTTCTCCCCGTGTTTCTCCCAAACGTGGATTGGTTCATGGTCCCGTGTTGCCTGATGGGAGTGACTCTACTGCGCAAACTCTATTCTTTCCTTGATGCGGAAGCAAGTCGTATGCGCCAGTGAGCAGGGTTACATAGGAATGAATGGGCCACCATGTTTGGTCCGGTATCCAGTTCTTATTATACATCCATGGTGAAAACTCAATGCCTGCTCCTCAGTGTTCAGATGAGATGTTAGCATTACCATCACAGAGACGAATAAAGGTAGAGAAGAAGAGAGCTGGAGAGGAGGAGTTAAACGCGACAGTGTTGTGAGGGAGCGCTCATTATGTCATATGAGATGGCATAAGATCGGACAGCGTTGCAAATGTCTAAATTAAAAACACCCAGACCGTGTGAGAGTACGGTGTGTGTCTGAGTTAGTGTGTAGAACCAGACTGTCATGCCGGCCTGCCTGCTTGTCTCCTGCTCCTCCCACTCACACCTGGTCTGCTGTGTCTGTCAATCACCTTCCCCACCTGCTGCTCGTTGTCTGCTCGTTTGTTTGTGTATTTAAACCCCATGTTCTCCAGTCCTGCGTCAGACTGTCTGCGAACCTATGCCTTACCAGCCTCTGCAAGCTTTTTGTCTGACCAACCGTATGTCCTTGACTCTCGCTCTGCCCCTCTGCCCCAGCCATCAACCCCCTGCCTGCCCTCTGATGATGCCTACTCCTCAGCCCCGAAAAGCCCGACCCAATGCTGGCCTGACCTTGAACCGCTCCGGCGGATTTTCTACATTAACACCCCCGTTTCACATTCCCTCAATAAAACTCCTGGTACGTTATGCGTTTGGTGTCCGCCTGTTCCTGTCTGCTGGCACAGACACAGCACAAAGTTAAGAGTCAATAACATTTAAAAGGTTCCTGGAGTTCGGCTCCTAAGGAAAATAGATGTGAATAGTAAAATCACTAACAATAAGGACATGGTCGTATTTAGGCAGACTGTCAGAAATTCAGAAAAGTCACTTATAAAGTCCTTATTGTGTTTGGGTGGTCGGGAGATGACAGCAAGCAAAACATGCGTGACCCAGTTCAAATAAACAAAGTTCAAGGCTTTTGAAGGAGGATTGTAGGCAGATCTGCTAGCATTCAAAGTCACTGTTAAAAATAATTGCCATTCCTCCTCCTTTTCGACCCGAAGACGAATCAAAATAGCAGTGGTAAAAGTTCAATAAGAGGCTTGGACTCATCAGCGCTCAGCCATGTCTCCATTACACAGATAAACTCCAGTCCAAGAGACATGTAGATATCCCTTCGAATAAAAAATGTAATTATTCCAACATTGATAAAGCCAAATCTGGCAGGGACCAGCATGTTCGAATGAGACATGTCCGGCTGATTGTGGAGCTTGACACAGGGTCCATACATGGCCAGGATTCACCCCACGCCAGCGGGGATGGGGAGAGCAGGGGTCGTGGAGACGGATTTCCTCATCCAAACCGACGACAGGTACCAGCCAGGTGACGGCAGGGTCCAGCGAGAGTGGGTGGAAAAAGAGACCAGCTGTCTGCTGTGTTTTCCCCAGAGGCAGCGGCGGCATCGTTTACGCCAAGGAATTAGAGCGAGGGTGCCCCAGAGGTGAACAGATATCCTAGATAAGTGAAACAGCTGAAACATCCTCCATCATGATCATGGATGATCTTCAACCAAATCATTGGCAGAGGATCCAGCTGTGTTTGCTACTGCTAGATCTCTGGGCTGTAGCCCATCCAATCAACTAGGAACTTGAAGCCCCACCGCCTGATGTCCAGGATAAAGTTGACCGAGGTCCAGAGTGATGAGTGAGCATTGACCGATTAGGTCCAGAGTGCGTGGTGCTCCAGGGTGACAGGCCTGGTTGGATCAGCGTCCCTACTGTAAAACAATTGGATGGGCCACCCCCAGATCCAGGGTTCCCAGTTCTCCCAGTGAGCAGGCCCCATGAAACAGCTGGCAACCACAGTGAAATTAAATTAGTCAAAAAGAGTGCCCACCTGGCCTGCTCAAGAATGCCCAATGTACACCAAATTCCTATGGTCTGTCCAGACCACAAATGGGATCTCTGCAGCCTGTAACCAATGCCTCTATTCCTCTTTTACGCATGGCTAAAAGCTCACGATTACCAGCATCACAGTTTTGCACTGTTTGTACTGAGAAAAGGCTGCCCTCACCCTACTGTCAGATGTGTCTATCTCATCGACAAACTGCTGGGTGGTGTCGGGATGGATGAGGACAGGCGCAGAAGCACGCAGAGACTTAAACTTGTTAAAAGCCAGAGTAGCCTCAGGCGACCAAACTGAGGAGCAAGACCCTCGCCTGTACCGGCTGGGGGTCATCAAGGGGGTCATTTATTTTTAATGTATTATTATTTATTAATTATTAATTATCCCTAAGTTGAATATTAGTTATGATTAGTTGTAATTTATTTGAAAGCCTTGTCATCAGCTTGTTTCACCAAAGAAAACTCAGCTACCAGTCCTCCTAGTCATAATGTACCGGGCTCCGGGCCCTTATTCAGATTTTCTGTCTGAATTAGTCTTAGTGCTTAGTCCTCAAAACCAATAAAATCATTATTGTTGAGGACTTCAATATTCATTGTAGATGTAATCAGTGACAGCTGCAGTACAAAATTCACCTCAATAGTCAAATCTATTAGCTTCTGTCAGCATGTCCATGAATCCACCTTCAATTACACCCTGGAGCTTGTTCTAACTTACTTTGTCGAAATCAAACACCTGACCGTTTCTCCCCCTAACCCAGTGTTATCTGACCACTCTGACTAGCATGTCATGTGAAAAAGAAAAGGAGTACATACACAGGACACTTTACTGACAGTGTCTTAGCAAACTTAGAGTAAGCCAGGTCTCCAGAATAACACTCTGGAGGTGAGAGGTGTGGCTCATGTAGAGGGGTTGGACCTGCCCAAGCACTTGAAAAAAGGTTGCGAAGTTGCAATTTAACGCCGCCACCTCTGCACCTCTAGGATGGCTCTGCTGTACTGGCCCAACAGATCTCCTCGGGCAGCCTGGGGCACAGACTCTGGATCCACCAGGTCCATAGTGGCCAGAGATTTCTGTCACGGATTTGTGGCAATTTATCTAGTATGGATTAATTTCTTGGCTGGTTCGGAGGACCGAAGGTGCAGAGTTTGCTGGAGAGGGAGATGAACCAGATTGGCAGCACGTTGGCAACGCGACAGAGGACACAGGTTAACTGGAGACAAAAGACACAACTAGAATTCGAAGTAGTTCACTCTAGCATTACCATAAAGCTCGTGGGACTCTCTGTTGATGAGTGAATGAGAAGACCAGGTTTAAGTACGGCTGATGATTGGTGGTAAAAGGTGACCAGGTGTGTGCACTTCTGCCAAGAAATCAGCCATGGGAAGGAAAAACCAGGAAGGAGTCACATGGACCCTAAGGACCCCAGGGGTAACTTTCCCCTTCCCCAGTGGCTTAGAGTTGATGGTGGCGGTTTCGGTGTACAGGGTGGTGGTTTCCTCTATGGGCCTGATTTATTCCCAGATAAGGTGAGCTAAATTGTGTGCCCCTGGTAAGACTTTGCGTGCTTGGTTTGTGTGCATTTTGCGGGTGACCTACTCAGTGAAATTGCCGCAGTGACACCAGGTGCAAACAGCAGTGTGTAAATGAGTAAATGAGTTTGCGTGCTGTCAGCCTTTCCATCATAGCGAGTGCAGAAAGCGCAAGAATAAATATGATTCCTTGGAGTTGGAAGTCATTGTGGCTGACAAAAACAAACACATCTAGCAGCAGAAAGTAAGAAGTTTGCTGCTCTCAATCACAGGCTAACGGCGATTGCACCAGAGGTGCAAGCAGTGACCAGTATAACTCGTGCACTCCGGTGGGACACTCAGGACATTGCTGCGCACACCAGGCAGCTGGTCAGCGCCGTGTCTCATCTAACGATGGCCATTCAGTCACTGACTAGAGGACTAGAAGTTGCAGTACAGGCAATTGCTGGTTCTTCCATCAGCCTAATAGCTGAGTGACTGGAGCAGGCAGGAATGGGAGATAGAGGATTGGAGCGCAGGACTAGTATGTACGTATGGTGTTGTGTGTGCTTGGTGCAAAAAAACAATCAAGAAAATATAGTCGCAGAGATATCATATTGACAGCGGGTTTTAATATTTTATTAAGATTTCAGATTTTCTTCTGTTTATTCTTAAAAAATATGTTTAATCACTTTCGTGACTCACTCAACTATTTCCTTCGGCACAACTCCCAAGGTGGTGTCTGGCATTTCCAGGGGTAAGTGGTTAGTATAGTCTGGCTCCTGCCTCTCTAGGTTGTCTCTGGTTGTCTACCCCCTTACCCTTATCTGTTTTTTTTAAAAAGTTCTGAACACTTTCAGAGGTGTGCCAAGCAAGGGTTACTTTTCACTTCTGCTTTTACTTTGTAAAAGGTTTTAGGCATCAGACCTTTGGATTTTTTTAGGCATCAGACCTTTGGATTTTATACGTTTATTGGGACTACTGACTGAAGATGAACATCATACTTCTTTACGTCCAAAGGTAAGAAATCAGATCAAAAGAGCCCAGAAGAAGACTGCTGACCGTCTGGAGGATACTGAATGGCTATCAAGCGAACTGCAGCGGAAGGACCCCAATTCAACTTCAACCTCAACTTTTATTTATTTAAAGTGCAAGCACATATCAAATGTTACGAAAACACACTTTTCATGGGCAAGCAAACAATATGTACAGTAGTAACCAAACAAAGTAAACACCTCCTGCCCTTAGGCCCTCGCATCAGCTGAGGAATAACTCTCAAGGAAACCCCGACATGGAAAAAAAATGGAAGAAAACTCAGGGTGAGAGACAGAGAAGGGGATCCTCACCCGAGATGGATGGGCATGCAAAAGCAAATAATATACAGAGATCCGTGATTTGATGGTAAACACTTAGACTGCAGTCCTGAGACCAAATGAGTCCACATGAGCAACTGTAGGTCGAGGGCCATGGTGAGGAGCATAGTCCTGGATCGAATTCAGCGTCTATGTGGTCTGGGAGGGGAAAAGCACAAAGACTCTGGGGACGTGGGGTTCCAGGTCCAATATTTTAGAATAGAGGGGAAAGAGATGAAGGTTAGATGAGGAGAGACAAGTGTTGAAAAAAGGAGTGAGGGGAGGCAGAAGATGAGACAGGGAAAGGAAGGGAAAGGAGACAGTGGAGGTGGGGTGGAAAGGGAGAAGGGAAAGGGAGCTGGAGGGAGAGGGAGAGGAAAAGAGGAAGACAGAGAGGAGAGAGAACAAAAAGAGGGAACAGGCAGGATTGAAGCTGCAGTAGTCAATTGCATTCATTCAGTGAAAATCTGTTGCATGCCAAATACTCGGCACAGCAAGAGTGATATTACAATCAATCTACAATCAATCCACAAAAGAATGTTTTCATTATTCATTCGGTTTCAAAGAGAAATAAAGTCATGGGACAGGGTCACAATGTCATTTGGCCATCTGGTTATAACGTGGGTAATAACAGAACGGTACATGGGCAAACAAAAAATGCACTCAGTGAAGAATTTGCGTCACATCCACCATTTACACAGCCTAACCCCCATATCCATTGGATGGTTGAGTGGCAACTTGTGGCTGCGGCACATTATATTATAACGATTATGGGTGCATGGGGCCATAACCACAACCTTCCATTTAAATTGCATCTATTCGACTATCTATCTAATCATCAACCGTTATCTCTCTGTCACTCTGGCTTAAAGTATGATTTCTGATTTCTATTCCTATACCTCAAGTGGTATCACTAATACTTTTGTGATAGCAATACTCCATGTGTTCAGAAAATAGAAATACAAGGTAAGGTAAACCAGAAAGACATCAGCCCATTGCTTATTTTTTAATGTTAAGGATAAGCTACAAAGTTGCAGGCTATTTTTAGTGTACAGCTAATTCTTCAGTATATCCCTTTTGATCTATCTAGAGCTGGAACTGCCTTGACCCTATTTGCGTCAGAGTTGGGCTCCTGCTCCTGCAGAAACCTATAACACAGATTTTTCTGAAAACACACTCAAAAATCACTTTCGATTCTGCTGTAATTAAATGTAATTGATTATTCTTTTTTTAGATTATATTGTGCAGCTCTACTGTCTTATACTTGACTCAACATCATTTTCTCAGTCTGAGCAATGGGTAATTGAGAACTTGATATCTGTATTGAAAGATAAATCAGCCTCACATTTCACCTAACACACTCACCGTCTGCTGCAGATCGGGGATGAGGATCCGCACCACCAGTGAGTTGGTGTGGATGTCATCCATGTGGCTCTGTGTCGGCTCTGTCGTGGCCTTAACCATCTCATAGATAGTTTCTTCCCGGGAGCTGTCAGAGGCAGCGTCTTCAGAGTTGTCAGAAAAACTCTGAGCCATCTCATCTTCACTGGAAGTAGGGGTCCGGGGCATTGTCAGCAGACTGGTCGGATTGAGCTGAGACACAGGAAGGGTGGGGGGCAGAGGTCAAAGAAGGAATTCTTGATAACCCTGCTACTGTAATGCATCGTAGCTGCTTAACAGATGCTGCCTGAGGATATTGTCAAACCTGCAAGACATTTATGCAAACCTTGATAAACTGTGTGATTTGGGTCACAATGATTATTCATGTCATCACTTACAGTGTAACCATTAATCTAATTATTTGTCTTTATTTGTCAATATTTGGTTGATAAAATGTGGGACTAAAGAATATTCATATTCCAGAAACTGATAGAGAGCTTTTTTTAAATGCTCTAGTTGACAATTAGCTGACTATTAAACTGGAAAATTACCACAGACAGAAATTTTGATAGTGCCCTAGAATGTTCGCCCATTTCTGTGCCTGTATCTTTTCAGTGTGTGTATGTATTGTGTTGTCTCACTGTGTCCACAGTGAAAACAACACAGACAGACCACAAGTTCATCACCATGAGGCATCGAGCAACTATACAAACTGTATAGCAAGAGGCAACAAATTTTTCTCTGTTTTCTAGTTTAAATGAAGTTTCTATGTCAGCATTTGGCTTTGCAGTGATGGTTGTTTGATGGCATGCTTTTAAATTTGGTAATTTTCTGAGTGTTTTCTTATGGCGATTTATGGGCCATTTTTTGACCCTTGCGCGTCCAAAAAGTAGAGTACAGTTGGAATGCTTGCTCTGATCAAAAATGTAAGTTCACCAGCATGGAGGGATAGTCTAAGAGATGCACTGGTGTGAAAACTTTAGATTTTTTTCCTATTTTTTCCAGTCCAAAATAAGTGTGTGATATTAGTGGTCTTTTGTCCAGACACAAAAAAGAAAAAAAATTTTGTATTTGTTGGGTTCTGTTAGTTAAGTTAGTTTGGGACAGACTTAGACTACATACAAAGTGTCTTCAGATAACATTGTTATGAAATGGCACTTAAAGCACATAACACTAAATTGAACTAATTTAAAATAGCTACTGTTTTAAAAGAAGCTGCACCAACTGTCATGTCATTAACTCTCATAAATATGATTTAATGCTGGCAGACGCCCCAGAACACTGCTCAACTTTAAACTTTCATGCAATTCTTCAATTATACACACATGGCCCAATTTTGCCTCACACTTGTGCAGACACTGAATAAATCATCCAGGAGGCCTCAACACATGTGTGTTGACAATGCACACACATACACACACACACACACACACACCCTTATATCCTTGAGGGTAATGTCAGGGTAATGTCATCAGACACTTAAATTTCATCAGACACACTTTGGTGAGGCTCTGCAGCTAAAGAAGCAAGAGTGAGGAGATGGCTGTCATGTTACAACAGAATACAATGGAACTAGCACTTAGCATCAGCTTAGCCACTTAGCTGCTGTGGACCTCTGCCGGGGGACGTTTCTGCTCTGTTCGTTCTCTCTCTCTGTGCTCCACGCAACTTTTCTCATTCGAATCAAGGACATTTTCAGGGACAGTGTCAACTGGGGACAGGGTGGCACCAGACATCTTGACAATGTCTTTTTGCTGGCTCCACCCCCGGAGTAAAACTCCTGGCTACCTAAACACAAACCAGTGGGTGACATCATGGAGGGTTGGTCGGTACGCAAAGGCGCTGTGTGTGTGTGTGTTTGTATACACATCAGTGTAGATGAAAGCTTTGAAGCAGATCTAAAAAGTATGCAAAGCCAGAGGCTGGATAAAGTTCTGTCTGAACGTCTTCCCCACACAAACATTTCATCTTCTTGTTCTATGATTTTTTCATAGACTTTGTCTTGTAGGACTCTTAATACCTCTGAGTGTGTCTGAACGATGAGTTTTTATTGGATCTGCAACCATTGTACTGAGCAGAGTTTTTTTTACGCAGAACCACTAGACTTAAGAACTCCTTTGTCCATCCTGCTATCATGTGCTGCAATAGAAATAAAAAGGAAAGGAAAGGAAATAGAGGGCACAGAGGGGTTGCAAATGTGTGGAATGTAAACTGTATAAAATATGCAATAACAGCTACAGTGCATTTAAATAAAAATTAAATATTACAGTTAATTTGAATTATCATTTATTATAAGATCTACTATTATCTACAGTTTATTATTATTATTTATTTATCTTACATTGTTTTATTGATTGAGTCTTGTATCCTACTTATATTTTATGTATTCTGTTTATCATTAATGTATATTTTGTCTGTTTATCATTGATTTATTGTGTATTGTTTACTCTCTTATTTATAATTTATATAATCTTTCATCCTACGGGAAATGTAATTTAATACATATGTTGTATGTATTACTATCATATCATATATTATGTTTTCTTACTACTTTACTATTACTTTACTATTTACTGTTTATTACCTCACTGTTTATACTCTTATTAATTTTCTAATGCATATTTTATATATATACTATCTCAAAGATTGTATTGTTCTATTGTAATTCATATTGTTCCATTGAAATGCTACTGGAAATGTAAATTTCCCTGAGGGAGCCATCCCAAAGGGAAAAATAATAGATAGTCTATGTCATTTTATATTCAGTATGACAGTTCCAGAGTGAATGTCAATATCAAAATAACATTGAATCAATGTTAACACTCAGCTCAGTCAACCCTTTATTCCTACAATTACAGCAATATCTCCCAGTGTGAACTATGACCTCTCAAGTCACTTGCATGCACAAATTCCATCACAAAATCATAAAAAAGAGCAAACAGTTCCACCGCTAGTCCTTCGAACAGGGTTTGGAAACCTTAACCATCGAAAGAGCCGCTTTCACCGCTTTTCCATGAAAGAAAAGTAGTCTGGAGCTGCAACATTATGTTAGGAAATGGCACGACTGGGATCTTTAAATTCATTCAATTCTGTGATCTGTGATTATTTTCTCATTATTTTCATTTAAAAAGTGAGAGTTGAGTAGAGTAGAGTAGAGTGGTTCAGGAACTGGTTCATGACCTTTATGACCTTTATGAGACAGAAATGGTTTCTGCTAGTTCTGAGGTGATGGCCCAGCTGGACACCTTCCAATTTTGAAGGTAAATAAGCTTGATATGTTTTTCATCTGCTGGACTAAATTTCCTTGGTTCAGTAAGTTTCTGACCACAGCATCTATGATCCTCAATGTTGACAGATATATGTTGATATCTGGTGATGTATACATTTATATCTCCTTCTCACCCTCTTGGGGTGGTATCTGTGTCATTCTCAAGCTTGGGTCCTCTACCAGAAGCCTGGGAGCTTGAGGGTTCTGCGCAGTGGACTGAGGCTTCAGATGTTGTTCCTGGGATCCGTTGGAGCCACTCACCCAGGGACCACAGGGACCACGCTCACCTTGACCTTCCACATCTGTTCCAGCTGTTCTTTCGTTGGTACTTTTCAACCTTTACTTGTTCCTTCTTTCTGATGTTGGCCTCAGCTGGTATCACCACATCTATTATTACTCTCCTCTTCTGTACACTGTCCACCACCACAGTGTCTGGTTGGATTGAAATGGGAGCTTTCTTGTCTTGATATCTGTGCCTTCTATCTCTTCCTTTGGCCAGCTTATTATTCCAACTGGGTATCTGATGTCTGGTAGTGCGTACATGGTGATAGCTCAGACCTTGTTCTTGCTATTCAGCTGACCCTTCAGGACTCCTCGATATTCCCATCGTGGAAGACAACCCTAGAAGTTGACTCAAAGCCATTTGCCAAAGTCAACGACAAATGTGGCATATACTAAGGAGATACACTATCAACCCTGTTGTTCTGTATAGGCCTGAATCCCCTCAGTCAGATCATTACAAAGAGTGGCTACAGATACCAATTTCAAGGTGGAGCAACAATCACATCACCAGGACCTACAACAATGACACAGGGATGCCATTCAGATTGGATAGGTGTGGTCAGATGGTCTGGAAGAGAGGCAAGATGACCAGAACTGAGGGGGCTGATATACCAGAGGGCAAAAAAAGGTGATATCCAAGACAGCTACCGTGCGAGTACATTGATATCCCACAGGCTAATGGAAACCATTAGGAGTCTGCAAGAAAGTCAGCCACAATCAAATACCTCCAGAGAGTAAGACATTTCCTGAATAGTTAGCTGAATGACAAGAACAAGGTCCAAGCCATCAACATGTACACACAAACAAGAAAACTTCTTACCATGCACGGAGGGTTCCACCCCAAGGGTAAAACCAGGATAAAACAAAGTACATCAAGAAAATGGCCTCAAAGGATGACTTGCTAAGTGAATGCCTGAGGCAGGAGAAACCTGATAAGAGTGCAGAGGGAGAGGAGCAGACAACATGAGGGGACATGCCCCAACGTGGCATGTATCACCGTCAAATTGAAGAAGTGGCTCATATCGAGAAGACCTATCAGTGGGTGGAAAGGGATGGACTGACAGACACCACAGAGGTACTAATCTGTTAGGATTCGCTTGTTTAGTTTGTTTTTCCCTGTGTGTGGCTGCCTGTGTTCTGTGTCTGACTCCTCCCCTGTCTGTGCTGGCTAAGCGTGGCTGACCGACTTCCTCAATCACTAACTCTGTGTTCCACACCTGTTCAGCTCCCTTAGCTGCACCTTATCTTCTCATCAACCTCCAGCAGTATTTAAACCAGCTCTCCCCCAGATTCTCCCACTTTGTCATTGTTTCCTCTGCAGTAACAATACCAATGTCAGCTCCTAGACACTTTTTGTGAAAGGTGTACTTGTGTACTTTACTTGGTTCCAGTCTGCATTTTTGACTCACCTGTTTTGTCGTCAGTCCAGCCAGTTTCACCAGCCCAGCAAGCCACACTCTGCCAGTCCTCACTTACCCTGTCTTCAGCCTCGAGGCCTCCATTTGAATTCCTTCTGTTTGACCATTTTGTGTTTTTTTGTCTTGGCTTAATAAAGCCTGCGAAACCAACTCTTGCCTGGTCTGCATTGTGGGTTCAGGGTTCTGTGTAAGCTAAAGCTTAACACTAATAATGGCAGCACAAGGACAGGTCCTAGGCATAAGAGCCATAGATGCTGGGATCTACCAGACTGGATAACACCCGAGGTGCGGACTGTGCAAAGATTTTAGCCAGGTCATTGTACACTCAACCAAGTGGCTAAAAGAGTGTACAGGACCATTTGTGCTCAGCATAGAAGTGAAGTATCCAAATGGGCCATGCCACAGAAGGTTACTGAGAACAGCAGGGTCAAGGTTCTGTAGGACTTCCGCTTCAAGACTGACAAACAGATGCTGGCTAATCAACCAGACATAGTGGTGGTGGACAAAGTGCAGAAGAGGCAATAGAGTAGTAGTAAGTAGTAGTAGTAATAGATGTGGAAATTCCAGCTGATGCCAACATCAGAAAGAAGGAACACGAAAAGGATTAAAAGTACCAAGGGTTTAAAGAATAGTTGGAGCAGATGTGGAAGTCAAGGCTAGTGTGGTCCCCATGGTAGTAGGAGCACTCGGGATAGTGACCCCCAAACTGGGAGAGCGACTTCAACAGATCCCAGGAACCACATCTGAAACCTCCGTCCAGAAGAGCACAGTCCTTGGAGACTCTTAAGATACTGCAAAAAACCCTAAAAGTTTAGAATTCAAGCTTTAGAATGACACAGATATCACCCTAAGATGGTGAGAAGGAGATTTTTTTTAACTTATTGCCATCCATCTCTAGCTGTCCATTGGTTCCATATTAACAGCATGTATTTGTCTTGTCAAGTAAGATCCTGAAAAAATATCAACTCATTCACCAGGCAAGGCAATTTAGCCTAACATACAGTATAACACAGCAGGAGAGGGGGCTTACAATCAAGAAACCTGTATACATTCCAACAATTACCCAGAAGGTGTGTTCCCCATTATCTCTGTGGGTATGAATTGGTCTCACGTTTCCCTCTCTCATCTAACCCTCCTCTTGGTCTCTCCCCATCTGTCCTTGACTTCCTCCTCTCTTTTCTTATTCCATTATAGTGCAGGACTAACATATGAACCAGGAACATGATGTCCCCGAAGTGTTTGTGCTTTTTTCCCTCCCAGATTCGATAGATGCAGAGTTGGATCTAGGATCTACTGATCGGATCTACTCTGGACTGATTTGACCTCTGATCTATAAACTGTTAGCCATCAGTACATGTATCTCTGTTCACTGTCTTGCTTCTACCTGCCTGTCAGTCCTGGGTGAGGATTCCCTCCGCTGTCTCTCACCCTGAGGTTTCTTTTTGTCCCTTTAAGTGTTTTTCTTGGGAGCCATCCCTCAGCCTTTGCAAGGGTCTAAGGGCCTGATTTACTAAAGCTTTGTGTGTATAAAAACATGTGCACACTCGCTGTCACCCGCAAAAAATGTGCAAGCTGATTTACTGATGGTGTGCACTGTGGATTGTGTCCTCAGTAAGGAAAACTGCACATGCTGCCCATTTAGCACCTTGGCCTTAATGCATATGCAATATAGAGCATTCCTGATCGTGTGAGCAAAATACTGGGAGGAGAATATGCAGATTGGAAAGATTTGCACACGCAAAACAATTTCAAATCAAACAATCAATCAAACCCTGAAATGATTGCGGTGACAATTTTTGCGGCTAAATTTAACACGTCTGAAAGGAAGGTGCAAATCCTCCCAGTTTGACGCACAATGGCTGCCGAAAACAAATTTTGATTCAGAGTTATTTTCTGTGAGCTGTTTATGGTGCCTTTTATTTTAATTCAAAAAAGAGATAAATTACATATTACACATGGCGAACGTGATTAAACATATTTTTCAAGAATAACCGCTGTCAATATGACATCTCTATAGCTATGATTTCTTGGCTCTTTTTTGCACCGAACACATAATTAACAGCACTATTACGCAGCTTCCGCACTGGTCCTGCGCTCTCCAGTCCTCCATTTCCCGTTCCAGCCTGCTCCCGTCCCTCAGCTCCTAGACTGATGGAAGAACCGGCCACTGCCTGCATCGCAGCTTCCACTCCTCTAGTCAGTGACTGTATGGCTGCTCGATGTGTGCAGCAATGTCCCGAGTGTTCGAAGGAACGCACGAGCCAATGATCAAGAGCAGCAAACTTTTTACTTTCATCTGCCAGATGTTAGGGTCAATTTGTTTGCCACAGCCACAAGGACTTCCAATTCCAGAGAATCATATTTATTCTTGCGCTTTCCTCTGCACTCGCTATGTTGGAAAGGCACGCAAACCCCTCATTTACATACTGCTGTTTTCACCTGTTGTCACTGCGGCAACTTCCCTGAATAAATCACCCTCAAAACGCAT
This sequence comes from Karalla daura, assembly GCA_029224185.1. NCBI lineage: Eukaryota > Metazoa > Chordata > Actinopteri > Chaetodontiformes > Leiognathidae > Karalla > Karalla daura. Next base: position 28,524,236 of record CM055190.1, on the reverse strand, counting down.
GCAAACCAAGCGCACAAAATCTTACCAGGAGCAGGCAATTTAGAACCCCTTATCTGGGATCTTAGTAAATCAGGCTCTAAGTGTAATCCATCCAGTCTGGTGGTCAAAGGAGGAAGAGTCATTCCGGTGGTCTCATAAATGTTTTATTCAGTGCAGTACACACACAATCACCTGCTGTCCATCTCTTTGCATATCACCCTCAGCCATTACAAGTCTCTCTATGAGGAGAGGCTTACTCGCTCTCTGTTGTCAACACAGTTAATAATTATCAGCCTTCACAAGTGTGAGAACATTTTCATTTTTGTAATACATGGATAAATATAATATATATCAAATGAAGAGTGTCAAAATAAGGACACACAGCATTTGTTATGACTGAAACTTGAATAAAACATACCTGTTGGTGACAATACACACACAATCACCTAAACCTACAGAAGACTCATTAAAAAATGGAAAGGAAACCGCATTCTCTGCACATGGCGGGAGAACGGAGCAACCCAACAAAACCAGAAGCCACAATGAACCGTTTATAGTACTCATTATAATATAATTTCATTGCAAATAATCAAGAACACATTATTATATTCTGGAATCACATTTTCTCATACATTTCAAAAGATTTACTTCATATTCACACAGTAACCAACAAAAATACATGATGGGATTTCCCCAGCAACACTCACCCTCAGCTATTATAAGACTCTCTCTGAGGGGAGAAGAAGGGAGGAGCTACAGGAGCATGCAAATGGCGGAAACTGAAGAGGGACAAAAAGCAAGATACAACAAAAGGGATCTCCCGAAAGCCAAAGGAAATTTAAACTGTTTCCAGAGATAAAAGTCACAGCCCAGAAACATTAATAGTAAAAGTGCGTTTTTATTTCTGTTACCAAAGGACAGGGGGCGTTTACTATCTACATATTGTTGCTCACTTTGTAAGGTGCCTTGAGATAACGTCTGTTATGAACAGGCACTTAAGGAAAGCTCAAGTTAAAGGTTCAGGATCTCTACCATTAGGGAAAAGCATACAAGCAGGAAGAAGGAAGGCAGCCATGATGGAGGTATAGCAGCGGATTGTTCCCAGCAGTGACATGGTGGGAGTTCATGGAGAAGACATCCATGACCGAGTGTCTTATATTTTGGATAATCCATTCTCAAGGTTGCCTTTTCATATAAAACTTGGATCAATCCAAAAGGGTTGACCATCACCTGATTTATCAGGATTGGTGCATTTTCAGACTAGCAGCTACAGTTGTTGTTGGCTAACAGGCAGCCCACACAACAAACTGTACTGCTGGGACTGTTTGCTGTTTGATCCAAACCAGAGGCCCAGGTCCAGCACTGGATTTAGCAATTTATTTGCTTAACAAAAGCAGCATCAAAGCATCAGTCTGCCCACGGACAACTGCGTGCTGCTGTGAATGAGACAGTTGCACACGAGTGAGTGGGGCAGTATATTGTAGAATTGAATATTAATCATTCATATTTGTATCTGAATTGCTCAAATTAAATCACTGCTTTAAAATTACCAGAACAGTTAATATAGTGGGAAACTGGGTGCTTTGATTTTTCAAAATCAAAGCACCCGATTTCTTTGACTGGACTAGGATTGCACAAACGGATAATGATTGTGGATTGTGGATTACGAATTTGTCGCAAGGCTCTGATCAGATGAAACCGGTCAGGGTTCCAATCGCTACTGGGTTATCCGGAACACCGACTCCTGCCACCGGCCCTCCCAGTCACTTTTTCTAGCCTGCACACCACAGTGCACAAGTACACCCACTGTCATACATCTCGTACCTTTCTCTCCACACACTCACCGCTGCTGGTTGTCTTACTCTGTTTTTTTTGTTCAATTTTCCCTGACTAATTAGGACTTGTGCTTCATTTTTTTGCCCATGTCTTACCCTGCCGGGTATTGTGGTGTTGTGGGGTTCGATTCCTGACAGGACATTGGTTTTCTTTGGCTTGTTTTTTTTTCCTTTGGGTGTTTGCTGTTGGTTTAACTAAATTCCTGAATATAACAATACAAGAGAAATTGACTGAATGAACTGTTTTCTGGTGTGGTCGATTCCAACTTGATTCTGACACAAGAGGAACTTAAGTAATGGAGGGCAGGATCTGATGTGGTAGTTTCACTAACTGGCACCCAACTCTGAACCTTACTCTTCTCATACATTAGAGCCACTGTTACAGTAGGTAGTCCTTGAGTTATATTTTATGATAGATAGATAGATAGATAGATAGATAGATAGATAGATACAGATAGATAGATAGATAGATAGATAGATAGATAGATAGATAGATAGATAGATAGATAGATAGATAGATAGATAGATAACACACGCAGAACAAATCTTCTTCCTCACATGTCTGTCTGTCTGTCTGTCTGTCTGTCTGTCTGTCTGTCTGTCTATCTATCTGTCTGTCTGTCTATCTATCTATCTATCTATCTATCTATCTATCTATCTATCTATCTATCTATCTATCTATCTATCTAGCATGGTTTGGCAATTTCTGAGTATCAATTGGAGGAGGGCCAAATGCAGCCAAGAGGAGAGGTGAAAAACACAAAAAAATTTATTAAAAAAAACAATTTTTAAACATTTCCTCTTTTGTTCTAATTACCACTTCTAGACACCTGCCATCTAGATGGAAAATGAAAATGAATAGTGGTAGACAAACACATTAATTCTTCTCCTCCAACGGGCAGTGGTGTAGTCTACATGATGTGCAGGTATATGCCGTATACCCACTGGAAAATGTCAGTGATTTGCATATACTCATTGGTTTAGTCTGCATGGTACGCCAGTGTATGCCCTATAGTTGCTAGATTTTTTTTCCATATATGAGGGAGACCAGACATCTTGGATTTCCATAGACAGACTCCAATTTGGTCACCCTGTCCCCGGTTATAGAGATACCCAAAAATGTCCCCGATTTAAATGGGAGAGAAAGAAAAGCTGTGCGGAGCAGAGAGAGCAAGAGAGCAAGAGGTGAGGAGAGCACACACACACACACACACACACACAAACTTGAGGCTGGTTGTCCCCGAATTTGCATGGGCCTGAAATTTGCTTAATTCCCTGGATCAAGGGAAGTTTTCTTTAGGAGAGTCAGAATCAGAATCAGAAAAACTTTATTTATCCCCTAGGGATCCCCTAATTGCTATACAGCTGAGCAGCATGTTGTTAAATAAGGACAGGGCATAAACAGTGTTGGGATTTTATATCAACCAATATAGTTAACTATTTGGACGATCCAGTCATCAAGCCAGGACCGACTTACACCGCTGGAGATGAGACAGCTATGCAGCTCACTCAGGGTGGACCTAGTGGAGATAAACCTAGATTATTATCTTATTATTTATTATTATTATTAATTATGAATCGGGGCACCACCCTGTAAAACAGGGACCAATAATCTGGTTAACCAATTAGCCTAGTAAATCACATCAGTCAAATTACGAATTACCTCTAGTGTCTCTGAAGGAGGCGAGATCCGACCACTGACCTGAACCAACTGTTGTGCAGGTTCAATAACTACACACGTCTTAGGACAACAATCACACTTTAATGACACATCTATTTTGCAATTAGTGCATTAAGGTTTTCATTGACGATTTACTACTCTAACGAAAAACATGCATTCCTGACTAGACAGACTGAACAAACAATACCCAAACAATAAACAAGCAATAAACCAAGCATGCGTCTGTGTGTGTGTATGTGTGTGTGTGTACGTATGTGCGCACGGGTGTGTGCGCGTGCACGGGTGAGCGCGCGTGCATGTGGTCACGTGGTCCGCTCGGACGGACGAGAACAAAGGGGAGGAAGTAATAGGAGCCGGTCAGAGATTGATTCACTCAGCCGTGCGTCCTACACTGTCATACATTAACATAAAGTTCATGTAGGCTTCTGTACTTAAGAGGTGCTACTGCGTCACAGTCTCTGCCCGAATTGATCACCGGGTGGTGGATCAAACGCAGGAATAAACTCTTTTAGTCCTGAAAAGGACTGCGGTGCAGCGCTCGAAGTGGCTGTGGCACCGGTGGCTGCCTTGGCGCAGCGGCGGCGATGTCTGGTGGCTGGAACTCCGGGCGGTCAGCTGACGAGTCGTAGTGGTGAAGATAAGTGTGGAGGTAGATGAATGGAGGCAGAGAGTGAGGAGCTGGTTTCTCTGACTTTTATTCCCAGAGGGCTCCTTACCTCCCTTCGGGTATATGGGACCCACGTCACCAGGTTAGGTGCAGGTGATTGGCGTGCTGGTTTCACGCCAGCGGCCGATAGGTTCCCGGGCAGGTTTGAAACCTAGCAGAGCAGAGTGCGCGCAGGCCCCCACGGGGTCGCCTGGCAGGCGCCTCTGGCTGCTTTGATCTCCAGGGGGCTGCAGCAGGAATTTATGACCTAGACTGTTGTTTGTAAACTCACATGCATTGCTGTTCGTGCACCATATGAGTGTAGCAGTCCCAAAAACAGAGCAGGTTATGAAGAAGGTCATGAAGCTTACCAGGAAGGCATAATAGAAAGTCAACATGATGGGTGTGCTGACTTTAAAGGAGTTTTCCTAAGGAGATACAGCTGTTGGTGGCACCTCATGAGAATCTCCTCTGTGTTGGCAGAGGATTTTAGGAGGTTATCAAAGATACCCTGGTATTTGTACTCCTCAACTACCTCCATTGGCTCAACACCTCCTTTTTTTCCAGAGTGGAGCCGCAGAAGAAAATCCTCTTTTTTTTAATTAAGGATTGCCTTGAGCTCCTTTGTGATCCAGGATTTGTTGTTGGGGTAGATGGTGATGGGTTTTGAGGGGATAATGCTGTCCACACAGAAGGAGTTGTATGATGTCAATGTGTCGACTAGTTCATCGATGTCAGTGTCAGTACTCTCACTCACTGCTAGATTGTTTTTGGGTACTCGTCAGACTCTCCATCACTCTCAGATCTCCAGTTCTTGCTTCACCTTGCTTGACCTGCTTTCGTCCTTGGACCTTGCTCGCGTGCCTGCCTCAGCTGTTGACCTGCCTTCTGTTTCCTGTCCCTGCTCTAGTCTCAGGCCCCTCAGGCCTGTCCTGTTCCAGCCCCCTTCTCCACACCAGAGCAGTTATCAATAAAGACCTAGTTACCCTACATTCGGTGTGTGTTCTGCATGAGGGAGAAAGGAGGTTGTGCTAGTCAGTGGCTTGCAAAACATCCCTGGAGGGTGAGGATACTTTCTGCTGTCCACTGCTTAATGTTTTTAGTGACCTTCTTAATCCTCTTGATGACTGGGGTGTGAGCAGGGGCCAGCAGGATGGTATGGTGGTCTGCTGAGCCGAGAGGGAGGAGGGGAGGGCTTTAAAAGCATCTGGTACAGAGCCATAGCATTTGTCCAGGGTCTTCCCCTGACGAGTGCTGCATGTAGCATACTGTTGGAAACCTTTAACCGACTTGTCAAGGGAGCAGTGGTTGAAATCACCCAGGATGAACTTGGGAGAGTGCGGAAGAGAGCAAAAATGACGTCAGTAAACATGAACACATGCAGTTTTTCGTGCTAGTTTAGTGGTGATTTCTGTGCCTGTTTTGAGAAAGAGTAAATGTGGAGGTTCATCAACAAATTGGGCAACTTTATTTGTATATGTGTCCCTGACAAACAGTATAACAGAAAGCTTCTCCGTGACGATCTAGAGCTCATAGACACGCACTGAAAAAGATAATGGAAATACATTTCATTGTAGACTGATCCGAGACACAACACATGTATGGGGAGAATTGAATCGGTTAGATGCAGCGAACGAAGTCAGAACCGGAGTGTGTAGCAACCGGAACGTTCGGTTGCTATGGAAGCTGTGACTTCCAGTTCCGGTTAGCCCCATCTGATGGCGACAGAGATACCGCCATCTGCTGGAGAGGGGCCACCATGTCACCCTTGGCATGTGGCAGTTGTCATTCAATTGTTTGTGGCCATCTCAGACACTTACAGAGGTAGTAGAGGTAGTTTGCTGAATGCTCTTGACCTGATGAACATTTTAAAAAGAAATGATGAAAATTTTAGCCTCTTAGCTCAAAGTGTTGAGGAGACATTAAAAAATAACATTTAAGGGCCATGTTCACAGATCAAGTCTTCTATAAGCTACAGCCAACTAGACCATTCCAGAACAAATCTCTTTCTAAAGGTGCTCTGAATCTGAAATTTTAGAATGTTGAAGGGGGAGCCTGGATGAGCAGATATATGTTGGTTTGGTCCTCATCTGAGCGATACTTTTTGAAGGGCGGGGCTTTGAACCTTCGCCATTTCCCACCTTTGAGAGCTCGCCAAAGTCACAAAAATAGACTTTCTGGCCTGAAACTCAATCTGCAGACCCCATGGGTGACCTGGAACAGACCCATTGAGCCCCGCCTCCATAGACACTTGGTGAGGCAAAGTTGCTCTATCAGGGTGCTATCAACATGGAGGCAGCTGATCCTAATACAAGACCTTCTGGCGAGCAACATAGTCAAAAACCAGGAGGAAACTTCAAGGGAAAGATACCTTCCCCTTGAAGTTTCCTCCTGGTTTTTGACTAAAAGACTTAATTTCCGGGTAAGGCTTTTCATCAAGGTTAAGAAAACCTCTTTCCGGTAAACATTCAAACAAATATGTATAACCATGAAATATATGTTTATTTAACATGACACGATACATTATTAATCATAAACATTTACATTAATTAGACACTGCATAGCCGGCTTGTCATGTGTGGCACAGCTATGACATCATGAAAAAGTGTGGTGCAAGTGGCCGCTGGCTGAGTTGTGTCAGAAAAAGTGTATAATAAACAGCTACATTACTGTGTATAATAAACAGTATAATAAACGCTACATTAGATTAGTTGCGATCCTGTCTCTGTCTGCGGTTACACTCCCAGAGCAGACCAGAATACGTCGACCTCGCCAACACATTACCAGTTGCAAATAGTAATGCCTGTGATCTGCAAATATGCTGCAAAATTGCCAGTGGAATAAGAATAAGGCACAGTAAGATGTATCAACTAAAAATATACGATTTCCACCGGAATCCTCTGCTTTAAACGAGTACGTTTCATTTATGCGGGGTATCAATCGTGCGTCTGGGTACGGAGCATTGTGTGCACATGTGCACTGGTGTCAGTAGAAATTTGTTTGAAAATGCACAAAATTTTGGTCTCTAGATTTCTAACTTTTCCATACAAACTAGTCATGAGAACACATTGCATCTGTTACTGTCCTCCCCCCACATCATCACATTATGCTTGTGTGTGTGTGTATGAAATTCCATCTATTTCATATCTATGCAGCAACATACCGTATCTGTAAATACCACACACACCCTTTGTCGATCCATATGGTGTTCTCTGCCTTACTTGTTCTCTTCGCCTCTACTGAACCTTTGTGAAAAACACAATATTTTCACTGATTACTGATATAGAGAGAGTGACGGAGCAGATAAAACAAGAAGTGAAGACATAAAGGATGGCCTATTATGCTCCATTTAGACTCTGCTCAATTTGGAGATCTCCGCTGTGTGTTGGCCTCTTTACCATGTCTCGTCAACAGAGGAAGAAGAATGAATGAGGAAGTGGGAGAAAGGAGAAGAATGGGGAAGAGATGGGTAAAAAGGGTGTGACAGTATTGACTCAGGAAACAAAGAGGAAAAGTGGAAAGAGAAAATACAATGTACACTCACCGGCCACTTTATTAGGTACACCATGCTAGTAACGGGTTGGACACCCTTTTGCCTTCAGAATTGCCTCAATTCTTCGTGGCATAGATTCAACAAGGTGCTGGAAGCATTCCTCAGAGAGTTTGGTCCATATTGACATGATGGCATCACACAGTTGGCGCAGATTTGTCGGCTGCACATCCATGATGCGAATCTCCCGTTCCACCACATCCCAAAGATGCTCTATTGGATTGAGATCTGGTGACTGTGGAGGCCATTTGAGTGCAGTGAACTCATTGTCATGTTCAAGAAACCAGTCTGCGATAATTCCAGCTTTATGACATGGCGCATTATCCTGCTGAAAGTAGCCATCAGAAGTTGGGTACATTGTGGTCATAAAGGGATGGACATGGTCAGCAACAATACTCAGGTAGGCTGTGGCGTTGCAACAATGCTCAATTGGTACAAAGGGGCCCAAAGAGTGCCAAGAAAATATTCCCCACACCATTACACCATCACCACCAGCCTGAACCGTTGATACAAAGCAGGACGGATCCATGCTTTCATGTTGTTGACGCCAAATTCTGACCCTACCATCCGAATGTCGCAGCAGAAATCGAGACTGATCAGACCAGGCAACGTTTTTCCAATCTTCTATTGTCCAATTTCGATGAGCTTGTGCAAATTGTAGCCTCAGTTTCCTGTTCTTAGCTGAAAGGAGTGGCACCCGGCATGGTCTTCTGCTGCTGTAGCCCATCTGCCTCAAAGTTCGACATACTGTGCGTTCAGAGATGCTCTTCTGCCTATCTTGGTTGTAACGGGTGGTTATTTGAGTCACTGTTGCCTTTCTATCAGCTGGAACCAGTCTGGCCATTCTCCTCTGACCTCTGGCATCAACAAGGCATTTCCACCCACAGAACTGCCGCTCACTGGATATTTTTTCTTTTTCGGACCATTCTCTGTAAACCCTAGAGATGGTTGTGTGTGAAAATCCCAGTAGATCAGCAGTTTCTGAAATACTCAGACCAGCCCTTCTGGCACCAACAACCATGCCACGTTCAAAGTCACTCAAATCACCTCTCTTCCCCATACTGATGCTCGGTTTGAACTACAGGAGATTGTCTTGACCATGTCTACATGCCTAAATGCACTGAGTTGCCGCCATGTGATTGGCTGATTAGAAATTAAGTGTTAACAAGCAGTTGGACAGGTGTACCTAATTAAGTGGCCGGTGAGTGTTTTGCTATATTGCAAACAGAGTAAGCCATTTGACTGATTGACAAATCGTCAATTTGAATGTTTTCAATTAAATTTTAAAAGAGTTGATTCAAGCATTTAAAACATTTTTTATCAAAAAAGAATCAAAATTATCTGATCGCAGCTACTTGAATAAATCCTTATTTATTTTCTGTATTTTCCTGGTGCACAGGATTATGGGAAGCCCTGGTTTGAGCTTGCTGTGGGAGCAGTTGGCCTGGGGCACACTCCATTAATTTGGATTCAGGGAATCTTTTATATCATTGATTAAAATCTTATACAGTTCGCCTTGTGCTACTTTTAAAACAAACGATCAAGCCTCTACGATGTTCACCCTTGTAGAGGGTTCATTGATCCATTGGCTGCTGCCAGCAGACAAAATCTAAACATCAGTGATTCAGACAACCATTGACAACCAAATAGGTCTCTATGCTGATGATTTACTACTTTTCCTACAGAACCCACAGTCCTGTTTGTCAGAAACTCTGGACTTTTTCATGAATTAGACTTTTTTCCATGACGTTAAATGTTATTGGGGGTACACAAATAAGGAAGCAGAACAACTAATCTGTCATTTTCTCCCGACATCACTATGGAAGTTGTGGAGCGATGGGCTAGGAAAGACTCCAACAACACCAGCACTGTATTACTGAAGGGTTACAGTTGTTGGATTGAGGGCTTTATCCACGACATGGAAGGTAAGGATGGAGGCAATTTGGGCTTGTTATCTGTTAGCTGTGTTACAAAGCTAGTTCAACAATATAATGATAGTTTATGCAAAGTATATGATAACTGATAGTCCACTGTTTGTTGAGTGCTGTGTGATGCTTAAGTTATTTATAACCAATAGTTACTAGGAGCTCAACACAATAAATACATTATTAACTCGTCATTTTATTTAAACTCTTCAGAGTTAGATCGTTTCCACACCTTACGGCGATGGATTGGAGACCCCGGCAACTCATCATCAGCAGGCCTCAGACGCCCCCTCCTGACGGTCCTAGCATTGACCACAGTCTGTTCCACCTCAGTGCCAGGGCTTGGTTGCTCAGGATTGTCCTTGTGGAAGGATACGCTCGGGATCTAGAATGTGTCTTGAAAGCACCCAGGACCTCTCCTCAGGTCTCAGGTATCCCTCCCAATCCACCAAATTGTTTAGTCCATTGCCGCGACGCAGAGACCGGACAATCCGGTTAACTGAGTAGACGTCTCCACCTCCAATCTTACGAGGTGGAGGGGCAGCAGGCGGGCTAGTAGCCAACGGACAGGTTTTCACAGGATTGATGTGGGACACGTGGAAGGTGGAGTGAACACGTAGGGACCCAACGGACTGCAACAGGATTCATCATCTTCTCCACAGGGAATGGATCGATGAATCTCGGTGCCAACTTGTTCGATTTCATCTTGAGCAGTAAGTATTTCGTAGAGAGCCAAACCATATGCCCTTTCTTGTAGATCGGGGCCAGGGAACGATGGATGTTGGCATTCATGATCTCAGTCGCCTGACTCTTCTGGATCTTGGCCCAAACCATCCTCCAGGTCCGATGACAGCGTCTAAGGAACGCCCGAACCAAGGGAGACTCCTGTTACGTCCCCAGTCTAGGAGATCTGGGCTATAACATGATCTGAGCTCCCCTCGCTTCTCTCATCCCCAAGAAGGTGGGTCAGCATTCACTTATCTTTGAGTGGCTTTTATTTCAGGAGTGAGAACTGAAAATGCCCAAAATAACAAACAAAACCAAACTAAGGATCCCTAAACTTTCTGCCACAAAAGAACAAAACAAAAGACAGGATACCACTCTAAATCCTAACCAAAAACAGGAGAAAAATAGTTCCAACACAAATAAATGGCTTCACACTCCACAGCTGATTCAATTTTCAAGACTAACTTAAATCCGAACACACATCAAACACACACACAGCCATGGTTGGGGATGAGGAAGGGAGGAGGAAGAAGGCCCCTTTCAGATCCCCAGTCACGTGGTACTGCAACAAAGAACACACCTACACACACACACACACTGACACTGATTGCAGATCAGCACACAAACACACACACATTCACAATAACACAACAGGTCCTAGACCAATGGTTGTGACACTCAGCCTCCTCCTCCTGGACCTTGAACAGGGGTGGTTGTAAGCCTATGGAGCAGTGAAACAGTGAAACGGCAGTGGAAGAAGAGATCTGGGTGTTATGAGAAAACTCCACCCAGTCCAACATGGAAGGCCAAGACGAAGGGTTTGAGGAGCACAAACAACGCAACAACTTTTCCATCTCCTGGTTCATCCTTTCCGTCTGCCCGTTGGACTGGGGATGAAAACCGGAGGATAGGGTGACCGAGGCCCCAACACACTTACAGAACTCCCTCCAAAACTGGGACGTGAACTGGGGACCCCAGACAGAGACAATGTCTTTTGGTAATCCATGCAGCCTGATAACATGATGGTCGGTCAGCTCTGCCAACTCTTTGGCCGATGGAAGTCCCCTCAATGGGATGAAATGACAGGTCTTGCTGAAACCGTCTACAATAGTCAGGATAGTGCTAAACCCCTTCGATGGCGGTAAGCCGGTAACAAAGTCCATTGATATGTGGGACCATGGGCGACGTGGAACGGATAACGGACGCAGAAGACCAGCCGGGGTACGGTTAGACGTCTTATGTTGACTGCACACTATGCATGCAGCCACATAGTCCTTGACGTCTACCCTTATGGACGGCCACCAGAATCTCTGGTGACCCGGATGACAGAACAGTTTTGAATAAAGCCCCCCCAACGCAAAACCTCAGACCAAAGCACCAGGGGCACAAAAAGTCCTCCCTCAGGACATGAGTCTGGGATCTCCGCTCCTTCCAATGCCTGGAGAACTTTCTGCTCGACTCCCCATGTTACTGCTCCCATAAGCAGTGAAGGGGAAAGTATAGTCCGTTTAGACGCCCCATGACCTCTCTCACCACAGAATGCTCTGGAGAGAGTGTCAGGCTTAGTGTTCTTGGACCCAGGACATTGGACAAAGAGAAGTTGAAGCGGTCAAATAATAACGACCGACGAGCCTGAGTTCAGTCTTTTCGCAGTACGCAAGTACTCCAGATGTTTGTGTTCGGTCCACACCAGTAAGTTGTTCGCAGGACCCCTCCAACCACTGGCACCATTCCTCTAGAGCCAGTTTTACAGTTAATTGTTTGCGGTTTCCAATGTCATAGGTCTTCTCTGCTGGTGACAGTTGGCGAGAGAAAAAGGCACATGGGTGAATCTTGTAGTCCCCGGACCACTGGGACAGAACGGCTCCCACTCCGATATCAGAGGCATCTACCTCTACCACAAACTGCTTGGACGGATCAGGCAGAACAAGAATGGGGGTTGTGGTGACACTCTTCTTTAATGAGACGAAAGCCGTTTTAGCCTCAGAAGAGGTGACTTCTAATTGCTGAAGCGCTCCGGATTCTCCAGACGGGATTCACGGACAGGAGGCCGAGCAACTTCAGGGCAAGCTGTCGCTCCCCTAGCCTCATCCACTGATTGCCCTAAACCCTTGAGTCTCTAGGCAAATGCGCTGCTCAAGCTGATCAAACCTATCGAGAGCAGCTGGGTCAGACATGGCCAGGCCATACTGTAACGCACCAGGCTGGGAGACCCAAAAGCACACTCACACGATAGAGTTCACACGATAGAGACACTGGGTTCTAATTAAGTTCAACAGAAAATCACCTTGGACCAGAGGTCGCCGCAGGGAAAAACAGTACACAAGCACAACTAACTATATGAAACAAAAATGAGCCTGGGACCTCTAAAGTCTCCGCAGGACTAACTACAATAACTACAACAGAAAATAAAGATACCTGGGACCCTATGGTCGTCGCAGGTACTAAGAGACAACTCAAAACTGACTAGAAAACAAAAGACAAGGTTTTAAGGGAAAACAACCAAGAACCCAACAACTAACCAGAAAAAACAGGACAAGGCTAATGCTATGCTAACAAGAAACAGAACAAACTACACTAAACGAAAAAGTAGAACAGAAAAACCTGGCAGGCACAGAAGCAAGGCACGGAGTGTAGAAACCACGGTCTAGCAACTGGCTCATCTCCCAGATGGTTTAGATACCTGGCTGATGAGCTAGCTGCCAGCCAATCAGGAACAAGAACATGTCAAGAATGCGTAAGCCAATCAGAACACAAGACAGGCAAGAACACAGACAGGATCATGACAAATTTGGTGATTCCAGCCTGGCTCTCACAAATTATTCAAAACATATGGTCCAAAACTGCATGTCTCAAGCTGCAGTCTTTGGGGCTGCAGACATGAAATGGTGAAAGAAATGAAATGATTCAATGAGGTAGACAGATTACCACAACAGTGCAGTACCATGACTGCTATGCTTCTAGCTCAAATCACCAGAAGTGGAAAGTGTACGCCTCAGGCTCATGGGAATATCTGAGGTGAATAAGGTGAATTGGATCAAATCTGATCTGAAGATTGAGGATAACCTCACATGTTGGATGGACTTGCCTATATCACTGATGGTTAGAATAGGAACAGTGTTGATTATTAATTATGCTCGTCTTCGAAGTATTTCTTCTCCATGATTCTGACCTAACCATACTATGCTTAATTTAAATCACTTAACTGAAACATCACAGAGTTCTTGTGGATTAAAAAAAAACATCCCACATTATCTTAAAGATGCTTCAAAAGCCAAAGAATTTCTGGGTTAGATCTGCCACTTTTCTATCATTATTTCATAGCTGAACTCCAGTACATCTTAAAATGGATCACACAACTTTTGCTCATAACGATTGTTATCGAAAGGGGGGCAAGTCATTTGCCAACGGCGGGGTGTGTGTGTGTGTGTGAGGGGTGTGGGGGGGGGGGGGGGGGGGGGGGGGGTTCTGCTTCCTTAGACCTGCCTTGGCTGCCTGGACTGTTTCTCATTTTTGGTTTCGCTTTCTCTCTCCCAGGTTTAGACTTAAGTTTTGATGTCACACTCTGTGCTGTTCTCGACTTTTCATCACTCTCGTCTGTACCATTCCAGCACAGTCCTGTACCGCCCCCCTCATAATCTCAACCAGCCTTCTGGTTCCCTGTCCACTTACACGCTTAGCTGCATGTTTGCAACGATGCATGAGTTTTGCCTCTGCACTTCAACCTCTCTTCTGTCTCTGACTACAATCCTGCTTTTCTTCCATCTGTTCATCTGCAGCTGGATTCCAAACTGTAGGTTTAGGGTAAAGAAAGTGCCAGACCACGAAGAGCTTTGAATATAAAGAGAAAAATTTGGAAAAAAAAATCTGGATGGTACAGGAAGTCAGTGCAGAGACGCCAGGACCGAAGAGAAATGATCTCTCTTGTCAGAGCACGCACTACCATGTTTTGGATAAGCTGCAAAGACCTGTTAAAGCATCCATTCAGTAAAGAGTTGAAATCGTCCAGCCTGGAAGTAACAAAGGCATGTACTCAACTCAACTCAACTCAAGTGCCAGCTCATAACAGACATTATCTCATGGCACTTTACAAACGTGCCCTTAGACCCTTGAATCGGCTGAGGAATGATTTCTAAGAAAGGTCCTGACAGGGAAAAAAAGGAAGAAACCCCGGGTTGAGAGTCTAAATTCTTCGCTGATGAATATCCATCTCGTATCTTTGTTTGACTCACAAGATGCCAAAAAATATGGCATTGACAAAATACTTTTTCCGTTTGTAGAAGATACTAGAAGGTACTAGAAGAAAATGGAATGAAAGTGTCATTTACTGAACAACCTGTCTATGGCACCATAGCACAAGTAACAGGTGACAACTTAGGTCTGAACTCAATTCTTGGATATGTAGAATCTTTCACTGTTAACTACTACTGCAGGATGTGTCTTACTGATAGCTCAAACAGTGTTTAGTGAAAATGATCCATGTGTGATGCTGCACACTAAATGAACCAATGAGAATCATTACGACCATCTTGTTGGGAATCCAAGGGAAAATTCTTGTTTTGGAATCAAACACAATAGTATACTCAATTCCTTGACATATTACAATGTAATTGATAACTTTGTGTTTGATATAATGCATGATATCTTAGAAGGAGTCGCACGGTATGAGATACAGTTGTTTGAAACAGAACTTTATTTCAACTGAAAACATACTCCAACGTGTATATGCCTTCAACTATGACTTTATGGATAAAAAGAATCGTTCAACACACATAAACATGTTTTGTACTGGCAATAGTATTGGGCTGAATGCCAGTCAAACTTTATGCCTAATTCGTAACCTGCCACTAATATTTGTAGATGTTGTACCTGAAGCTGACACACACTGGCATTTGTTGTTACTGTTGTTACATATTATTAACATTGTGTTTCCCCCATTACGGAGGGGCTGTATTTTTGAAACATCTTATTGAAGAGCACCATAGACTATTCACTGATTTGCATCCCCAAAATAATTTGATCCCAAAACAACATTTCATGAACCATTATCCTGAATGTATCCACCAAATTGGTCCTTTAATACATGTTTGGAGTATGAGGTATGAAGCCGAACACAAATTCTTTAAGTCCAGTTTAAAAAACTTCAAGAACATAAAAAATCCCTTGCAAAAAACACCAAATAGCTATCACCTATCATTGGGAATCATTTTCTGTCAAGGGTATTGAGTCTGGGCCTGTTCAATCCAAAATACTGACTGATGTTGAAAATAGTGATGTGATTTCAGAGGATGTTCAGATTGATATGTTAAGTGACATACATGAGACAATTTGGGTTAAACATAATGGCATTGAATATCACACTGGTCTTGTTGTTTGCACTGATGTTGTTAATGATATGCCATATGCCAATGTTTATGAAGATTATTTCCATTTTCCTGAGAAATGATGTCTTTTTTTTGGTATCGGAGATGGAGACCATATTTGTAGAGTACTTTCATGCTTTTCGTGTTGTTGACAACATACGTAATGTTTCACTTGCTAGACCTCATTATTTGAGATAATATAAGCCCTTTGATGTCCAGAAGTCTTATGGTTCAGACTCATTTTTGTATATTGTGCCAGACAGCTGCATTGTAAAGGGCAAATTTCAGAGCTTCCTCATGTTTTGGGCACTAGTGTGGAGGGTTGTGCCATTTTTCTTAAAAAAGTCATTTGAAACTTATTGTTTAAGGAAAAATAAAAAATAAAAATAATTGCATTACTTCAAGGAGTGATTATTGTTAATCCCTGTGTGCCATAAACTCAGTAACAAAGTAAACACTACTTAAGTGAACATTTAACAACACCAAATGTTACCTGATTACTGGTGCAGTGTTCACCAGTTGAGACAAGTTGAACACTGTCTTGGTGTTCTTGTTATACATTACAGTGTTAAAAGTTAATAATAACAATAAGAGTTTGGTAGGTAACATTGCCACAGTGTTAATACATTTAATGAATCCATTACAGTGTTAATGTTTTACACTGTAAGAGTTTATTAATTAACACTGACCCAGTGTTAATAATTTTAACTAATTCAAAAGTGTTAATTTAACACTTTACCAGTGGTTCCCATATAAACCCTGAGAAAGTGTTAGATTTAACTCTGAGATTGTTAAATTTGTGATTTCAAATTTGCTGTGCATGCGTACCAACCACTTCAGCCAGTTGGATCCTTTTTCCTGCATAACAAGCTGATGAATCCGAAGTAAGGCACAGACTGCCGCATTTGCAGTGGCTGCGTTATGGTCAGAGTTTAAGGTTGTTAAGGAGGATTACTATTCTAATGCAGATTAAGATTCAGTATCTCCAAATTATTGTGTATTTTCTTAGTATTTTCTTAAATGACCATCCTCTCTCACTTCTCTTCAAAATTAACCGATAACTTTCAAAGTATTAGTCCATCCGCTGTCTTCATCCATTCTCTTCAGTCATAAATTTACCTCATGTATTCGTCATTTAACCTGTTGTTGTCTGTGTGTAAGTCTCCTTGCAAATTCGAAATCACTGCTGGAAAATTCCTCTTCAGATTGTTTAATAATCATATTTCCTTCAGTAGAAGGTGATGCCCCAAAGGAGTGTATGAATTAATGTTATAGGTACCTACATTTTCACTACTTTAGATGAAGATTTGCATAGTATAATACATTGCATGATATGCATGATATCTTTGAAAGACAATGAAATGAATAGGGGATATAAAGTACTTTTTCATTCATGATTGATTTACCTACTTATAAATTACTGAAAGGATAGCACTGACAAATATGCAGTTTTTAATTGCGTATATTAACTGTGTTTGAATGTGTAATCATCATCTGCATTGTGTTGTTTGTTTTGTAAAGGACAAACACTCTCAGAGCTTGACTGTATTTTTATTGCCTGAAAACCAACATGGAAATCACTGGTCAACCACAGTCATGTGCAGCAGCAGCTCTCAGCACATCATGGGCTTAATCCTCATGTACTGGCCCTTATACATGAATAAATAATAAAATAAATATGCATAAACAAAAACAGTTTCACCCTGAAAACAACATGGCAATGACTGGTCAATCATGGTCATGTGCGGCAGTAGCTCTCGGCACAGGAAAGTTAGCAAATGTTAGCTTTGCCTCCAAGGTTGCTTAACTTTTAATGTTCAAGTACAATCAATTTGGCACACTGAACTAAATGTAATGCTATCACTACCTTCCTGGCATATATTAGGTGTGCTCTAATATTTAGGGTCCGAGCAACAAAGTTGCAAGGAACCTATTGTATCTGTACTATTTCTTTTTTATTAGGGTCCAAGCAACGAAGCTGCAAGGAACCTATTGTATTTGTACTGTTGCTTTTTTGGGTCCGAGCAACAAGGTTGCAAGGAACCTATTGTATCTGCTATGTTTCTTAATTATTATTAGGGTCCGGGCAACGAAGTTAGACCCTAAGTTTCTTTCTATTATTATTATTATTATTCATATTATTATTATTATTATTATTATTCCCAAAAGAAGAAGGTATTTTTGGGGGCCTGAACATTCTTGAAAACGGACCATTTTCAGCATGCACATTGGGATGGGTTAAAAATTTCAGATTTAAAAGACTTTCAAAATGCACAGGGCAAAATTGCACAATAGCGCCACCTAGAAAGCTTGAAACAGTGAGCGCCACTTCTGAGTTTTACCTAAATGCTTTAAACTTGGTGGATTTATAGAACATACTGAGGCGGACAAAAAATCCTCTTGAAGCCCCGCCGTCAACCCAACAGGAAGTCGGCAATTTTGACTTGTTTGTTTTTTCTTTTTGAAGCAGCTGTTCATATGGCTTTTATCAAATTGACTTCAAATTAGGTACAGATCATCCAGAGACCATGGTGACCAGCACTCATCAAAAGAATTTCTGTCGGTCAAAGGGCATGGCTGCTGAATAGCCTGATATATTAACTTCCTACCTCTCTCAAAGCGCTCCCCAATGGTGACAGGAAATAATCAGGTTTTACTCTTACAGCGACATTGCAAAGGCAGTGAGGCTAACACTAATGGTACCCGTGTGGCGGGCATGAATAGCGAAACCTCGCCATGTATTACGAGTGGCTTTGTGATGGCTTTCAGGAACTCATATCATGAAAATTGTTAAACTGATCGAGGTCAGAGATCTCTGACGTTTGATAGGGGCATAACCCATGGGGGGCCAAAATGCAAAAGTAGTGCCCCCTAGAAATTTTTACCAATCCCCACATGGATTTTTTTTTTACTTTGTTGAAATTGGTGGAGACAAAAAAGTCTGTTGACATGATGACCGTAAACCAACAGGAAGTCGGCTATTTTTATTTGAGTTTTAAAAATATCCTCCAATGGGGTAAACCCAATTGGCTTCAGATTTGGAACAAATCATCTATGGACCAAGCTGAGAGAACTTTATGGACAGATTTTTTTTAAGTCAAAGTGCATGGCCACTAACGCATGACAAAGTTTGGTTATTCGTCATCAGTATTTCAAAATGCTCTTCCAGGCAGGCACTTCATCATACCAGTTTCAAAATTGCTGAACATGATTGCATTGTATGCCTGAACAGCCAGGTAATGGCCTCTTCAATGGCTGTGGCCAAATGTCTCTATAGCACCACCTTGAGATTTTCAAAAACCCCTCCACATAAAGCTTTTTGTGGAGAAGAAAGATGTAAATTTGTAGGCTTGTATAGTTCATCAAGACGCACAAAAAAGTCTCTTGCACTGATGGTCAGAACTGGACAGGAAGTCGGCCATTTTGCTTTCAATGTTCAAGTGTCGCTATTTCAACACATCACTCCGGAATCCGCCTAGAGATTTCATTGCATCAACTATTCAACATATTGTATAAGATCATCTTAATGGCATTGTAATCAAAAGTTCAGAAAAAAATTTCTCTACATCGAGGGGTGTAGCCGTATGGCGGCCATAATAGAGACGGTTCATTATCTGAATCACAAGGAGGCTGCTCAGCCCAGAAGAGATTCCTCTTCAAAATGTGCTAAAAAAAAGGATTCTTGGGATGACCTAGGAACTAAATTGACATTGCCATTACCCCGACAGGCGCACAGGCGAGTACCCACTCACAGCTGCTTGCAGCTTTTATATTTCTTATATCTTCCCGGTTTTAGTGCAACACTGTGCCTCAAGTAACTTACCACATTTTCAATACTCACATACTGGCACTGTGAATACATCACAACTAGTATTCAAGCACTGACGAGAGCCATGACAACCAGTTAGCATCCTTGATACAGGTATAACATGTCATATGATTGGCTATTACTGTGGCAAGTGGAATCAACAACAAAACTCTGTTACACATGCAGACTTTTGGATGAATCAGTGGAAGATAATACTTCTGATGATTGTTTAAAATCAGATGGCAGCAGTACAAGTACAAGTGTGCTTTGGCGGTTGTTGTCGGGACTTTCATCACCCAGAAGTGGAACCCGCAACTGCCCGGTAAGTTACATTAGCTATTAGCTGCTTTTGTTTGCCAAAAGTTTCCTGTTAAAATGTCCTTTGGTTAGCAATTCCTAAGGCTCGGCCGTTTATTGATAGAAGTACGTGTCTAAGTTAGGGTTAGGGTTAGGGCCAGGGTTAGGGTTAGATGCTGTTGCTCCCCATGACTGCCATATGCATGCTCACGTTTATGTGTGGTACGATAAAAGGCTGTGCTTAAAACTTGGTGTCGGTGTGGTGTTTGTTCAAAGTGTCGGTGTGGGATGTAAGAACCAGTAAAGGGCTACAGTACCGTCACAAATACCAGCAAAGGTGGAAGAAAACAGAAAGCATACAAAGACAAATTTGACAATGTCTTACTCTGCACAGCAACCCTAAACATTACATAATGTTTCCTCAGAGAGTCAGATGGTAGGACAGCAAAAGAAACTTTTTGGCCATTTTAGGAAGTATGACCCTTAAGTAAAACAAAAAATGGAGGATAGCAGTGCAAGGTATAAACACGTATAGGATACACATGATCGGTCCAAAAATGAAGGGGTGCGCTGTGCCCTCCAGCCAGTGCCGCCACTCGTCCAGCGCTGACCACTGCCAGCAGCTTCTGATTTCCCAAATCATAATTTCTTCCAGAGGAAGTAAGCTTGCAAGAGAAAAGGCACAAGGATGCAGTTTATTGTCAAATGTGGATCGTTGAGAAAGGATAGCACCTTCCCTTGTGTCAGAGACATGTACCTCCACGACAAACTGCAGGGAAGGGTCCAAATGTGACAGGACAGGAGAGGACTAATGTGGAGCTGAGAGCAGCTAGCAGGGTGGCCACAGTGCTACAATTTCTTAGGACCTAGTGGTAAAGGTTAGTAAAGCAATTGAAGAGCTGCAGCTGCTTGCGGTTGGTGGGTGTCGGCCAGTCTGCGACCAGATGGTAGGCGTTGTGTAGGTCCAGGGTGGTGAACATAGTGGATGAAAGCCAAGTCATTTAATTGCAGTGTTCCCTCGAAGCTGCATACATGCGCAATTGCACACTATGAACATGGTCTCTGCACAAAAAAATCTGTGCCATGCACAAAAAAGAGTCCATCGTGAATTGAGTAAAAATAAAGACATGGGCCAGAAGGTGAATCCAGATTTTGTTTCATCTTGTTTTGACCTCTGGCATCTATGTGGCAGTCTTTTTCAGATTGTCTTAGGTTCCTCATATGACTCTTAAGCACTCTTCTCAGCTCGACTTTTTGAATTTGACCCACTTTGTTCCTGACCTGCTTGCATCTCTGCTGCACACCTGATTAACCCTGCTTTTATTTACCAACAAAGATTCCTTTCTCCAGTCCTTCGTGTCTGACCTGCCTATGACTATGACTCTGCTTGCTTGTGTCCTGTTTTCCCTGGTTACTGCATCCCCTGACTGACCCATGCTACCCTACTGACCTCCCTTTGTCTCTGATCAGCCTGATTGTCCAACTTCCAACTCTTCTATTGGACGTTTCTTCACCTGAAGATTACCTCTGGCACAGGAGATGACCATTCCTGCAGCTAGCAGGCCTACTAGTCTCCAGGCTAAAAGTCAGTTAGCTACCAGACTCCCATCTGTTCTGCTGCTGCAGGCTTTGATCTGCGCAGGACTCGCCTGGAACCTTTCCAGGAACCATCTCCTTATCGTG
Organism: Karalla daura; assembly: GCA_029224185.1. Taxonomy (NCBI): domain Eukaryota; kingdom Metazoa; phylum Chordata; class Actinopteri; order Chaetodontiformes; family Leiognathidae; genus Karalla; species Karalla daura. Next base: position 28,502,743 of record CM055190.1, on the reverse strand, counting down.
GTGGGGAGGTTTGTGTGCCTTTAATACCCTGAGAGCTACACTCACCGGTCACTTTATTAGCTACACCTGTCCAACTGCTCGTTAACACTTAATTTCGAATCAGCCAATCACATGGCTGCAACTCAGTGCATTTAGGCATGTAGACATGGTCAAGACAATCTCCTGCAGTTCAAACCAAGCATCAGTATGGGGAAGAAAGGTGATTTGAGTGACTTTGAACGTGACATGGTTGTTGGTGCCAGAAGGGCTGGTCTGAGTATTTCAGAAACTGCTGATCTACTGGGATTTTCACGCACAACCATCTCTAGGGTTTACAGAGAATGGTCCGGAAAAGAAAAAATATCCAGTGAGCGGCAGTTCTGTGGGCGGAAATGCCTTGTTGATGCCAGAGGTCAGAGGAGAATGGCCAGACTGGTTCCAGCTGATAGAAAGGCAACAGTGACTCAAATAACCACCCGTTACAACCAAGGCAGGCAGAAGAGCATCTCTGAACGCACAGTACGTCGAACTTTGAGGCAGATGGGCTACAGCAGCAGAAGACCACGCCGGGTGCCACTCCTTTCAGCTAAGAACAGGAAACTGAGGCTACAATTTGCACAAGCTCATCGAAATTGGACAATAGAAGATTGGAAAAACGTTGCCTGGTCTGATGAGTCTCAATTTCTGCTGCGACATTCGGATGGTAGGGTCAGAATTTGGCGTCAACAACATGAAAGCATGGATCCATCCTGCCTTGTATCAACGGTTCAGGCTTCCAGCACCTTGTTGAATCTATGCCACGAAGAATTGAGGCAGTTCTGAAGGCAAAAGGGGGTCCAACCCATTACTAGCATGGTGTGCCTAATAAAGTGATCTTATTGTTGTAGGAAGGGGATTTGGCAGTGCAGATGTTGGGATACTGGGATGCTGAGAAGGAGGCCAGGAGTGACAAACTTTGAGATCACCAGGTTATTTGGTTTTATGCCATTTTCTCTCTGCTGCGCCTAGAGCACTGCGTAGTTACTGAATAGTGTCGGTTTGCCATGGCTTGGGTGGGTGGGAGTGAGCTGCCTTGGTGGACAGAGGACACAGATTGTCTAGGCAGGAGTATAGGGTGGAACACAGACACTCTCTGGCTTCATTTACCTCCAGAGAGGAAAAGGAGGCGAGTGTGGGTAAAGCAGATTCCACTGGGGAAGAGAAGTGGGTGGGAGACAGACTGCGGAGGTTGCGGCGGAATGACACCAGCAATGCTTTATTTTTAAATTAATAAAGAAATGGTCAGAGACATACAAAGGTGTGACCGTGAGGCAGTCTGTGAAACAACTGCGGGTTGGGATTAGGATTAGGTTGAGTTTTTTGCCAGCTCTGTGGGTGGGAGGGGTGCAGGTACCAAAAATTGTCAGAGCTTGGGCAATTTAGGTCATTATTCATGTCGCTAAGGATGAGTAGTGGAATACTCATGGTTGGGAGAGGAGAGTCCAGCTGGGGTGGCAGAATTTTCTGGTTTGATCCAGGTCTCAGTGAGAGCCAGGAGGCTGGGGGATTGTTTACTGGCATAGGCAGGAATGAAGTTGGCTTTGTTAAATGCAGATTGGCAGTTCCATAGCATATCAAAGGAAATCAGAGAGGAAGGCTGAAGTGCTCGTAAATTAGCTATGTTTCTTTCCCAGCAATATTCAGCTTAGCTCAGTAGACTCGCATAAGAAGACTTGCTGGTCTTTACCTGAATCAGTCTTCTTAGCTTAGATGCTGTGGTGTCAACTGGATCAGCAAAAATATCTTTTAAAAAAAAGATCCAGAGTTAGAGTAAACAGGAATTGCTCTGAATTTTTTCTGCCAGGATCTGGTACACGTCAAGGGGATGTTTTTTCACCCTCTCTGTTTGCTCTCAGCATTTAACTGTTAGCCAAACTTATAAGATCCAACCCCTTTAAACAGGGAATACTTGCTGAAGGATAAAATCTGTACAAATTGGCACTTGTCACAGATGATATGTTAATCATTTTGGACCACTATTCCTCTTTAAGGCCCTCCCTGTCTTAGTACCACAATCCACATTCAAGTTGTTCGAAAAATTAGAATAAAAATGTATTTGGCAAAACCAAGGACCAAGAGTGTGGTTGAAAGTACTAATGTCGGCAAAAGGGAAAAGAGGCTTAAACCTACTAAATCTAAAATGTAATACTGGACAACTCAGCTGAGAGTGGTGGTGCCTGAAAATACAATTATTTTGGAAAATGTCAAAGAAGGATTGAAAATAATCTCAGCAATGTACCTTTTAATAGATGTATTCTGTAACAAAATGTCAAACGCAAACAAACGATGACACCTGACCCTTCCATGATCGTGGAATAATTACAGAAAGTAAAGCATATCTAAATGATTGATTAAATGACTGCCCAGTTAAAAGCTTAAAGTACCTATTTTTAACAGGTTGACCCTAGTTACTGACTTCAGCTATTGATCTTGCTTAAGACTTAAATTTGATTTTAATAAGTACTGTTTTTACAGTTTTCCTTAACTATGTTAAAATTGCTTGTTAATGTGCATCAAAGGCAAGTTAAGGGGAGGTGTTGTGTAAATAAATGCATGAAAAGAGACATGACTGTGATATTGCTTGTTTTAAGTATTTGAAATATATTAACCTTATCATATGCAGCAGCATGGCAGCACATTCCTGTGGCACTGTCAAAAAATTTTTGCAGTAATTTTTGAGTTGTTATTGTAATAGTATATTATTTTTGCAATTGTATTTATTCTTTAATCTCTGGAGCAATCTCTGTTACTGAGAGAAACAAAGCTCCTTTGATTCTGATTCAATAGTAAGAACCTGTGTGTGTGTGTCTTCATTATAATCTTACCTAACCAGACCCATGCATTCGGCACGAATGTGATGGATATATCGCCCTGAGGCATGATTGAAAAAGCTGCGTTGCTTCATTTGCATTCAAGTTTGACATCAATCGGCATAATAGTCCTGGAGATATAAGCACAAATTTAATTTTTCAAACAAAATGCTGCCTCTTGTGGCCAAACATACAATCCCAAATATAAAAAAGTCGAATCAGTTCTTCCCCTATGAGTGATAAATCTGTTAAATCCAGATATCAAAACTAAAATCCAAAATGGCATATGAGTTATCACACAGCACAACACAACACACAGGCAGATGCAGTCATGGTGGCGGCGCTCAGGCCAAAACCATAATATCCCCAACACTTGTTGTTTGGCGATATAATTATATTAACTGCTGTAGTGCGGATCTGCTGGTGCCTATACAGCACACATCTGGCAAAGGCAGGGACTATGCCCAGTCCATCATATGACACACTCACCAATAACTCTTGTAATCACACCTGGGTCAATGTAGAGTATCCAGTCAATCTTAATGCACATTGTTGGTGTGCAACTCACATCTCCAAAACCAAGGCTGTTCGTCCAACCCAGGAGTCAAATCCTTCTTGCTTTGAGGAGGCAACACCACTGTATTGCTAGAATGCAGACATACACTACTTGTGGATACTGTGCCAAGATATAGATTTGGGTCATGAAGAGATGTGTATGAGATGCAGAGAATAAAAAGGAAATATAGCTTGTAGATGTAAATTCTATATGGTATTAAATGCCAAAAAAGCTAATTTAGAAAAAAGGCAACATACAGATATGTTTCCTCATGTGTTTATAAACCTCCCTGCTCATTGATCTTTTCCCTGATAAAATAAAGGCCAAACATACACACATAGAATATATAGAGTATGAATTATTAATATGGCCTATATACGTGGTGAAAGTGGGTCAGTGTGCAATGGTGTGTGTTGCAGCTTTGTGTGAGATTCACATCAGAAGACAATGTAGGAAGCAGCACTCACAGCCTCCACTCACATGGGCATTTGAAACTGAGTTTAAAATGTGAATCCCACTGCATATTAAAATATCCAACAAATCCAGCAGAAACCAGCGTGATTCCAACTTGCAATAACATGAACAAGCCCTGTGGCCTATATCATAAAGCAGGTTCAACATCAGTATGCATGTTATCAACGATTCATCAACCCTACCTAGCTGTGTACATGTGCACATAAAAGGGACAGCATTTACCACATACGTCCAGTCAGAATCGTGAATGAGTCCACAGGAGTGAGAGTGGTGTATTTCAACAAGGAAACAAGGAACAAGGAAATTTCGGGAAAAATCAGAGAATTTAAGCATTTAATCCGGGCAAAAGCGGAACAGTGGCTGCTGCCAAATACAGGTTGGACAGCTGGCAAAAGATTGCTGACTGTGTGAATGGACAATATTACAGCTTCACAGAAATACATGTGTTAATTTCACAGTATTCATTTTCTGTTTAGATTTGTGTGGTCACAAAGCTTGCTTTCTTTACCAAGTCTTATGTTTTATCTCAAAGCAATCATATTATGTGTCTGCTTGTGTCCCTCATATCAATAGCTATCTGGGTCCAGAGCGGGGATGTTAATTTAACTGGACTTTAACTTTTTTGACAGCTTTGATACATTCTTTCATACTTGAAAGTATAAAGTATTGGATTTTAAGTGTTTTGTGTTTGCATTTGGCTTCCATTTAAATACATGGTACACACATGATATACACACATATGTGATAATTCTGATCATTACTGCAGTGTCAAATTATATCATTACATACCTACTGTGGACTGCCTTTAAATTATATTTGCCGTTTTGGCTAAACCTACGTACCATTTCAGCCATAGCATCCAGAGGAGACAAGCTCTCAAGCAGAAGTTTCCACAAATGTACTCTGGCTCCCTAAATGGGAGAGGAGAGAGAGGGACATGAACAAATTAAAATCCAACCAGATTTTACATTTCACATGTACAGTCATACATGTCGAGTGCAATATACATGTGCTTTACTAACATACTTAAACATGACAAAACATGTCAACACAACACAACACAACACAACACAAAAAGCACATTTATCCATCTAGACCAAGACTTTTACACCAACCATGTTTGCAACCAGCAATTTACATTTCACACAGCATAGGAGGATACATTTCTTACAAGACACATGCGTATTGATAATTGACATTACATATTTGGCTTGATATTTGTTAATATGGAATTGTCATTTCTTTCTTAAAAGCAAAAAAAGAAAAGCAGCCGCTTTCCACAATCCCAGTTTCTATGTTTGCAGCCACCCAAACCTTTCAAACCCAAAAAGACCTCCAAAGGTTTAAGCCTCACCCCAAACTACCAGGGCATTTATTGTGAAAAAGCAAAATATTGATGTTCATGGCAACAGAAAATACATGTGTTCTTTGTCTCATCTATGAGTTGGACTTTTAAACTGAGGGCAAACAATCTGTGACGTGCAAATACTGTTTCTAATTATTTGACATAACAAACACAAAACATTAGTTAATCATATCAAGCCATTCACCTACAACTGTGTGAAGAAATTTCCACTTGCAGGTCTAATGTGTTTTCCTATTAATGATGAATCAGGGTTTGCAGATGTTTTCCTGGTTTTCGAGTCCCACTAACAGTGTTCAAGATAAATAACTCAATGTGACACCCTGAAGCACTTACAGAAGGTTTCAACCCAGAATTAATATTACAAAAAGAAATTGAAGGCTCACTTGCCAAATCAGTTTAACTGAAACAACAGTTGCCTAACTGAACAAAAACTTTCCCACACACTATTAGGCAAGGCAAGGCAAGTTTATTTGTATAGCACCCTTCAAGGCAATTAACAGTGCTTTACAGAGAAATAGTAGAAACATTAAAACAAGTAGACAAAGTAGCACCAAGAAAACAGCAGATCGCCAAGTAGAAGTGAATATAATTGACACTATAGGAAAGCTGCAGTAAACAATAATGTTTTCAGCCCTGATTAAAATAAGATGACCATTAGTGCACTCAGGTGTTCTGGGAGTTTGTTCCACAGGTGAGGATCACAGAAGCAAAATGCACCTTCACCCTGCTTCTGTTCTGACTCTGGGAACACTGAGTAGACCTGTCCCTGAAGAGCTGATGGGTCTGGATACTTCATTCCCAACCAGCAGCTCTGACATATATTTAGGTCCAAGACCATTCAGTGACTTGTAGACCAGTAACATGATTTTTAACTGGAATCTTTGACACACAGGACGTCAATGCAGGGATTTCAGGACCTGTGTAATATGGTCTGTTTTCTGGCTGTTGGTCAGGACTCCGGCAGCAGCATTCTGGATGGGCTGCAGCTGTTTGATTTTTAATGAGACCTGTAAAGACACCATTATAGATTATACCATTGTAGATTATACCACTATAGATACCCAATATGTCTCCTGTACCACCAGAGAAAATAAGACACTGGACTTGTTTTATGCCAATACCAAGGAGGAGGAGGAGGACGCAGTCACCTCCCTTCACCGCATCCTTCCTCACCTGGAGAAACCCAGCAGCAATGTGATAATCTTCTGAGGGCCATGCTGGAGATGGCAGGGGTAGGCTTTGACCTGGATCCTGGACTACCTCATAAACCGGCCTCAGTTTGTAAGAACCCAAGACTGTTTGTCTGACATCCGTACCTGCAGCGTAGGGGTCCCCCAGGGCCTAGTCCTAGCCCCCCTTCCTCTTCACCCTCTATACTTCCCCATTGTGGTACAATTAAAGGTCTTCTTCTTCTGATTCTTATTATTCTTATAACAATAATCTAACCTCCTAAGAGTAAGACATCCTTTAATACATGCAATTTTTTTGATATGATAATAGGCTGATTTGGTGATAGTCTTGATATGGCTGTTGAAATTCAGGTCTGAAACCATAACTACACCATGCTGTCTGGTTTGGCCGGCTGTTTTTATTGTCATTGAAGTCATCGAAGTTGGCCACTGACCTCTCGCCTTGCATTTTAGGGGTCAAAAATGTATCATGTTAAAATAGGTTCATGTTTTTAACAAGGAAGCACCAAACCAATCCAGATACAGGAAATAATACTTGCAGATTTGCCCTCTAATTAGTGGAAAACCCCGGTGTGTATGTTGGATTTACATTATGGATGCTGTCGTAAATCTATGTTTCTGCGATGTAGTCAGGTGACAGATTATATTTCTGTTTCCCGCCCCTAGTCGTGTCCACCAATCCAGTCCTGTTCTTACCTGGCTTGTTTGTTTGTATTGTTGCAGAGCCCTGCTTCACAAACTTCCAGCGCTTTTTACTGCCTTGCCTGCCTGGTTTAGACCCAGCCTGTTATCAGACAATTGTCCGTGTCTCCCGCCTGGTTTGATCTGCCTTTGCCCCTGGATTCTTCTGACTTTGATTCCCGGTAATGGAACCAATGCTTGCTTTCCGACTCAGTTTACTCTCCTGCCCTCTCAAGTAGACCCGCTTTCTGTCCCTGACCCTGTTACTGCCCGGGTGTTTGACCCTTTTCCGTACATTGATTCTGAGTTTAGCCGGCTGGCCTTGTAATTAACAGCTATGATCCAATAGCTGATGTTAAGACACACAAGGGGTTCTTATGTGTGATTTTAAATTACTCATTCCAGATCAATCAAAGAGAAAATCAATTTCAACCTTGTATTTGTAAATCTTCAAATCACATTATGGTTTATATATACACAGTTGTTTTGTGGCATGCAGCATTGCTAGCAAAACGGAGCTGACCCCATTTGGTGCTGGTCGCCCAGGCAATCAATGTTTTGGTCCCCAATCCAAAACCAGCTCCAGAGGAACAGCATTGCTAGCAAAACGGAGCTGACCCCATTTGGTGCTGGTCGCCCAGGCAATCAATGTTTTGGTCCCCAATCCAAAACCAGCTCCAGAGGAACACTGAGTGAAGATCTCATCTTTCAAGACTGTGGCAATGCCATGGGCCCTGCTGTCTTTTAAGAGAAACATCTTCACCCACTTGGTAAAGTAGTCAACAATGACAAGGAGAAAGATGTTTCCTCTCTTGCTGCACAGGGGGACCCCATGAGATCAATGCCCAGCTTTTTCCAAGGCTCAGACACTGGAACGCAGCTTTTTTTTGCTTTTCTGCCTTGGCCGACTTGGCAGGTATAACAGCGCTTGATGTGGTCCTAGACGTCCCTCCTCATTGTGGGCCACCAATCTACCTCAAGCATTCTCAGCAGGGTCTTAAGTCTCTCCAGATGTCTACTGAGTGGATGATCATGGAAGTACTCCAAGAATGATTGCACTATGAGTTCAGTATTTATCACCCCCTTCTCTCACAGGTGACCACCGGTATAGGAGTCTCTGAGTAATGGTGAACCCCACCTTGTCAGGCCTACTGCAGCCATGGCCAAAGAAGATGGAGCTCTGGACGCATCTGGTACCAGGTTGTGTAGCCCATTTCCTAAACTGGACTTTGAAGACGGGGCAATTGAAGGCCTAGGTCAGGGGTGCACACACTTTTTCAGCCTGAGAGCTACTTATGACATGACCGTGTCAAAATGATCTGCCACCTACTAAAAATGCAAATCACATTATTTATAAATATATTGAGAATTATTTTTATATGTACAGTATATTCTCGTATACCTTGCATTACTGCATCAACCTATATTGCACAATACAAGTCTGTATATTTTTTTTGTCATTACCTTACTCTGATGACTTGCACTGAATGGAATCAGACAGGGATGCATAATCCGGACAGTAGCTTCTGATAGCCAGCCGCAAGCAGACTTCCAGATGCTCATCAGTCATGGTGGAACGGTACTTTGACTTAATGAACTTCATGTGGGAAAAGGCTGACTCACATAAATAAGTGGAGCCAAATAATGCAGTCAAGAAAGTAGCACATTTCCTGATGTTGGGGTACTTGTCCTCTGTGAGTAAGTTCCAGAATTGTTCATGAGCTCTGGCCTTCAGCTGAATGTCGGCTTGAAGTGTCAGAATCTCATCCTCCACTCCAGAAGAGTTCAGGTGAAACAATGTTGCAACTTTTGATGCCAGTGAAACAACCTCAGCATCTTCCTGGAAAGGGTAGCACATGAATGTAGCGACTGGCTCGAGTAGAGCAAAGTCTTGAAAGCGTCTGTCGAACTGACAGAAAATTGTCAATTTGCTTAATGTAGCGTGCACTGTCAAGCTGCGCACATGACTTCTCTTGTGTCTCCAGCTCTGCCGCGAGGTTCTGGAAGTTTGCCAAATCATGACGGTGGAGCTTTGAGGAGAGATGTTGCATTTTTCGTTTGAAAGCATTAACTGAGCTGATCATATTGATCAGAGTTTTGTCCTTTCCTTGCAGCTCTAGATTAAGGTCATTCAACATGTTGGTCAGATCGGTTAAGAATGCCAAGTCCAGCAGCCACTGATGGTCATTTAGTTGGCTATAATCTGCATGTTTACCTTCACGAAAAAACTCCTTAATCTCCGGCAACAGCTCTCGAAATCTTTGCAGGAATTTCCCCCGACTTCAGCCATCTCACATCGGTGTGCAACAACAACTCAGAGTGGTCGAACTCAGCCTTCTCCAGATGTGCACGGAACAGCCGTCTTTGAAGAGATCTGGCCCGAATAGAACAGGCGATCTTTGTTGCCACATCCATTATCTCTTTCATGTTGAGCATTTTTGTGTATAATACAGTGGTAATTGAGGAAGTCCGGAAAATCATCGTCCTCCCTGCACTTGACGATAAATCCATTCGAGCGGCCAACCATGGCGGGTGCGCCATCCGTGGTGATGGACACCAATTTGAAGACAGGGAGCTGGGTTTTATCGATAAAGTTTTTGAAAGACTGAAATATGTCCTCTCCTCGCGTGTGTTCTTTCATGGGCAGTACAGTTGCCTCCTCTTTTTGCAGTCATGTCAGTAAACACCATCCGAATAAAAATGCACAATTGTGCTGTGTCACTCACGTCTGTTTGGGGGTTTGTTTTTAAAGTCTCTGAACGAGTCGGCTGCTTCAAGAAATGCTTCTTTTACCATCTCTCCATCTTGGAAGGATTTCTTGTTTTTAATGATGAAGTGACTCACCCGGAACGATGCTTTAGTGGCTGCCCTTGCCTTTGCAGTTGGCTGTGTGAATAATGACTGCTGTCCGGACAGCAAGGTTTTCAGTTCCTTCACCTTTCTCCTTCTCAGCTCGCTTTTCGGAGGGAACTCAGTGTCGTAGTTTTTATGAACCGTCCGAAAATGGCGCTCCACATTTCCCTTCTTCGGTAACGCAATTGTAGAATGACAGATGAGGCAAACGCACTACGAAAATGACATTGTGAAAAAGAAGTCCTCCTCCCACTCTGTACGGAAGTGGTAGTGGTGGTTTCCCACTCATTTTTATCCCCTTACGTAGCTTCGCTAGCTCAAGGCAGCATGGTCAGTATAGACCAGGGGTCAGCAACCTGGCAAGTGCCAATTCAAAATTTTCTTGTCAATAAGTGTGCCAATACCTATCAATACTAATGTTAAAATGACATAAACTACAAGACAGACAAATTTCCAACAGACCTTTGATCTTATTATACATAGGCCACAATAAATCCCATTTCAAAGATATTGCTATTTACAAGAGGGGCCTGGATCTAATTTTAAAACACTGCTCTCAGAACCTTGTTTATAATGTTGTTATGCAGCAACACATTAAAAAAAACTCAATTAGAACGAAACGGCAAACCGTTTTAAAGAAATGGGCAAACAGCAAGATATTTAACTAAAAGTAAGCCCAGAGGCTAAAACACAGTCATAAATGTTACCTGGCCTTGCAGATCTTGCAGATAACGCTTCCACTCTTAAACAGTCCACACTACAGCAAGATGTTTTTTTTTTTTCGGAGGTGGAATAATTACTCTCTGGTCCCCACAGCTCTCTGGGAACAAAGGCGATTGTCTTCTCTCCATCACTTGTATTTTGGACCAGCACAGCCCCGAGTCCTACATTCCTGGCATTGGTGTGGACTTCAAAAGGCAAGGCATGATCAAGCTGAATGAGAATGTCACCAGTGCTTCTTTTAGCAGCACTTTGCATTTTAGGTGGTTGAGTGGGGCTGCCAGGTCGGCTAAGTTACGAATAAACTTGTAGCACCAACCAACAAGACGTTGCAGAGACTTGATGTTAATAGGCGTGGGATGTGCAGATCCCACCAGGGATGTGCAGATCCAGATCGACCTTGACTCCCTCTCTCAATACAACCTGGCCAAGGAATTTTAGCTCACCTTGGAAGAAGTGAAATTTTTTTTAGATTGAGAGTCAAGTTGGAGCATCGAAGTCCCTCAGGTGTAGTTCAGGTGTAGTTCAGGTGTCGGGGAAGACAATATCACCACTGTAGACACAGCAGATTTTGCCTCTCACCTCCCCCAAGACAATTTCCATCAGGCATTGAAATGTAGCACCGGCATTCTTCAAACCGATTGCCATGGCAGTAAACTTGTAGAGGCCCACTGGGTGATGATGCAGTCTTTGCCTTGCTGTCTTTGGCCATGGCTACCTGCCAGTATCCAGACATTAAATCAAGGGTTCAAAAGACAGCCACCCTGTGCATGGAGGTCAAGCAGGTCATCGGTGAGCAGCACGGGATAAGCGCCAGAATGGGTTTTAGCGTTTAGCCCGCGGTAGTCAATGCAGAATTGGAAGAACTCATCAAGCTTGGTCACCAGGACAACTGGAGCACCCTGGGCAGACTGTGATGGTTGGATAATCCCGTCACCCAGCATTTGTGCCATATGGGTGGCAATGATCTTCCTTTTATGTGGGGACACTCTGTAGGCCTCAAATCAGAGAGGAACCTCATCTGTGGTGAAGATCTTGTCTTCCTCCACTGTGGTTCACCCGAGTTTCCCTGAACAGACATCTGGCCACATGTGGAGCAGCTCAGCTAACTCTGGTTGATGCTTTCATCCTGCAAAAGAGGAATGGGATCTCCGAGTCAGAAGTGGAAACGGCTACAAAGAGGCTGGCACTGAAGCGCCAAACACTGGAGTGATGTTCACCGTCCGCAGACTGTGGCAAGAATCACGGGTAGGTGTACCCCCTTCACCCTTTAAGAATAGTCACCAAGATTGAGAATGGTGAAAGTTTTGCTCAGAAAGTCCAGACCTAGGATGACTGGGAACATCAGGTTAACCTGCCATAACATAGGTGTCTAATGCATACAGCACCTTTCCCATCTTCAAGTTCTGGTTCTCACAAGCCTTAAGGAGTTCCCCCTTCCGAGCCACTTCCAGCCACAGACTTTGGCACATGACTGAATAGGTGCTGCCTGTCAGGACCGCCCCTCCGTAACTCCCTGCAGCTGTTGGAGGTGGAGCTTGCCTACTATAAAAGCTCTGGCACCCCAGGAGGGGTTGTCAGATCTTAGACTGACAACGTTGAGGAAACATCTTCCAAGCTCCTGTCTGCCTGCCTGCCTGCCCGCCTGCCTGCCCGCCTGCCTGCCCGCCTGCCCACCCGCCTGCCTGCCCACCCACCTGCCTGCCTGCCTGCCTGCCTGCCTGCCTGCCTGCCTGCCTGCCTGCCTGCTCTCCTGCTTCCCTGCTTCCCTGCTTCCCGGCCGGTCTGCTAACCTGCAGCCCTGCTTGTAATTGAGCCTGCTACCCTGCCTGCAACCCTACCTGGGTGCTCCTGCGCGTCAGGCTGTAGGAGTTCCCAAGCCTGGCCCCACCATTCACTTCCTACCTGCTACTGTGCTGACCGGCCCTAGTAAGCCTCAATCCGTCCCATACAGTTTCCAATAAATCCCTGCATACTGTCTGTCTGAGTCTCTGCATTTGAGTCCTTAAACCCTGGTCTTAACACTGCCTGTGTCAAATACTGCACAATGCTGCTTTCCTTGAACTGTGATTGGGACCCGCAGCAGATTCAGTGACACATTTTTCCCCTGCTGGCACCTTGGTCATCACATCAGCAGCTTTCCTGGATGCACTTTTCTCCTGTGGTCTTTTGGTGCTTTTATCCTTTGCCTTCTGCTGGTAAACTTTTCCCCTCCTCTTTTGTAGACATACAGTCTCTCTATCAGGTTCCCCAGAGGAAGACCCAAGACTACACTCAGACCAGAGACCGAGTTTAACAATTTATTTAACAAAGTATCAACACAAATAATCCTGGGGCCAATTGCCTCCACAGGAGCAAAATAACACAACACAAGAACCTCAGTAAACTTCACAACAAAAATAAACCTGGAGCTATCAGCCTCCACAGGTGCTGAGCTATCTAGAAATAACAAACAAACAAATCAAAGAAATACACCTGGGGCTATCGGCCTCCGCAGGTAAAACCTAACTTATCTGGAAAATAAAGCAAACAGAAAATCACCTGGGGCAAAAGGCCTCTGCAGGGAATAAACAGATCTATCTAATCTAAATAACCAACAAAACAAAAAGAAGGTTTAACGGGGAAAAACCGCAACGCAAATTCACCAAAAATGAACAAGAACAAGAACAGAACAAAAAGCCAAATCGAAAACAAAACCTGGTCGAACGGGAAACCAACACAGACACAAATCAGAATGGTCAGGACAGGAACGAAGCATGACACGAGCTGAACAGGAGGCACAGAGATTGCAGGCATGGTCTGCAATGGTGAGTTTAGACAGACAGGAGCAAGACACTCTCCCCACCAGAGTGCCCACCGTTAACAGTTGGTCCATGGTGGTGCCCCGAAGACACCCTGCGATGCGAGGATTGCCTTGGTTCAGGATCACTCTCACCAGCTCTGGCTCCCTGATGTCGGGCTTCCATATCAGGCAAAGAGTGCAATAGTCATAGGCAAAATCCCTCAATTGCAGTCTGGGGGAAAAAGGCATCATCGAAAAGCTTCTTTGAACTCAGCCCAATTGTGCACTGTATTCTTAGCCATGCACCACCAACTGTGTGCTGGACCTTTAAGAACCGCAGTCGGAGATCCTATTAGCTCAGCCTCTGACAAAGGCCTGACTGCTAAGAACATTTCACAATGGTCGATAAAGTCCAGGACCGTTGTGGAGGGCCCTGGTGCAACCTGGTAAGGGGCCCTCCCACAATGGAGACAGAGGCAGAAATTACATCAGTGGTTGTTTCTACTTGAGAGACAGACCTGAAGGAAGGACGATGGGTAGAAGCCAAAAAGATGAAAGGATGGTCCTGGAGTCTAAGATATGGCATGTGGCTCTGATCGGCACTGGTTCCATAGGAGATGTGTGTGCAGGAGTGCAGCGCATCTGAGGTGGTTACCAGCTAGCACCTGTGCTAATGAGAGACCTGGGGTCAGCAGCTAGGCCAGCGCATGTCAGCCACCAGTGTTGTATTGTAACGAAGTAGAAATACTTCACTACTGTACTTAAGTATATTTTGGGAGACTTTGTACTTTACTGGAGTTTTAAATTTTTTGACAACTTTCACTTTTACTTCACTACATTTCCGAACTGAATTGCATACTTTTACTCCGATATATTTTCAATGCTCCATTTAGTTACTCGTTACAAAAACAAAAAAAGAAAGAAAGAAAAAGAAACCAAGAAACCGTAACAGTATTTTGGCCCCGCCCCACCCTCACTGACTGCAGCGAAGTTGCACCAATTGGCAACACCTGCTGGTCTCACAATTAACAGCACAAGCGCAATGGAGGAGGAGATGTCGGAGACAGCAAATACAGTGTCGGCTGGTTCTGCAAGTGAAGGGGATCCACAACCTAACAACGAGCACCCGTGGCCTTATTTGAAGACGATGTTTTCATATGCGGATGTAAAGGATTCGTCCTTCCGGATGAAGTGTCTGCTATGTCTCTCAAGAAACGTGGAGATCTTGTCTTACAGAAACTCCCCGTCCAACCTGAAGAAACATATTCAGGTAAGAAAGTTTATGAAATTTATTTAGGTATTCCAGTAGTGATGTGATGGGCATTACGTGGACTGTTGTGCAATTTTGAGCATAACTTTAAAAAATTAACTTTGTGTGGCACAGTGTTTCGGTTCCACACGTGGAGTATTTGGCATAAAAAACTGGCAGCTGATTTTGTTGCAGAGCCTCTTGCATTTATTTTTAATCTGACAGTGGAGAGGAATGAAATTCCCGCAGTATGGAAATCAGCTTTTGTTTTACCTTTATTAAAAGGGGGAGACCCAGCAATTCTAACTAATTATAGGCCAATATCTAATTTATCAGTGTTAGCCAAAGTTCTTGAAACTCTTGTGAGTAAGCAAGTTAAGCTGTTTCTAGATTCTAACTCTATTCTATCTAAATTTCAATCAGGATTTAGAAAAAAGCATAGTACCATCACAGCTGCAATGAAGGTGATAAATGACATTTCTGTTGCACTTGACAAGAAACAACATTGTGCATCTCTTTTTATTGATTTGTCAAAAGCGTTTGACACGGTTGACCATGATATTTTAAAACTTAGACTCTTGAACTCTGGAATCTCAGAGCAAGCAGTCAACTGGTTTACCAACTACCTCAGTAATAGGACTCAGTGCATCAAATACGATGACCTGTGTTCTGTTTTTGATACTGTCCACAAGGGGATGCCACAGGGTTCTGTTTTAGGTCCACTTTTATTTATTATTCATATTAATCACTTGGGTCTAAATGTGACAAATGCAAATTTGTATTTCTATGCTGATGACACAATTATTTATTGCTGCGAATCTACGCTGGCTAAGGCCATTGAATCCTTGCAGAAAGCCTTTGCTGTTGTCCAGCATTCGCTATGTCAGCTGAAACTTGTTCTCAACGCAGACAAGACAAAGCTTATGCTGTTCTCCAATTCTAGAAAAAGACCACAGGTTCTCCCCTCAGTGACCACTCTTCAGGGAAATAAAATAGAGGTTGTACAAGAATATAAATACCTAGGTGTCTGGATAGACGACTCACTCCCGTTTAAGCAGCATATAGAGACACTTGTAAAGAAGCTAAGGATAAGATTGGGTTTCTACTTTCGAAACAAGCTGTGTTTTTCTTTTAATGCTAAGAAGCGACTTGTTGCTGCTACCTTTTTACCAGTATTAGACTATGGAGACATTTTGTACATGAATGCTTCTGCTAAATGTCTTCATATGATCGATACTGTTTATTTTGCTACCCTGAGGTTCATTACAAATTGCAAACCCTTGACACACCACTGCCAGCTATACTCTCGGGTCGGATGGTCTTCTCTGGCCGCCCGAAGGCTCAGTCACTGGTATATTTTTATATATAAGGCAAAGCTTGGTCTGCTGCCTTCTTATACCTGCTCCTTGATTGTACAAAGAAATCCTGGTTCTTACTCATCTCGCTCACAAGACTACCTGTTGCTTTCAATGCCTTTTGCACGTACTGAACTGGGTAAAAGAGCATTTGTTTACTCTGCTCCTTCA
Source organism: Karalla daura (assembly GCA_029224185.1). Classification (NCBI taxonomy): domain Eukaryota; kingdom Metazoa; phylum Chordata; class Actinopteri; order Chaetodontiformes; family Leiognathidae; genus Karalla; species Karalla daura. Next base: position 28,486,518 of record CM055190.1, on the reverse strand, counting down.
GACAAACTGCAAACTACAAACTGACTGGAGGCTAAAAGAGTTAATTTCTTTGAGGACATACAAATCTAAATTGAAAATACTTGAGGCCGACTCCGTTACATGTAGTTGTTTTTTGTGATTTGATTGCTTCTTATTTTTATTTTAATTGCATCTGTTATATGTAACTGTGTTGTATTTACTGCTGCCTATCTTGGCCAGGTCTCCCTTGAAAAAGAGGTTCTTAATCTCAATGGGCACTTCCTGGTTAAATAAAGGTTAAATAAAAAAAAAAAAAATAAAGTTGGTTGTAGCAGGCCTCCTAGCTTTTTCGGTTCCAGAGAAGGAAGAAGATGGGCTGTAGGCTGTGTAACGAATAGGGAAAGACATGTACTACTTTTAAAATTTGAAACAAACTTTGTGTATGTGCTTCTGCTGTCTTAGTAGCAGAGGTTAGCCTTGCAGTCTTTTCGAACCGTTTTACGAATTGAATCTTTTACTGTCGAATTTCAGTGGATGTGCTATCAGCTAGCTAGGGTACTACTCCTGTCTACTCCTTTTGATTTTTGATTAAAGTTTGACTTTAGGATTTTCTACTTAAATGCTAATGAATCACACGTTATTAGGTGTACTATTATTGTAATGTGTCCAATGTTCAATATCAAATTTATCATTGTACTTGGCTAAATGTATGTTTTTATTTTTTGCATTTCTGTAGCTAATTAATTATTTTGAAGCAGTCTTTGTAACTGATGTGTGGGTGAGTCAATTTGTTTCCAGTTTGACAATTAATTCTTTTTTTTTTTTGTCTGTTTCAGAGAAAGCATCCACACCATGTCCAAAAGTGAAAAAACGAACAAAAAAAAACGAAAAAGGGCCAGTGGACCACCCACCCCCAGCAGCAAGCAGGCCACATTAACCCAGACCGTATCCATTACCCCTCAGAAGACCATTGACCAGGCCGTTGTGAAATATGTTGTACATGGGCTTCGGCCCTTCTCAATAGTTGAGCAGGAACCCTTCCGAGAATTTGTCAAGGATATTGTCCCTAATGCCAAAATGATGTCCAGGGTGACGCTCACCTCCAAGATTGAAGATGGCTTTAACAAAATGAAAGCTGCTCTGACTGAGGCGATGAAGTGGGTTGAATACGTCGCTACTACTACTGATTGCTGGTCGGTCAGAGGGCGAGGGTTCATCGGCGTTACGGTACACTGGATTGACCCTGAGAATTTCGAAAGATGTTCGGCAGCCTTGGCGTGCCAGCAGCTGAGAGGATCGCACACCTTCGACCGATTGGCCAATGCTTTGAATGATATCCATGCAGAGTTTGATATCAGGGGCAAGATCGTGAGAACAACCACAGACAACGGTTTGAACTTTCTGAAGGCCTTTCGGGTGTTGGGGGAGGATGACAACAACAATGAAGGAGTAGTTGAGGAAGCTGAAGCATCTGTGCAGTCTGAAGAGGAAGGAGATGGAGTGGATGAGGATGAAGATGTGGAATACATCGACACAGCAGCTCTTCTGAATGAAGATGATGAATTTGAATTTCAGCTGCCAAGACATCAACGATGTGCTTGTCATCTCCTAAATCTAATCGCTAGTGAAGATTCCTAAGATTTAAAAATAATAAAATAAAGTAAAAGTGGAATAACCACGGCATATAAAAAATAGGATTTCCAGCTGTAATTGTAGACACTGTTCACATTCACTTATGCATAATCTTTGGTTCCATCTAACAAATATCCGTGTGTGTGTATGTCTGTGTGTGTGTGTGTTGACAAAAACACAGGTTCAACCCAGCCGAACTTGCATTTCTCACAAAATATGCTGTTGTAATGAGCCCTGTCGCCCAGGCAACGAACATACTCCAAGCAGAAACCAACGCACAAATGGGGTGGCTGCGTCCTACAATTCACATGCTACAGGCCAAACTCGACAAAGTGAAGTTGCAACTGAAGTACTGCAGTCCTATTGTTGACGCTTTACAGTCTGGAATTCAGAACCGTTTCGGGCACATGTTCGGGGATGCCGAGCTGGTTGCAGCTGCAATTCTTCTTCCCAAATTCCAAACGACATGGACGAAGGATGACTCTACTATTAAAATGGGTAAGGCGTGCATATACCGTTGTTAGGTTTGTCTGTGTCTTGATACTTGGTATCAACAGATCTGCATATTGGTTGCTGCATGAAATGGAACATTGAATGAAGGCAAGGAAAAATATGAAATGCTTTAATGTTTCACTTCTTTAGACTGAGGTAGCAACATGGTAGAGTTGTATCATTTAAGTGCTATAAACCTTCTATATTTCTATATTCCAGGAATCGATTACATCAAGCAGAATGTCGAAGATCCTTTCATGCAGTCAGGTGATGCGACCAGGTCGAGTTCATCAGATGACGATGACTTCTCTTCTCTGCAAGCATCGAAAACCCAAGATGCCATCAAGCAACTTGATGCCTACCTGTCCTGCTCAGCTGACCATGTGGATATGCTGAAGTCCTTTCCTTCTGTCTGCAAGCTGTCTGTCAAGCTTAACTCACCCCTCCCAGCATCAGCAGCATGCGAAAGGCTGTTCAGCATAGCAGGTCTTGTTTTCAGCCCACGAAGAGTATGGCTAAATTATAGGCATTTTGAAAGTTTTACAGTTTCAAGTGATAACAGGGTTATGTGCAAGGATGCCCTCAAAGAAGGCTTAAGTTTGTAAAAGTTTGTAAAAAGTTTGTAAAAAGGAAAAGCTGCTGATGCTATGTAAAAAGCTACAATTTAGTTAATATGGCCCAAAAGTGCAATAACGGTAGCACCTTTTTGTTTTTTCTGTGGTGTGATATTAAAATAAGACTTCATACTGCCTTTGCTTCTAATTTACTTTTACTTGTACTTTTGATTACATTACTTGAGTACATTTATATTTACAGTACTTGTAATACTTAAGTGCAAAAAGTTTCAGATACTTTAAGACTTTTACTCAAGTAACATTTCGGTCAGTGACTTTGACTTTTACCAAAGTCATTTTTTGGAGAGGTACCGATACTTTTACTTGAGTGTGATTGTCCAGTACTTTATACAACACTGTCAGCCACTGCAAATCCTTCCATTTCTCATCTTGTTGCTATAGGCACTCCACCAGATGCACTTCAAACTGTTTAAGTGTGGACATGATGTTCTGTCAGATGTTCTACGTTCTCAATATTCTCTGCCCATAATGCCTGATGCTGTCTTCTCAATTTAATGCACTGGTAATTGACTCTCTAAAATCTGACTCCAAGCCAGTCACCTTCTCCATGGTGCTGGGGAGATGGCGGCCTCTCCAGTAGCTCTCCAGTTTTAGCTTCTTCAAACTCTTTTTTTTCAACACTTTTATCCCAATTTTTCACTGTTTTACTCTCATACTCTCCTTTTCCCAACCTTTTTACTCTTCTTGAGAAGACATTGTTTTTTATCCATATAAACATCTTTTTATTTGATTATTTAAACATAAAACATAACTCACAGATATGTTTACCTCTAATATGCACCCAAGAGACACTTTTCTCACTTGAAAGAAACTGATGGCTCTGCAAACAAAAGGATGAACCGGGATACAACATCCCATCCCTGTGGAGATGAGGAGGAGATCCAGGGCCTTCAAGGCGGGGGACAAGCTAAACACCAAGTTAAGGGAGAAACAGAGGCAAAGAACGGCCCAGCAAGCTGAATGACTACCAACCAGTTACAGTCACATCACATCTTATGAAGACGCTGGAGCGGCTCTTCCTCTCCTCAGACCCCATATTCAACATGCCCAGGACAGCCTGCAGTTTGCGTAACAGCTGGGTATTTGTGTGGATGATGCCATCCTCTACCTGCTACATTGAGCTCAATCCCATATGGATAAGGACCGCGACGAGTCCTACTAGAAGGAGCTGAGGTGAAGGTTGTGGACTGGACAACACACACCAACCACCTGTATGGAAAGTCACGGAGCAGGCTGTACTTCCTAATAAGACTGCGGTCCTTCAACATCTGCAGCTTATGCAGCTTATCTACCATCATGCATGGTAGAGTCCTCTGTGTGTGTGTGTGTGTGTGTATATATATATATATATGTATGTGTGTGTGTGTGTATGTATAGCATTGATTGTTTACTCTCGATTTAAATATATAGTTTACACTGTTTATTTATTCTTTTCTCTTCTCCATATGACACCTTTTTTACTATGCTGCTGGATTGTAAATTTCCCTGAGGGAGTCACCCTAAAGGGATCAATAAAAACTCTATCGAAGTCCCTAGACATGGTGGTGCTCTCAGGAAGATTGACGTAGGAGGGACTTTCATTGTGCACCACACTATCTTCATTTTCTAGATCAGTTAAATGAAGAGACCTAATCAAAGAGGTGATTTCCCCCACAGGACTGTTCAGGCTCCGGCCCTGCTTGCTCATGCACAGAAAGCGTAGAGGTATAGGTCTCTTGATTAGTTTGGTCGTTGTCATGATCAAGCTCAGCAAGTGGTTCTACCAGCTTGGGGCTTATCCCCTCATTCATAATGTTGTCTAGTTTTAAACTACTCTCAATATGAAACAAAACTTATCAATTATATCTTCTTCCTCCCCCAAACAGTATCCCGATGTCAACCCAAATACACAAAGCCAGTTCCCCACAAACTCACAACTCAAAATATACAAATTATATTCAATAATGAAACGTTAAATAATGTGCTCAAAAGTAGTTGGCCTGCCTGTCAGAACTCTTGCACATGTTTACAGCCAACAGGCCTTCAGACAGGCAGCCAAAATCATTGGCGACCCCTCCCACATACTCCACCCTGCATTTCAATGGCTCCCCTCTGGGCGGCGCCTCCACTGCATTTCCTGCAGAGCTGAGAGGAGAGCCTCCTTTGTCTCCAAAGCCACTCTGCTCCAGCCACTCCAGCAAATAACATTATTTCACACACACACAAACCTCCCTCCCTGGACGTTCTATTTATTTGTATTTGAACTTTTATCCTATTTCTATTTTCATTCAATTTTGTAACTTGTCTGTTTATGCCCTGTCCTTATTTAATGACATGCTGCTCAGCTGTATAGCAATTGCCCATCGGGGATAAATAAAGTTCTTCTGATTCTGATTCAGAGATTTGGAAGAGAAAATGGTGGTTCGCTCTCTCATTGACCAGCTCCATTACTCTGTTTTCCCTGGCTTTTTTTTTTACTTTGTTAAATTTGTATATTAAAAAAATATATACTGTATAGTTTTGTAACTGTGAGAAGTCCGTTGTTGAATTCTTGAGATGCAGTTATAATGCAGTTAAAATCAAGACTTTAAGAAAATTGCATGAATGGCCATTTTACGCCTGTGTGTATGGTGACTGTATGTGTAATTTTTTGTGTTGGTGCCCTTGCTCCCTGGTTTGATTTATTTTGTTTTATTTACTCATTTTTTGAAAAGGGTATTCTGACAGGATATTAAAATTTGCTTCTATTAAGTTATTAAGTTATACAGGAGAAATTTTATGTCGTGCATTGAAATTTGATCAGTTCTCCAATGTGTATGTGATTTAAATATTTAGCTAAAACCAAAGAGGGTTTATGGTTTACATTACATTAAGTACCATTACAATATAATGGTGTATTTGTTGAGTTTACACATTTAATCTATTCATTTGATTGCTGAATCTGAAATGAGTGATGTTTATTTTTATATGGAGATTATTATTTCTGTGAATGTGAATCTGTGAATCTTTGAATGTGTGTGAAACGTTACCCACCGATGTGTGAAAGCATTGTATTGTACATTGTTGTTTCAAATTTAGATTTGATCCAACAAATGGACATTGAGCTTAAACTTGACGACACAAGTGGAATATTTATTGTGCATGTATATATATATATATATAAATATATATATATATATATATATATATATATATATATATATATGTGGTCTGTATGTGGTCTACCCTCTCATTTACTGGCTCTGTTACACTGTCTTTCCAGGCAGGAGAGAGAGAGCGGAACTAGAATCAAGGGAATCAGATAACGAGGAAGAACCAGGAGCACGCATTTCACCAGAAACTTCGCTAAACTGCTAAAAACTCTCATGTGACTTTTCATTTACTTGCGTACTAGCGATGCACCAAGGAATCTCATTGTTTTGTTGTTTATGTCGAAATTTGATTAGCGTATGTTTTATATATTTGACCTAGACAACTGTTGCCACACAATCATTTGTTTATTGTTTTCTGAAAATTTCCACTGCAAGAAAAGGTAGTTTGAGGAAGGGTGCACCAAGGAGTGGAGCAGATTGTGACATTCAGATTGCTCATATGTGGGATTCATTGAGATCTGTTTTGCTTATCCATGAGTCTATTTATTGTTACAACTGCCAGGCTCACATAGCAGATGAACATGAAGGGAGGCAATATGTGAACAGTTTTCCAAATAAAGTCTTTATCTCAAAAGAGAATAAGCAAGTAACGTATAGAAGGGTAGTGAGATGTGACAATGTGGGAAAAGCAAAGCAAAAAATTCCAAAAAGCTCCACCCACGAGGCATCCAGCAGCAGCTGCACACAAGCTATGAGGGAACCAGCAGAGACACAGGCCCAATTCCAATCTGTCCACTGAAGACACAAGCCCTGAACCCTCCATGACTTCAGTGACATCAGCTGTATGTGACTGAGTGTAAAAGTTTGTGAGGGCTCCAGATGCTATGAATGAAACTACACTTGTCCGTCTCTGACATTACCTTGACAACAATATGTTGGTGACACTGACTTCTGATTCACAATCTACTAGCAGGATGTAGTTCAAGATGTAGTTTTAAAATAATTCTTATATTCAGAGACAGACTGGCCATCGGGAAATATGCCAAAATGCCACAATGGCCTCGTACAGTTGCTGCCCTGTTCATGTCGCAGATTTCTTTTTTTTGGTATTGCGATTGGCATCCCATGTGTGTGACTTCACAACACTATAAACTGTGCGTAACTTCCTTACGCCAAGTTGTTGCTGACTTGCCATTGGAAGCCATGAAGGGCTCATTCACTGACTCCCTGACTTGATGACCTGGAAACAGAACAGCACTCACACACTCACTGACTTCACCTTCACATGAATGCGCATCTAAGTCAGTGAGTCTTCAGGGGAAGGTTTGGAATTCAGGCCCAGAAACAGGAGCACACCGCACAGACAAGATTAAGTGTATTGAGGTCTTGATTGTCTTGAGGTTTGCTCATTGAATTACTCCACTCACAAGTAGAAAAAGATATCTACGGTGTAAGTTGTATAGATGCTTTATGTGTGACTGCAGGTTCACTGGCAATCACTCCGCTCTGTCTTCTACTGATTCACACGGATGCGTCATCACCAATGGGAGAGAGGAGTTACTGCAGTTGGGACTATTACTGCAACACGATAAGATACCGGCATCAGATATCCCCCTGGAATGCTAAAGGTCTGCAGCAGCTCAGAGATCCAGTCAGAGAAAACGTGGATTGAGAGGAAGAATTCGCTGTCAAGTTTGCGCAAGGGAAATTCAGCCCCCGCTCCCAACTATCATCCTATCCAACCTGAGGGCACTGAGGAACAAAGTTGATGAACTACATGCTGCCACACCCGTTTAGATACAGGAAAAGTTGTCTCCTATGTTTCTGCGAGAGATGGCTACATAACACAGTGATGACAGTATATCACTGTACAACTTGACAGAGACCTGCAAGTCACTGGAAAATCAATAGGTGTCAGTCTCTGTATGTATATTAACACACAGTGGTGTAAACACTATGCCATCAGACACACTGTCAGTTCCCCAAACCTTGAAATGCTTTCTGTCTCCCTTAGACCCACGTACTTACCGAGAGAGTTTGGGCAGCTCTTTGTGTGCTTTGTTTATATCCTCCCTGACGCAAATTATAGTGCAAAAAAGGCAAAAAACTGAAGCCGTCTGTTCCTAATGATTTGCTCTTACCTCTGTAGCAATGAAGTGTCACATTCTGCGCATTTTCAGTCACTCTGACTGGTTCTTTTCACTCAATTACCTGTTTTTTTCTTCCAATCACTTGTTACCTTTCTCTCAATTACATTCTCCGAGTCCTGCCTCTTGGTTCTTTCTGTTCATCCAATCACACTCTTCGCTGCTCTCATTATCCGGGTTCATTTACTCCTCTCAGAACCACCTTCTTTGCCAGATCGCCAGTGTTTGTTGCCTGACCTTCCAGCACATGTTCCAGTTCTGTTCTGCCAGCTTAATCCTGTCCCGACTCCGTCCTGCCTTGTTCCGGTTACCTGCTCGGGTTGTGCTGACCACTGATCCCCATTCCAATCCTCCTATGCCGGTCCTGGAGATTATCTGTACCTCGCCAGCTACTCCTGCCGGTCTTCAGCTCCTTGATCTGCCGCCGCTCTCGCCTCGGCCCCGTGCTCAAGTCCCAGGTATCCCACTTCTCCGCCGTCCTCAGAGCCGACCACATATCCACCCAAGTGACCCAGAAAGACCCAGATACTACTTTAATGAAGTAGTTTTGAGACCTGGTTCCTGTGTTGCGTGTGATTAAGTCCTCCAGATCCACTTGTGTCATGAAGTGCTTGGAGCAGATTGTTCTGACCCACTTAAAAAAACAAACAGCAACTCAAATGGACACACTTCAGTTTGCATATAGACAAAGAAAGGGGTGTGAAGGATGCAATTCCGACCATGCTAAATGGAATATACAAGCATCTGGAACGACCTTCATCATATGTGAGAATTCTGTTGATTTTTCCTCAGCTTTTAACACTATCCAGTCAAGCACACTCATTGAGAAGCTGAGGACTATGGGAATTGACCACTCACTTCTTAGATGGATTTTTGACTTTTTAACGGACAGAGTTCAATACATCAGGGCAGGTAATGGACAGTCATCTACCATTAGGATGAATAGGGGCGTTTCCCAGGGGAGTGTCATACTGCTCCTATTATACATACTGCACACAAATGACTGTGTGAGCCACACCTCTGGATGTTCTTTTTTTAAGTTTGCTGATGACACTGCCATAGTGGGTCTCTTAACAGGGGATGAGACTGGCTATAGGCAGGAAATTGACCAGTTCCATAAATGGTGCACAGCAAATTCTTTGATTTTAAACATTCTGAAAACCAAAGAAATGGTTATAAATTTCAAGAGAAGGCTTCCACTTGAACCACTTCCTATATATTGGAGTAATATTGATATAGTGGAAGACAATAAGTACAATCATAGATATTAAGCTCACATGGAGGGCAAACACTGTTGCAAGATATACAAAGGCACAAGAAACTTTATTTTTTCAGGAAACTGCAGTGCTTTAAGGCTGATACAGTGATTCTGAGATAAGTTAATTTAATTTAATATTTTTATAATATATATATATAATTATAATTATAATTTAATAATTTTTAATTTAATTCAACTTTTATACAGAGTGATGTGACCCTTGCTATACAGTGTTGGGGGGGTGGCCTATCTGTTTACAACAGAAATATGCTGGATAAGATTACAAAACTTGGTAAGAAAATAATTGGATCAGAGGTGAAAAGTATCAGACAGATCTCTGATAAATATATGCCCTTAATCTGGCTTTGAAGATACTGGATGATCCATCCCACCCCCTCTCTACTGAGTACTCCCCTCTCCCCTCAGGACTCTGTTACAGAATACCGCAGGTAGAGACAAACAAAGCTAAAACACCTTTTGTGCCCAAGAGCATTCAGCTGCTAAACAGGTGGACAACATCCTAATGTATGCACTTTTTTTAATCTTATTTATTGAATGTTTCTTAAGATATGTTTGTCATTCTATGTATGATTGTGCAAGTCTGTGTGTCTATGTGTTGTTTTTTTATGTAATGGCTCCTAAATGTAAGATAAATTCCCCATTGGGGCAATAAAGGTTTCACTCATTCATTCACCCAAGGAGCTGCAGAGGGAAAATAACATAAAACCAAAGAACCTGGTGATCTCAAAGTCTATCAGTCACCTGTGGCCTCCTCCTCCAGCATCTGCACTACTAAATCCACTTTCTATAACAATAAGATCAAAAGCACCAAAGAGACCCGCCAACTATTTTCCAATTTCAAGTAACTGCTCACTCCTCCACCTCCACCACCATCTCTCTTTGAGAGTGAGGTGTCAAGTCTTCAGACACAAAGCCATGCTGTTGGTGGTATGCCACAGCCATACCTCTGGACCCTGTTCCGACAAACCTACAATAAAACATCGCCCCTACCATTGTCCCACTTGTCACAGGTCATTAATTCCTCATTGACCACTGGAACTCCTTCAAAACAGGCCCGGGGGCTTCCCCAGCTCAAGAAACCCTCACTAGATCAAGGTTAAGTCAAGAATTATCGGCCAATTCTTTTCTCCCCTTCCTTTCAAAAACCATTGAAAGTCTTCAATCAAGTCTCACACTTCATCACGCACAATGCCCTTCCTGACCTGAATCAGTCAAGCATTAAGAGTGGCCACTCCACTGAATCGGTTCTGTTGTCTGTGACTGGGGTTGCTAGGTCTGCAGGACAATTCTCAATTCTCACCCTCCTAGACCTCCTAGCTGCTTTCGACACAGTGAACCACCACATCCTGGTATCCACACTCTCTGAAATGGGCATCTCTGGCAAAGTTCTCTCCTGGTTTAACTCATTTCCAAATGGGTGTTCTTTCAAAGTTTCCTGGCAACTGCACACCTCCTCCTCCCATCCACTCCACACAGGGGTGCCCGATGGGTCAGTGCTGGGGCCCCTACTCTTTGCAATGTACTGCACCTCCTTGGGTCCAGTCATCCGCTCGCATGACCTCTCATACCATTACTATGCAGATGACACCCAGCTCTACTTGTCCTTCCCACCAGAGAACCTCACTGTGTCAGGGCAGAACTCTGCTTATCTTTCTGACATATCAAAATGGATGATGGATCATGATTTCCAACTCAACGTCACTAAGACTGAAGTCTTAGTGATTCCTGCCAACTTTGACATACAAATTGGCTCTTCTCCCTCTGCCCCATTAGAACCACAAGAAACCTGAGTATCATAATTGACGACCAGCTTCCCTTTGTGGAGCACATTCCAGTGGTCTCCCGGTTTTTTTCTTTCCTCTTTATAATGCTCGTAAAATCAGGCTGTCTCTGACTCAGTATGTGACCCAAAGCCTGGTTCAGGCAACGGACACCTCCCGCCTCAATTACTGCAATTCTCTCCTGGATGGCCTTCCCTTGTGTACTACAAAACCTCTACAGATGGGGCAGAATGCTGCTGCATGCCTCATCTTCAACCAAGCAAAAATGGCATGTGACGTCACTTCTGATAGACCTCCACTGGCTACCAGTCGCAGCCCGAATCAAATTCAAATCACTTGTGCTAGTGCACAGAGTGACCTCTGGTTCCGCTCCCTCTTACCTGAACTCCATCGTTCAGGTCTATGCTCCCTCTCGAGCATTACACTCCTCCCAAGAACATCGTCCTGCGCTGCCATCCCTACACACAAAGCAATCTCAGTCCAGACTATTTGCCTTTGTGGTCCTGAGGTGGTGGAACAAATTCACAAGCACCATCAGAGTGGGAGCTCCTCTCTCCTCTGCTTTCGACACAGTGAACCACCACATCCTGGTATCCACACTCCCTGAAATGGGCATCTCTGGCAAAGTGCTCTCCTGGTTTAACTCATTTCTAAATGGGCGTTCCTATCTTCAAGAATCTCTTGAAAACTCTGTTTTTCCAAGAGCACCTCCTTTCCTTAACACTGCCAAATAAAACAAACAACAGGAGAGTTGGTCATTCTTGTTAGTTTAATTACCCATTGCTAGCCACAAATAGTTTGTATTTTTTTTATGCACAGATGAAAACTACAGGATAATGTTTTACAATGTCAGTGTCAATGTCACTTGAATGTCAGTGTTCCTGTTTTCTGCTAATAGTTGTTTTTTCAATGAGAAAATTTGTTGCAAGCCTAACCCCTCACTTCCACTGCCTGCGGTTGCAGTTCGGCCACGCTACTCCACAGCTCTGCTCGTTGCTCAGCTACACCCACCGCCACTGCCAAGTTGCGGCTCTAGCAGCAATTAAAAGTTGCGAAACCCTGTTAAAGCTGTAGTCTTGCTCTGTACGGTCCGAGCAACAAAGCTGCGAGAACCCTATTGTATTTCGAATGTGTCTTTTTAGGGTCCGAGCAACGAAGTTGCAAGAACCCTATTAAAACTGTTGTGTTTCTTTTTAGGGTCCAAGCAACAAAGTTACAAGAACCATTTTGTATCCGTAGCGTTTCTTTTTATTATTAGGGCCCGAGCAACGAAGTTGCAATCCTCTCTCTGTCGTGTTTTTTTTTATTATTGTTATTATTCTTTTTAGGCCGCAAAGAGTGCATTTTTGGGAGCCCAAACATACTTGAAAATGCACCATTTTCAGATTGTACATTGGGATCGGCCCAAAAATGTAATATTTTAAAGTCGTTCAACATGCATGTGACAAAATAAAGTAGTAATCCTACATAATTGACCGTATCTACTTCATTCGACTCATAACACATGCAGAACAAGTTGATGAAGCTACATTATTAATGCAGTGAAGCTACCACCAATGGTATCCCAATGGTATCCATGTGGTGGGCATGAATAGCGATCCCCCGCCATGTATTTCAAGTGGCTTTGTGATGGGAAGTCCGATCACCATGAAAATTGGTACACTGACTGAGGACAGAGAACTCTGACACTGATAGGGGCATAGTAGCGCAAGTAGCGCCCCTAGAAATTTTGACTCTTCTGTCTCTTTGAAACAATAATAACAATAATAATAATAATAATAATAATAAAAATGAAATAAAACATGGTGGAACTGATTCCTATAATGACTTTATCGTGTTGTGGAGTTCCATGCTGCTTCGCTGCTGCATTCATCATTAATCCACTCACCTAATCATTGACTAAATGTTAAGATCAATGTCTTGAGATAACATTTGTTGTGAACTAGCACTTTAAACCAAAGGATGAACTGAACTGAACTGGAGCTGAGCTACTCTTCATCCAAACACACAATTTCCTGAGGTGAACGTCGAAGCACCGCAAGGTGCAAACTAATTGTTTAGGTCCTGGAAGAATTTCCCGTCGTTACACAATGTACTCACTAATCAGAAGGTCAGTCGTTCAATCCTCAACAACTGCAACATACATGTACCTATTAATAAGATAAAATTCTTCTCATCCACAGACAGATTTTCTTTTAAGAGTGAAATTGAAACTAGGGCATCCCTTCTCCCTTCCTGCCCTCCTCCTCTGTCTCCCTTCCTTTCAATCTATCGTCTCCTGTCTCTCCTCTATTCCTTTTTCTTCTCTCTCGTCTCTCTATCCCCCATCTCTCTCCTCCTCTTGATAGCATTGGTGCCGCTGTTCAACATGGACGTAATTATTATCCGTAATTATTTTGGAAAAAATCATCGGCCAGTACTCATGTCAGGAGGACTAGTCACATGGATGACATGTGAGTAAGAAGAAGCAGCAGACAGCATCCCCTCCGCTAGCACTAAAGGCAGCAAATATACTGAAGGAAGCATCCAATGCTGAGAGAGATAACTACAGCTATTTGGGGAACAAGGACAAGCAGTTCAACTCCTCTCCTACATGCAAGCAACATAAGTAGTAGTGACATTATCAATGCCAGCATCACAAAGTCTCAAGGTAAAATCCCTGTAACTCCAAGGAGCAGCAACAGGCTTTTGCAGCCTAGCAAGCTCGGAATGCAGAACGATTCCGAACTTAACTCTATCCAAAGTCAATTCATATGCAGTTCGTGCAGGCAGAAATAACACTGGTTGGCCCTACCCCTTGTGCCCCGGCGGCTCTAAGTACCTCTGCTAGCATGAATGTTTACATCAGTGTTCATTTTGACATCAGTGCTAATATTTTTTATTATACACAAAGTTGTATGGTGTTGCTCTGGCTGCTGGAACCCCCATTGTTGTTCTTGTCATGGAAACTAGCTTCAATATTGTTGAGTTTTTTGTTGTTTAATATTAATTGGATGTCTTTTTTTGTTTTGTTTGGTAATTATTTACCAATAAATAAGTTATTTTCTTACTAAAATATTATATTGATGATTTTGTGCTCTTGGTGATGAATAAGTAGACTCAAAGAATTGCAGTTTTCCTTTGTTTCTGAGATGAGATGCACCATTTTAGTGAGGGAAAAATATGAGTGTGAATGGCCTCAAAGGTGCTGTTCGGGCAAAATCAAAGGTAACACAGAAAAAAGTTATTTTTAGTTTTTAAACTATGGTTCAGGATCTTTTTCACCTGATTCAGATTCTTTGAAAATTATGAGATTGGTTTCTAATTGCTGAACCAGTTATTCATTAATCTAGTGTTATTATTAACTGGCACTGAATATGGACCTTAAATGTTTTAAAGACTGTGTAAGTTATTATATTTTACTGTCTCTGCAAATTAATCCAAGATTTGTAGTCAAGCAAGACCTTGTACGACCTTTGCAAAAGAAATCATTTAGTACAATTAAACCTCCTCACAATAGACACAATACATTCCACAAAGAAATGGAGAGATCATTTGCAGTACAAGCATGTTAGCAGTGCAGACCTGCCAAGGGTGTATCCCCTGCCTTTAACCTATAGAGTGGTGGAGATAGGCACCAGAAGACCGTCATGACTCTGTTGGGTCCGAAACAGTAAAGGGATGTTAGCAGTGTTAAATATTAGCACTCAGCTACATGCAGGTATCTTTACCCTATTCGACGAAGATGCACCATTGCAGCAGACAAGCAGACTACCAAAGACAAACCTAAAGACCTAATCCCAAAAGTCAAAATTTACAGAGTAACATCCTTTACTGGCAATGCTGTTTGATGGACTGTGCAAATAAATAACATAAATAGCAAGTGCTACAGGTCTGGTAGGAGTGCTTGGTTGGTGTGTGGAATTAATGATTTACATTGATTTTACATTTTCCTAACCTTTCTTGCACTTTTTTAAAAGTAGTTTCACACCCTCTATCGATTGTGTTTCACAATGGTCCTCATTAATGAACCGTGCATGCCCCAGAATTTCGGACCAAATCTCCAGGGTTAGACCTTGTGCATGCAATTTGCAAATGCAGCAGAAAAGCAGCATCTGTTCAGATACACAGAGGATTACAGATTTACAGTTACATTAATTACATTAGAATATTTTTGAAATGGCACTGCTCACAGCAGGAAATAACTTCAACACCACAGCCACCTGACTTCCTTGAACACATCTTCTCAGTGTGCATAACAGAATTTAACTGTTTTGTTTAACATTGTGTTGTATTTTCCAACATTGTGATTTCTGTTTGAGAAGTCTCCTTTCTTCACAGTTTTGCTAAATCAAGGAGCAAGCATCCAAACTTTAAACATTTTAAGAATGACATTCAAATTATGATCATTTTCAGCTGCCTCATCTACCAACACTTGCACATTTTTGCCATACACGTTTCAAGAATGGCACTCCTGCCATATAGTGATTTTTGTATCCATTTCTTTCACTTGATAAATGAGGGCCTCTGTGTATTAGTAACACACACTTGAGGATTCTCAACCTGGCAACCAGCTCAATCAGCTCGTTGCCAAACTGTCAGATTGTTTATAATCCCCTTGGCTGGTGTTTCTCCTCTCCAGCAGGTCATTGGCGCCATCACATGCTAATCAGACAAGGATGATGATGACTCAGAACTACTGACCACGTCACTTCAGGACAATCACACTGACTTGATCATTTTAGTCTAGCATATAAAGTGATGAAGCAAAGCAAGGTTACAATGTGTGCCTAGAGATGATTATTTTGTCTACTGTCCAAAAAATATTATGTTTAATTCATACCTATAAAACCTCACATATAGTACAAAACACCAAGACAGAAAGGAAATATGCGGGTCAGTAATTCACCAGCTAATTGCTCTATAATTGTTATCCCTCTAATGGCTACAAGGAATGTGATTTACACAGAAAATCCCATTCAAGGACACAAACCAAAATCATCTTTTCACGCTCCGAACAAGTTACACTGCTCTTTCTGTTTGTGGTGTAATTTTTAACAGTCTAAAAGAGCAAACACGAAAAAACTTTGAAAAAGCACTCCAGACATCATCTCGGACTTCATCAATGGCAGGCCAGTCGAGTAAACTGCACAGAAATAACCACGAGTAAACTCTTTGAGAGCACCAGGTTATCAGGGTATGAACGTACACTGAAGGAGGCAACAGACTCAGAGCACAGAATAGCGGTTTAGCCTCACTGCCGTGACTGTACAGGTCTGATATAAAGTCGGCTGTAAAGAAAAGCTCCGTGCTCACCAGGTTGTTCTTTTGTCAGTTTTGCTCCCTTCGTCTCCTCGTCCACCTCCTCCTCTGTCACTGGCTCTTACCGTCGCTTCATGCCTCTGTCTCTCCGGGGTGCGTTCACGGTGCCGGGTGGTAAAGTTCCAGTGAGATACGCGGACGGAGGGAGGCAGCCCGGTGGTGGTGAGCCGGAGGAGAGCTCCGGGTTGGGTTGAGGGAGGGAGGCAGAGCCGAGAGGGCTCGGTTTATGCCACATACAAGCAGAGAAATTCAATGCGGGGTGGCAGATTCCGAGCTCGGAACACCGCCTTGCTGGGAGGAGAAGGGAGGCAAGGGTGGTGGACCAAGGAGGGAGGGAGGGAAGACACCAAGCTACTGCCACACAAACTGGGAGCTGGATGTCTCTGGCCGCCGGTGTCATCTCTGGCTCCTCGGACCGGAGCAGAAAACCTTTGTGAAGATGTTTAGACTGGTGGGTTTTATATGGGAGGAGGAGGGAGCCGACATGGCGGATTATCATCATTATTACCCGAACAGGGTAAAAATAGCTGGAATACAGTGAGACCTGGTTTATTAATACACTTCCACAACATGTGAGCTGTAAACTGTAACGGACCAGTGTAAAATAATACTTCCCGTTGGCTCTCTCTGCTAGAAAAAAAAACATAGACCAGCGTGAAAATAATTCTGGTTTATGCTGAATTGGTATAGCTGGTGGGTCAATAACACCATGCTCGTCCACCAGCATCATTAAAAAATTATGCTGGGTCGACCAGCATAGTGCTACCGACTGCTTACTGTTTATGTTGTTAATGCTGTTAATGATGCTGGATCAACCAGCATGGTGTTACACAGTATGTAGAGAAAGAGAGAGACAAAAAAAACTGAAAACTTCTGATCTGATTTTGATTCTGAAAAATTCATAATCAAAGCATTTAATACAGTATAATCCAGTATAATAATACAATAAAGAATGAAACTACCAAAAGACACATACACTCCATAGTACTGCTTAACCCCTTTTTTCCCCCACACTTGCATCATACAAAACATTTATTCCTACATTCCTACAGGTTATGAACTTTTGCTTGTCTTGTCTATCACACATTCATGCACACATGCATATACTCTCTCCCTCTCACTCACATACTCACACACACATACACACTCTTAAAGGGATACTCCACCCCCAGGTGAAATTGAGTCACTCACCACAGTCCGTAGAGTTGGATGAGTGGGCCAAAGCGTTTTGTAGCCCACCCAGCCATTGTCCTATTCTGGACACACGCCGGTTAACATTAGTTTGCATAGACGCTGTAATCCAGTGGGTCCATCTAGCATGTCGTTGCAAAAGTGAAAGTGAAATAACTCATGGTTATTATAATTATTTCTTTATTATTATTTCTGTTTGGAACAAGACACACTGTATTCTTTAACATTCATCTCGTTTTTTTATTTTAAATTTCTTCAATAAATCTCTTTTGTTTGACAATCTGTCTCTTTGGTCTTTTTTCTTGTGTGACCTCCGTTGGTATGTCTTTGTCTATCTCAGAACAGGATTGTTCTGGGGTGTCTGACATGTCATTTGTGTTACTGTCCATGAGTTCCTTCTGAGGCACTCTGAGCAGGTGTCTCCTGTTCCGCCTCATTGGTGTTCCATACTCTGTGATTACTTCATATGATCTGGGTGTTGTCTCCTTGACCACCTTTGCTAGTGGTCCCCACCGTCCGTCGCATCTCACCCTCACGATGTCTTCCTGTGAGAGTGGGCTTCCTGGCTTATACTCAAAAGTCAAGTCATATTTTTGAAGTCTTTGCATTAGGCATTGAATGCGTGGTGGTGCATCACCCAGTGGCTTCTGTGAAATTGCTATTCGTGGTTTATGGTCAGTTTCCAGAGTTACTGTTCTTCCATACACATATTCATGGAATTTTTCACAGCCATAGACAGCCCCTAATGTCTCTTTCTCAATTTGGACATAATTAATTGATTAATTAGTTAATCTGCACTAGTCATAATGCGAGAGGCATATGCGACAGGATACCACTCATTGTCATGCTTTTGAAGACGCACGGCTCCTTGGCCAGCTTTGGATGCATCGGACACCTTTAGCGGTTTGTCCTGGTCATAGAATTTTAAAATGGGTTCTCTTGTCAAACTGTTCTTCAGCCACTCCCATTCTTTTGCATGCTCTGGCATCCACTGCCCCATTGTTTTATTCTCCAGCAGGCTTCTCAGTGTTAGCGGAAAGGTTCAGGACAAATTTTCCCAAGTGGTTAACTAAGCCTAAAGCTCTCTATAGGTAATTTTTATCCTGCGGCACAGGCATTGTCAGCATCTTGCCCTGACCTCTTCTGGATCTGGTTGGACCCCTGCTTCTGACAGTTTCTCTCCCAGGCAGGTAATTCCTCCCACCCCGAACTGGCATTTGTTTTTGTTCAGCTCCTCTTATGTTTTTCCCCAGACTACAACATCGTCAATGAAAACTCCCACCCCTTCCATTCCATCTAAGAGCTGCTGAACTGTCCTATGAAATACTTCAGGGGTGGAGCTTATTCCAAATGGAAGTCTCAAGATGCAATGTCAGCCAAATGTAGCGTTAAATGTACACAACCTAGAACTTTCTTCATCTAGCACAATTTGGTAAAACCCAGATGAGGCGTCTAGTTTAGAGAAGCAACATGCTCCTCTCATTGCACTTGTTATGTCTAATTTTGAGGAAGCCTGTAGTGTTCATGTTGGATTGCCTTATTTAAATCTTTGGGATCTATGCAGAATCTCAGCTCTCCATTAGGCCATTGACCAGGGGAGTTAACCCATTTGGTGGGCTCTTCACTTTTCCTGATGACTCCTTCTGTTAAGAGTCTAGCTTTTCCCTGAGTCTTTTCTTGAGTGCAACAGGCACCTTTCATGCTGGATTTATCACTGATTCTGAATTATCTTTGAACCGAATTTTAAGTTTGCCTGGCAGACGTCCTATGCCTTTAAACACATCAGTGTATTCTTTCACCCAGTCAGCATGTGTAGCGCTGTCTGCAGTGGCCTCTGTTTTCTTTGATTGTTTGTTTTCTGTCATTTTGTCAGCATCTATGACATTTAGTCTCTTTATCTACCCTAACTGCTCACAGGTTTTTAACCCTAGAATAGCTTGTCTATCCCCTTCAACAAGCACAAAAAGAACATTCACTTTCCGATCTTTTGCAGACTAACTCTACACACCCATTAATTGGGTATAGGAGCGTCATCATGTGTTCTTAGATTGGCAGTATGTTCACCTGCGCTCCCGTGTCCAGATTCAGAGGGATGTCTGTGCCATTTGCATCCAGGTGAGCTATACACTCATCTTTTGAAGCCATCTCTGCTTCATCAATTGCACCCACAAAGAACGCCATCTCCTCGTCGTCCTCAGTGTCACTCTGTTTTTCAATGAGCTTAACTCTCTTCTTGGTGAAGCAGCATTTTGCAAAGTGATTAATTCTGCCACATTTCCTGCAGTCCTTTCCGAATGCTCAGCACGTTTCGTCCCGCACCTCTCACAGTTCCCTTGCTCCTGCTGCTGCTTTTGCTTCAGCTCTTTTTCCTCGCTGATGTCCTCTGTCTCCTGTGCTGGACAGCGTCAACTTACACAGCTTCAGTCTTGCTGCTGAATGTCTTTATTTGTGCCTTTGCGCTCTCTGAAGCTTGGCAGACTTTGATAGCTTTTTCAAGCGTGAGATCAGTCTCTTTTAATAAGTGCATTCTCACTTTATTGTCCAGTACACGATAACTACCTGGTCATGTGTCAGTGGATTACATAACATGCCGAAGTTGCATGACTGACTTTTCAGCCACAGGTGTGTTACATACTTCTCTATCAGCTCGGACTCTATCTGAACATGGTTTCTGAAAACATTTCTCGTATGTCTCGTTCTTTGTCGGCGTGTAGTACTCGAATTTTTGTCTTTTTTGCGTAGGGCCCCACTTTGGTCAGAAACGGCACTGTAATATCTTACCAGAATTTCATAACATTTAACTGGAATATTTCGCAGTAAATTACTGTATTTGCACTTTCCAGTATTATTTGCAATATAATACTGTAACATCCATCAGTTAAAAAGTTGTTTGTCTGTCACCCTACCGGTCTCTGTCGGACTGCAGGTCCTGTCAGCCAAGGTGATGGGGGGCCAAGGATTGGTGAGAGTGGGAGAAGGCGGAGTTCCAGGGTCTGGGATAGTGAACCGAAAGTTGATGTCATTGTTGTAGTTCTCTTCCCTGGCAGAATACATGTGGAATAGTGATTTTCCTGAAGAAAAGCTCATCACTGCCTTATTGCTGAGACATTACAACACTTTAATTTAGTATTCTACTGTGAAATAGAGGCTGACATAGTAAATTACTGTGAAGATTGTTTTCACAAACCTTTACTGTACTTCTTCACTGTAAAATACTTTATTCAAACTATCTTTTGTGATAACACAGCACCTTACTGTAAAATAAGTTTGAAGCACAATGCATTGTGGACACCAAGGTGGTGGTAGAGAAGCTGGAGAAACCAGGAGAGCAAAGAGGTAAGGTTGATGTCATTTAAAATATTAGATTGTTATGACATGCTCTTAGGTGAGTCAGTCACATAGATAGTTGGTGATAGTCAGTTGTGTGGTGAATTAGACACTAATGAGTGTGAACATTAAGTTGAGTAGACCATAACAGCAGCAGGTAACTGACATAATTTCAGCACCATTTTTCGCAGCAAAGCTTCACCACACAGGCAAGTTACTTCAACCACTGGAAAGATCAAATTGTGCACTTTCATGTCAAGATCCCATGTGTCGTTGTTTGTGAATTATTTGACCAGAAGGATGCCAGGAATTAGCACCAAAGTTAAACTAACTAGCCCTGTTACTGCAGAAGCAGCAGCCCGGTATCATTCAAAATTGGTGTTCTCTGTGAAGCTTTGACACACAAGTAACTTATATACTGTAAAACTCAAATTAGTACTTTGCTGTTGGATTTACTTGTAGGGAAAGGGGCTTATCCACATAGACCACAAAATTGGATAAACAAAGCAATAAGAAAATTATGTGAAACTGAAATTTGATGTCTGCTTTTTAGTTTCCTGGTCATTAATCCGAAAAGTGGAACAAAGTCCAAGAAGAAAGAAAGTCTAAGATCATGTGTCATCATATGTCATCAACACATCAACACACCTGTGACCTTACTGGTACAAAAGCTCAATGCTCATTTTAGCCATGTTCTGCTTGTGTTAAAAACCTTGAGTTATGTCAATGTTTTGATTGTATTGTAAAGTAAATAAGTGCAAAAACCTTTTTTTTATAATTCTTATTGTAATTTGATTGTTCTTATTAAGAATTGAACAATGACATTCACCGTCTTACATGTTTTTTTTATATACCTGATGCTAGCATGCAGCTAGCCGGCCGCTGCCAGCATCGTTGGGCTAACAGTAATTATCATCACCGCTGTTTACATCCCTCTGGATGCTAACGTTAGCACAGCTCTCTCCCTCCTACTAAACCCCATCAACAAACAGCAACAGGTCCACCCTGATGACGTTCATATTGTAGCTGGAGATTTCAACAGGGCAAACCTGAAAACTGTACTCGCCAAGTTCTACCAGCACGTTAAATGCCCAACAAGAGGAGAAAACACTCTGGATCACTCAAACAAGCACAGCTACAGACCCTCCCCCCACCCCTTCCCATGAGAGTCCGACCATCTCTCCCTGCTGCTAATTCCTGCATAGACCCCCCTCAGATCCAGACCCACCAAAAAGATTACAACCTACACTGGGAATGCACTCAGTGAGCTTCAGGACTGCCTGCAACATGTAGAATGGGACCAATGTGAACACCAGGACTTGGGAACATTCACAGGGACTGTACTGGACTACATAAAGTTCTATATGGAAACTGTGGCTGTGGACAAAACCATCCAGGTCTTTCCAAACTGGAAACCCTGAATGACCAGCCAGGTCCACCTTTAAAAAAGTCCGCCAAGACAGACTACAAGAGGAAAACAGTCCCACTTCAGCAGCAACAGTCTGCGTGAGGTGTGGAGGGGCCTGCAGAACATCACTAACTTCAGAGGCTGTGATGTTACACCGGGAGACCTGAGCGTGTCGCTGGCAGAGGAGCTGAACTGCTTCTTTGCACGTGAACCACCGCAGCGTCCCTCATCGACTCCAGCACTGTCCTCATCTACCCCGGAATCTAGCACTCCCCATTCACCATCAAGGAGCCTGATTTGATTCGTGTTCTTCGGGCAGTGAACCCCAGGAAGGCTGCTGGCCCAGATAGAGTTCCAGGAAAAGTTCTCAGACCATTTGTAGCCTCACATCTTCTGCAAGATCTACAACCTCTCCCTGTCTCAAGCAGTCATCCCGACCTGCCTTAAAACCACAAAAATGACCCACCCCACCACCACCACACACACACACACACACACACTCGACTCCCACCAGTTCGCATATTGGGTGAACAGATCTACAGAGGAATCCATTATCGTATCTCTGCACACTGTGTTGAGCCACCTGGAACCACAGCGGAGTTATGCCAGGATGCTTTTTGTGGATTATAGTTTGGCTTTCAGCACAATCATCGCAGATATCCTTATCAAAAAGCTGGACATTTGGGCATCCCCCCTTTCATGTGCTCCTAGATCAAAGACTTCCTGTCCAACAGACCCCAGACTGTGAGACTTGGCTCCCACCATTCCTCTACCTGCACACTTAGCACCACAGGGCTGCGTGCTGAGCCCCCTCCTGTACTGTCTCTACACCTACAATTGCAGCCCAACCCACAGGAGTTGTGTCATTGCGAAGTTCGCTGACAACACCACAGTCATTATCTCAAAAGGAGACGAGAAAGCCTACAGAGAGGAGGTCAAGAAATTCTCAACTTGGTGTTCAGACAACAACCTAGCTCTGAACACCACCAAGATGAAAGAGATCATCATGGACTTCAGGAGGAACAAATTGTCCACACGTCGTTTCAATATTCAATGTGCAATGCAATACTTACACTGAATGTGCAATATTCTGTGACTGCTGCTGCTATATACAATGTGCAATATTTGTGACTGCTGCTCTATTTTACCCTATCTATTCTGTATTCTGTTTAACACCGGTTAATCCCTTTAGTAGTCCTGGTTGCATATACTTTTCCTCATACTTTTCTATATTTATTTTAGTATTCTATACTTATTTTAAACTTATCTGCAAATAACATTTCTTTTTGGGTTTTATAGTTATCTTACTGATTTCTGCACTGCAAAGGGTGTTCCTCCACAATTTTGTTATACTACTGTATAATGACAATGAAGAACTATCCTCTCCTTATATATTGATTAAGTTTTGAAATAAAGGATGAATGAGTTTGATCTTTGTTTTCTTTAAAAAAAGATTTAAACAGTGATTTATATATCGCAAGATATTGTAATTTCACAGCTTTATTGCAATAAATGCATGGGTATGTTAACTGTAAAGTTACAGTATGTAGCTGTGATTCTCAGTAAATTACTGGCTAATAATTGCATTACTTTCACAGTAATTTGCTGTGTACATATAACATAATATAATATTTTACTGTAATAATATCTCACTGTCAGGCTTGGCACTGAGAACCCACTTGCAGAACAGACACACACCGGATGTAGGGTAAGTAGTCTTTTATTGGTGTGGAGATGGGGGCTGGGGTCGAATCGTGGTCAGGAACAAAAGGCAGGTCAATCACCAAGGGCAGAGGCTGGAGCTGGGTCAGGGATGGAAGACAGGTCAATCACCAAGAGCAGAGGCTGGAGCTTGGTCAGGGACGGAAAGCGGGTTGATCACCAAGGGCAGAGACTGGAGCAGGGTCAGGGAAGGAAGGCAGGTCGATCACCAAGGGCAGGGGCTCGAGCAGGGTCAGGGATGGAAGGCAGGTCAACAGCTGGGGTAGGCACAAGGTCAAGATCCAGGGATGAAAACAGGTCAGGCAGGGTGTAGCAAGGACTGGTGGTCTATGAGTGCTAGAGAGTCTGGCAAGAACCAAGGACAATATGGCAGTGAGTGCAGGGCTGGGGTGAAACAAAGTATCCGGTTAACCGGGTGATCTGCTGCAGTGATTGGTGGGAGAGAGCAGGGGCGTGGTTCTGGCCAGAAGGAAAGATAACAAGCAGGACCCTAGATACTGACATTCACAATATTTCACATTCAATTACTATGATGTTACTGTGAAAGTAATGCAATTATTAGCCAGTTATTTGGTGTGAATTCACAGAAGGTAAATTCACACATTAGGACAATTAACATGCATACTCGACATACTTTGTGTCTCACAATTAAATAACAACATTACAAAACATTTGTTTAAGTATTCACATTAGATGCCGAACCATTCTAGGGACAAACAAAAATTAGCATTTTCACTGTGCCTGCGAACAAATAAAGAGCAAAGCATTTTGCTTATGCCTGAACTGAATCCACAGCATTACTTAAGCACCTTCTACTGGTGAAAATGTGCATTGTCTTGCTGTGAATTAAATGAGTGATTTTGAACATCTGTGTCAATGGTTGGAATAAAAGTTAGAATAAAGTACTACATATCAGTCTAGGTGTATATAAAAAAAGGTTTATGTACAGTCAGTTTGTGTGCATAGATGTAGTCTTTACTTTCAATGCAAGTCACTGTGCACTTTATCACTAGCATGTCCATCTGCCTGTGTGAGATAGTAACAGCAACTGGTACCAGTGTTTGCACCGGGTCTGAGACTGCCACTGAATTCAGGTTAATAAGGTTGACTTAAAACTGTCTTTATTTCATTTGACATTGACTGGAACTCTGGATCTATAGCACTGAGTTCATTCTGTCACTTAGACTGAAGGATTGGGGACCTGCCTGTTGGTTATACATGGAACGTTCCAGAGGCGTTACATCTATTCCCCCTCTTCCTCAGAGTGTTGACTCCTGCTCCAATGTCTCACTGTTGTTTCTCCATTTTTGTCTTTTCTTGAGTGTACACTGACTCTGCTCATCTTGGTCCAAAGGCAACTCATTGACAGGTCCTGATGGAGCTTTTCAGTGTACCCAAAGTGCAGAATAATGAAATAGAAGATCTTCTCAGTTGCTGCCCTGCCTGATTTGTTCTTGGTTGCGTATGCCTGAAGAAAATTATTAAAGTGATCTACCAGTGATCAGACCACTGATGATATTTCCTGGTCTATGCATCGGCGGGGGCGGCTGCATTTCTTGTCTCTCCCTCTCCTCTGCTTTGCTTCTTCGTCTTGTCTATACCTCTTGAGAGACTCTCTCTAACCTGCTATCCAAACCACTAAATTGGAATCATGGATCTGATCAACTGGTCTCTCAATGCATTGACCCCCATCTTCTCGACGAGAAGCGTGGGTTCACAGGAGCCTGACTGTCCTGCCGGAATGCTTGCAGCTGGCTACGCGATGGATGGCTAGGAGAGGTGGAAGGTCATGTGTCTGTGGTTCTTTCCGTGGAGGACATCGACGATATCTACCTATTTAGAACTTTGATCACAGGTCTGTTGCTCATTGGATTAGGCACTGCCCTGGTTTTTCGCATGGCTTAAGAAATGGCAACAGCTGTCCAAAGCCCCATGAGGCTGCCTGGAATGATTGAGGTGGTGGGCAGAGCTGTGAGGACTCAGACTCTAGCAATGAACCGTCTCATGGAGAGTAAGGGTTCCACCCTTACTATATTATATATATAATATATATATATATATATATTTTTTTTTGACAGACTATCCCTGTCTTTGTCTATTTGTGTGTGCCCGTGTGCCCGTGTGGTCATTCTCTGCCAGGGAGCTGGTGAGATGCGGGACTGGATTTGGTTCCTCAGAGTTATTTACTAATAAGACTAGCACCAGGTTTGAAATGTAGTGAGCTGTTGGATATTTTACAGATGGGTTCACTTGACTCTGCACTAATGTTGATGTACTGTACTGTCACAGGCTGTGATTTTGTGTTTCCCCCCCTGCCTATTCCTGTGAGTGACTTTTTGTCCCTGTTTGTTTTTTACGGCCTTTGCTGAGGATTTTGTGTTTTCCGATTTTCTGTCTGAATTTCCAGAATTTCTTTCAAACCTAGTCATCAAAATTGACAAAATCATTATCGTTGGTGACTTCAATATTCATGTGATGTAGTCAGTGATAGTCATGGTACAGCATTCACCTCTATAGTCAAGTCCATTGGCTTCTGTCAGCATGTGCATGAACCCACGCACTGCTTCAATCACACCCTGGACCTTGTTCTTGGTTTTGAAACTAAAGACCTGACCGTTTCTCCCCCTATACCAGTGATCTGACCACTCTTTAATGACTTTGACTTCCTTCTAGCCGGTCATGTGTAAAAGAAAAGCAGTATATACACAAAACGCTTAACTGACAGTGTCTTAACAAACTTGAAGGAAAATATTCCCTTGTCTCTTGGTGCTACATCACCTCTCGGCTATGAAAGTCTGAGTCCCTCCTTCATTGATCACCTTGCTGATAGACCTTGCCACCTTGGCAATAGACCTCACTTTGCCAAAAACAACAATATTTTTCAGAGCTGAAAAGATGATGAAAACATACAGGCTGGCTTTGTGTAATGCCAGAGCCAGATACTACTCCTCTCTAATTGAGGAAAATAAGAATAACCCCAGGTTTCTTTTCAGCACTGTAGCCTGGCTGACTATCATAACTCATAACTCATAACGCCACTGAGCAGTGTATTCCCACACATCTCAGCACTCAAGAATATGAATTTATTCAATAACAGAATTATAATGATCAGAAAATGAATTAAGAACCACATACCATCTACTGCAATTAATCTACCTCCTATTGCTGCTATTCAGGACATAGCTGTGGATACAGACAGGTCACTATCTTCATTTGACCCCATTCACCTGCCTCAGCTGACTACTATCATCTCCTCCTCTAAATTATCCTGCCTCCTAGACCCAATTCCTATTACGCTGTTAAAGGAAGTGTTGCCTTTAATCTACTACTAATCTTCTTCTTTGCTTGACCTCATCAACCTGTCCCAGACAACAAGCTACGCTCTTAAGTTTCAAGTTGCAATAATCAAACCCTTCCTCAAGAAACCGCCCCTTATATGCTCCCTCTAAGTGATATTATCAGGGGTCATTCTATTGATTTCCACTGACGACACTCAATTACATCTATCAAGCTGGGTGAGCACAATCATCTACAGCAATCAATCCTGCCTTGATAACATTAAGGCCTGGATGGCAAATAATTTCCTCTTTCTGAAAACAGAGTTGCTGCTCATAGGTCCAAAACACCTACGTGACTCTATATCTGACGCCATAGCAATACAACGTACTTTTGCTACTCCTTCTGCCACTGCCATAAAGAACCTAGGTGTTAGCTTTGATCAAGACCTGAGATCAAGAGATGCAGCAGAACAGCTGCAGCCTACTAGCTGCACAGTGTTGTCGGGTATAGCAGGATGTAGCCAGGTCTCAGTCAGTATCAACACACAGCAGTTCCGGACAAAGTTGTTGGTCGCTATCCGTAGCTCTAGGTCATCCATTTTCTGCAAGACAAATTTTACGTTTGCCAGGAAGACGCTGGGAGCGGTGTGAGGATCCTTCTTAAGCCTCTTTATCAGGCCGGCTTGACATCCCCGCTTCTGTTTCCTGTCCTGTGTCCATCGCCACTGCCTGCGGGAGCCGAAAACAATCCATGGAGATCCTGTTGTTGGCTTGTTGGAAGTGGTCCGTGACAGGAATGCCGTTTTGAAAATCAATGCTGATCAGGGACCTGTTTCAGGAAGCGTGATTAGTACATATCTCGACTATACTGAGCCTGAAATGAGGGAATCTCGGGCTTTTCTGTTTCAGAAAGGGGGCTAAGTAGAGCTCCACATCAGTTACTATGGCAACTTCCTCTGTGAACCAAACCTGGTCGGGAGCAGGCTATGTTGAAGAAAGCCTGAGCTGTCTCCTCCCCTTTACGTCACAAGCAAAGTTTAATTCATTGAGTTCACGCGTGTTTCCTGGAGTTTGGAGAATTTTGATCACTAATCACTCAATTTTTTGACCATGGCTTGTCCATTTATTGGCAATCCAGTGGATGAAGAGGCAATGTTACTTCGGCCGGAGTTTGCGCCTACGCCGGGAGATCATCTACAGAACCCAATTTTGAGATCTTTTCTTTTCCTGACAGTTTCCTTTTTGAAAGGTACCATTCCACAGCGCAATCCTTAAAGTACATTGACAACGTCATCCATGGTGGAATTCGTAATATCACCCATTGTGGAGGGACTTATATCTGAGCTTTGAGTTGTGCTGTTTTTATTTTTTTTTCGCAAATGGCTCTTTTCTGTACAACATCAGCGATGCTGAAAACAGCAAGGCATGTATGACGTGCAGTTAGGAAAGCATCAAGTATGATCATCATCCATCATCACTGTCTTCATCGACATCACATCGACTGTCGTACTTTTAACTAGCCTTGTTGTTTCTTTTATAGTTTCTATCTATCTCTTCATGGATTCATGGATCTATCTATCTATCTATCTATCTATCTATCTATCTATCTATCTATCTATCTATCTATCTATCTATCTATCTATCTATCTATCTATCTATCTATCTATCTATCTATCTATCTGTCTATCTATCTATCTATCTATCTATCTATCTATCTATCTATCTATCTATCTATCCATCTATCAATTACAGTCAAATAAAGACAATTCTATTAATGTTATTTGGTCTTTATTTCCTACAAATACAAAAGCAGCAGCTATTTTATTGTTTTTGCATGGTTCCTATCACAATTGTCCCTCGTCCTGCTGCCCAGTCATTCTCTCTTAAGAAAGAAAAGAATATCTGTTAATAATTGTGTAAGGTAAATCTCACTCTATAATGCACGCAAAAATGTAACCTCTGTAGGACCTTCAGGCTCCCTCACTGTGGTAGCAGATAATGTGGCCTCATCATCCTCTTTATCCTTATCGTGTGAATATGAGTGTTTTCTTTCAGCATACTTTAAACTGCTACATAGCATAATATACAGTATTGGCTACTAACAGTTGCAGCAGCAGGTTCAACCAGATGAAGAACGCCATCAGAATCTGACCTGACAAAAGAAAAATCCATGAAAGGGAAACTAGTATTTCTGTGAACAAAGACGATTTAGGCCTATTACATTACATTATTTGAATTAGGCAACTCCATGACACTACTCTGATGAAGTCTGATGAACGATGTGTTTATATTTAATTTTCAGCTGCTTCCACGTCTGTTTTTCACTAGTGGGATTGCACCTAAGTAAAATACATTTTAGCTTTAATATCATTCCACAGGTTTTCACCTAACGACATTATGACTGTGTTTGCACACATGAATAAAATATATTTAAACTTACTGGAGCAGCGATCTTCTCCCATGCCGACTCCCTCTCCTTTGCACCTGCAGCTCTGTCATGCTAAATAAT
Organism: Karalla daura; assembly: GCA_029224185.1. Classification (NCBI taxonomy): domain Eukaryota; kingdom Metazoa; phylum Chordata; class Actinopteri; order Chaetodontiformes; family Leiognathidae; genus Karalla; species Karalla daura. The sequence continues at coordinate 28,456,787 of CM055190.1, read as the reverse complement.
GGCTCAAAGTATGAGCGCATTAAAATCTGCTGCTGCAGTGGAGTAAAGTAAGTGGACCTTTTTTCTTTCACTCGTTCACTGAGGATGGCTTTTTGTAGTTGCTGTGCAAGTGCTGAACATAGTTGGACTTGATTGAACTAATGGAAAGCCGGTGTTTTGAAACCGGTAAGCCTGAGATTCTTAGCTCAGGCTATGTGAAGCCTCAATCCACAAACATAGTTGGACTTTTTTGAGCCTGCTACTTGAAACTGGCCCCAGGTTTGCACGGCTATGTACACATCGTGCCTGACGGAACTTGCCATGTGATTGCCATGCAAAACAAACTCAACACATTAAAAAGCACCGAACTAGAGGGCTACAAGCCACAGCACTCATGCGCGCCGCCATTCAGACATCATGAAATGCTTTTAAAGACTATGTTTATGTTTATAATGTTAAATATTACAATTATAATAAACGCTAATAGAGTAAACTAAGACGGGATTTCCTTTTTTGGTCAACTATGGTCCAGCCAAGCAACCCCAGTCCAGCCATGAGTCTGGTAGTCATGAAATGTCCCACAGACTGCATGCCTGCCTCTTCTTTTTTTTTTTGCCAGTGTCACTTTTTTGTACATGGTTGTGGATGCTGAATTTAATGGCAAAGCATGTGCCATGCTGTACACATAATCTGCTTGGTTTTGAAAAGTCATCTTGGACCTGGACACAGGAATTCGTGCAAATAAAAAGGGATTTAATTCTAAAATAAAACATTTTTACTTTTCATAATTGTAGATGATGTTGGGACTAACCTGTCTCATTTTACTTTTATTGCTTTTCCAAATGCCATTGGAACAGTGAACTTCAACAGCTGATTGACTAAATGCGCAAGAAGCCTACAACCCAAGTTAAATTGCCATTAAGAAATACTGAGTTTGTAGTGTCTGAAGGAAGTTATACGTGTAGCAAGCTGCTCCATATATGGGATTGAGTTTTATCAGTAACTGTACGCCTGTACTTGTTGAACTGTGGTGAGCAGGCAGAGCCTTGGTCAGGAGATAAATAATAGTATGGAGGGAAAACATGGAAAGAGCAGGTTGTAGGCAGCAGCAGAGGCTTTTATTTGTGGAAATTAAATTGCTTGCTTGGTGATTTTTATTTTTAAAGTACACTCACCAGCCACTTTATTAGGTACACCTGTCCAACTGCTCGTTAACACTTAATTTCTAATGAGCCAATCACATGGCGGCAACTCAGTGCATTTAGGCATGTAGACATGGTCAAGACAATCTCCTGCAGTTCAAACCGAGCATCAGTATGGGGAGGAAAGGTGATTTGAGTGACTTTGAACGTGGCATGTTTGTTGGTGCCAGAAGGGCTGGTCTGAGTATTTCAGAAACTGCTGATTTACTGGGATTTTCACACACAACCATCTCTACGGTTGACAGAGAATGGTCCGAAAAAGAAAAAATATCCAGTGAGCGGCAGTTCTGTGGGCGGAAATGCCTTGCTGATGCCAGAGGTCAGAGGAGAATGGCCAGACTGGTTGGAGCTGATAGAAAGGCAACAGCGACTCAAATAACCACCTGTTACAACCAAGGTAGGCAGAAGAGCATCTCTGAACGCACAGTACGTCGAACTTTGAGGCAGATGAGCTACAGCAGCAGAAGACCACGCCGGGTGCCACTCCTTTCAGCTAAGAACAGGAAACCGAGGCTACGATTTGCACAAGCTCATCGAAATTGGACAATAGATGATTGGAAAAACGTTGCCTGGTCTGATGAGTCTTGATTTCTGCTGCCACATTCGGATGGTAGGGTCAGAATTTGGCGTCAACAACATGAAAGCATGGATCCATCCTGCCTTGTATCAACGGTTCAGGCTGGTGGTGGTGGTGTAATGGTGTGGGGAATATTTCCTTGGCACTCTTTGGGCCCCTTGGTACCAATTGAGCATCATTGCAACGCCACAGCCTACCTGAGTATTGTTGCTGACCATGTCCATCCCTTTATGACCACAATGTACCCAACTTCTGATCTGATGGCTACTTTCAGCAGGATAATGCGCCATGTCATAAAGCTGGAATCATCTCAGATTGGTTTCTTGAACATGACAATGAGTTCACTGTACTCAAATGGCCTCCACAGTCACCAGATCTCAATCCAATAGAGCATCTTTGGGATGTGGTGGAACGGGAGATTCGCATCATGGATGTGCAGCCGACAAATCTGCGCCAACTGTGTGATGCCATCATGTCAATATGGACCAAACTCTCTGAGGAATGCTTCCAGCACCTTGTTCCAGCACCCCATACCGCAACCATGCTAAGCTCTGATAAGCATCAGAAGAGAGAAGAGAAAAAAGGTGGAAGGATGAAACATTCACTCACGTTCACTTGAAGACTCACACTGGATGTGGCAATGATGTGGAGGAGGTGCAAAAGGCTGTCTGCTCTGTGAGTCATGAATTTATAGGCTCTGAGCCCCTGTTTCAAAGCTACAGGGTTTCCCAACAAGTAGGCTGGCCAGGTGAATGTACTCCACCACCTCCCTCAACCACACGAAGAAGCGACACATGAAACTATCTATGTGTGTAAAGGTTTGCGAGAGAGTCTTTTCACAGTACTAGAACTGTCAAAGAAGAAAATGTGTGGTGGTCAGCTGTAACCTAGTGGCCTTTGGGCTCAGTGACCTTTTTTTTTTACCAAATAAGGATAGAAGTGTATTTCAGTCTTATGCTGTAGACTATATAATGCATAAGCTTGGAGCTACCAGTCAGAGGACAATTGGCTGTTCCCCTCCAAGCATACCATTCAGCTTGTATTGATGCTGATCTTCTTTGCAATAAACCCTCCTACAGTATGTGCAAGTAAGATAGTGTCAGCAGAATCTCCTTCATCATCTTCCACAACATTGTCCTTTAACAAACAACAGAATTTTGGCATCACGAACAGGATCTAGCATAACAAGAGAATTTGGTGTCACAAACAGGATCTGGCATAATAAGTTAAAGCTTGTTTATAATACACAAACTATGACAACACATTTGTTGTGTAATGATCTTGCCCAAAAATAGGCTATATACCAAAACCTTCAGGCTGTTAATGTAACTTTATGGTAGAGTGGCAAGAAGAAAGCCACTGCTGAAAGAGAGGCATAAGAAGTCCTGTTTGCATTTTGCCACAAGCCATGATGGGGACACTGCAAACGTTGAAGAAGGTGCTTTGGTCAGATGAGACCAAAATTAAACTATTTGGCCTAAAAATGCAAAGCACCATGTGTGATGGAAAACGAATACCCATCATCACACTGACTATACCATCCCCACAGAAACATGGTGGTGCCAGCATCATTCTGTGGGGATGCTTTTCTTCAGCCTTGACAGAGAAGCTGGTCAGAATTGATGGGAGGACGGATGGAGCCAGGCAATCTTGGAAGAAAACCTGATGGAGGCAGTAAAAGACTTGAGACTAGGAAGGGGAGTAATCTTCCAGCAGGACAATGACCCAAAGCATGAAGCCTGGCTCCTGGCTGACTGAGCTTGAGCAATTTTTCAAAGAAGAATAGGCAAAAATCTTGGTTTCTGGATGTTCAAGGCATATCCCCAAAGACTACTGCTGTGATTGCAGTGAAAGTGTCAAGCAGCTGGCTCATCAACCAGGTATATAAGCTCACCTGTGTGAGGAGCCAGTTACCAGACAGTGTTTCTGCTGTCTGTGACTTGTTCCAGTTCCTGTTCCTGCTCTTGCTCTTGCCCTTGCCCTTGCCCTTGCCCTTGCCCTTGCCCTTGCCCTTGCCCTTGCCCTTGCCCTTGCCCTTGCCCTTGCCCTTGCCCTTGCCCTTGCCCTTGCCCTTGCTCTTGCCGTGTCCTGTTGCCAATTTGGGTGTGTTTCCCATTCAACCAGCTTTTGTTCTTTTGTTACTTCTCAGTCAGTGTTGAGGTTTAGTTTTGTTCTTGTCAGTCTAGTTGGTTCTTGGTTGTTTCCCTGTAAAACCTTGTTTTTTGTTTCGAGTTTATTGTTCAGGTTTTCTTTTGGTTTTCTGTTGTTCTGCCTGCGGTGACCATAGGGTCCCAGGCTCATTTTGTTTTCCAGAGTAGTTAGAATTTTGTTTTCTGTCCTGCGGCGACCAAGGGTCCCAGGTGATTTTTGTTGTACTTTAATAAAGCCTTTGATTTACTCTGGGGCAGATTAAAACAACTGAAAATTAAATTGATTAAAGTATTTGGATAGCACTGTTGCAACAATGATATTAAGCACAATTTATTCCATTGTATTGATATTAAGCACAATTTATTCCATTGTCCTCTCCGGGAACCATCACCTTATCGTGGTGGAGAGGTTTGCGTGCCCTTAAGACCCCTGAGAGCTATGTTGTCGGGAGTCACGAACTCGGGAGTCACGAACTCCTGGTAGGGTCACCCAAGGCAAATTGGTCTCGGACGAGGGGCCAGACTAAGAATGGTTCAAAAAGACCCCAATGGAATCAAGAAAGGAGAGAGACGAGACCCTGCCCGGAGGAAGCCCGGGGCCCACGTCCGGAGCCAGGCCCGGACGGAGGGCCCGACAGCGAGCGCCTGGTGGCCGGGTCTACCACGGGGCCCGGCCGGGCCCAGCCCGAAGAGGTTACGTGGCGTCTCCATCCTCTCCGCCGCCCCGTGGACCCACCACCTGCAGGGCGAATGACTGGGGTCGGGTGCAAAGCGAACTGGGTAGCAGTCGTGGGCAGGGCCCCCGACGGACCAATCCCAGGGCGACAAATCTGGCTCTAGGTACATGGAATGTTACCTCGCTGGGGGGGAAGGAGCCTGAGCTTGTGAGGGAGGTGGAGCGGTACCGGCGAGAGATAGTCGGGCTCACCTCCACACATAGTATGGGCTCTGGAACCCAAATCCTCGAGAGAGGTTGGACTCTCTACTACTCTGGAGTTACCCACGGTGAAAGGCGGCAAGCTGGTGTGGGCTTGCTTATAGCCCCCCAGCTCAGCCGCCATGTGTTGGAGTTCTCCCCGCTGAACGAGAGGGTCGCGTCCCTCCGCCTTCGGGTGGGGGGCCGAACCTTAACTGTTGTTTCGGCTTACGGGCCGAACAGCAGCACAAAATATCCGGGCTTCCTGGAGTCCCTGGGAGGAGTACTGGAAAGTGCTCCAACCGGAGACTCCATCGTCCTGCTGGGAGACTTCAATGCTCACGTCGGTAATGACAGCGAAACCTGGAGGAACGGCCTCCCCGATCTGAACCCGAGCGGCATTCTGTTACTGGACTTCTGTGCCAGTAACAGTTTGTCCATAACAAACACCATGTTCAAGCATAAGGGCGTCCATCAGTGCACATGGCACCAGGACACCCTAGGCCGGAGATCAATGATCGACTTTGTAGCCGTATCATCTGACCTCCGGCCGTATGTGTTGGACACTCGGGTAAAGAGAGGGGCTGAGCTATCAACCGACCACCACCTGGTGGTGAGTTGGGTTCGCTGGCCGGGGAGGAAGCTGGACAGACTTGGCAGACCCAAGCGCATCGTGAGGGTCTGCTGGGAACGCCTGGCAGAATCTCCTGTCAGGGAGGTCTTCAACTCCCACATTCGGGAGAGCTTTGACCTGATCCCGAGGGAGGCTGGAGACGTGGAGCACGAGTGGACCATGTTCTCCACCTCCATTGTGGATGCGGCTGTTCAAAGTTGTGGCCGTAAGACCTCCGGTGCCTGTCGCGGCGGCAATCCCAGAACCCGGTGGTGGACACCGGAAGTAAGGGATGCCGTCAAGCTGAAGAAGGAGTCCTACCGAGCCTGGTTGGCTCGGGGGACTCCTGAGACAGCTGACGGGTACCGACGGGCCAAGCGGATGGCAGCGCGAGCAGTTGCAGAAGCAAAAACCCGGGCCTGGGAAAAGTTCGGGGAGGCCATGGAGAAGGACTGTCGGTCGGCCTCGAAGAAGTTCTGGCAAACCGTCCGGCGCCTCAGGAGGGGGAAGCAGTGCCCCACCAATACTGTTTACAGTGGAAGTGGGGAGCTCTTGACCTCGACTGGGGACATCATTGGCCGGTGGAAGGAATACTTCGAGGATCTCCTCAATCCCACCGTCACGCCTTCTCTAGAAGAAGCAGAGGCTGAGGACCCAGAGGTTGACTCATTCATCACCCAAGCCGAAGTCACTGAGGTAGTTCGCAAGCTGCCCAGTGGCAAGGCTCCGGGGGTGGATGAGATCCGCCCTGAGTATCTCAAGTCACTGGATGTTGTAGGGCTGTCCTGGCTGACACGCCTCTGCAACATCGCGTGGCAGTCGGGAACAGTGCCCCTGGAGTGGCAAACTGGAGTGGTGGTCCCTCTTTTTAAAAAAGGGGACCGGAGGGTGTGTTCCAACTACCGGGGGATCACACTCCTCAGCCTCCCGGGGAAAGTCTATTCCAGGGTGCTAGAGAGGAGAGTTCGGCCAATAGTCGAACCTCGGATCCAGGAGGAACAATGCGGTTTTCGTCCCGGCCGTGGAACACTGGACCAGCTCTATACTCTCCACAGGGTGCTCGAGGGTTCATGGGAGTTTGCCCATCCAGTCCACATGTGTTTTGTGGACTTGGAGAAGGCTTTCGACCGTGTCCCTCGTGGTGTCCTGTGGGGGGTAGTCCGGGAGTACGGGGTCCAGGGCTCTCTACTGAGGGCCGTGCGGTCACTGGTCACCGGTGCAGTAGCTCGGTTCGCATGGCCGGCAGTAAGTCAGGCCTGTTCCCGGTGCATGTAGGCCTCCGACAGGGCTGCCCTTTGTCACCGGTTCTGTTCATCACCTTTATGGACAGAATTTCTAGGCGCAGCAGGGGGCCAGAGATGGTCCGGTTCGGGAGTCATGGGATCTCATCTCTGCTCTTTGCAGATGATGTTGTCTTATTGGCTCCCTCGAGCCAGGACCTCCAGCATGCACTGGGGCGGTTTGCAGCCGAGTGTGAAGCAGCTGGGATGAGAATCAGCACCTCCAAGTCCGAGGCCATGGTTCTCGACCGGAGAAAGGTGGAATGCCCTCTTCAGGTCGGTGGAGAGCCCCTGCCTCAGGTGGAGGAGTTCAAGTATCTTGGGGTCTTGTTCACGAGTGAGGGAAGGATGGAGCGAGAGGTCGACAGGCGGATCGGTGCAGCGGCTGCAGTAATGCGGTCACTGTATCGGTCCGTCGTGGTGAAGAAGGAGCTGAGCTTCTACTGTCTATTTTTGGCCTAGTTCCAATAAAGGCTTGAGCATCGACGCACTTGAGTGAATAAAGGTCTGGGCCTATATTAGAGAATTTCACTTGCACATTTCACTTGCATTCAGCATTTCAGTTGAAGCAGCAGACAGTTTTTAGCTGTGCTGTGCTGAAAATGTTATCGAAGAAGAAATCTGGATTTCACAAAAGAAAAGAAAGGCAAGAAAGACAGAAAACAAAATGGAGATCAACTGATTACAGTTTTCTTTCCGAAGAAAAGAGAAAAATTAACTTGAGGGTTAGGGCTAGGGTCAGGAGCCCTGAGCAAGCATCTGTTTTCATAATTACTATTCAGGATATAAGTGCGTGAAAAGCAAAACTTATTGGGTCAATGTTGAAATTTTGTCCAAATGGTAGCAAAGCTAATGAATCCCACTCAGTTTCAGAAAATGTCACAGAGCCCGATGATGGCGCAACACTCCCCTTGGTGTTGATATGTGAGAAGGTGAGCGAAGCCTATTATTTAAAGGGAGAGCACATTTTTTTATATATATGCTGTGATTCGGTGATCCGGTAATTATTTTTTTCATATCTATAAAAACTGATAAAATGAAAACTGTAACTAATATGAGGACCTTTTACACTAAATTATGTATGTTCTATCACATCCATTAGGCTGCATTGGAAATTGCTAATACCTGTACATGCTTCATGGCTGTGGGGGACCAAGCAGATAAGGATGTGATGGAGTATCAGGGTGATTCAAGTGAAGGAAAAATTGAAAAATTTTGTCTAGGCAAGGACATCTCGCATGATCATAGACTATATAAAAGACGTACTCAATCTTCCGGTACGAAAAATGAAGCCAACACGGAAGTATCTTTTCCAGCAATACCACAGGTATGCGCTAGGCCTGGCTCCAAAATACACTTTCTCCAGTACACACCCAGTCAAAAAATGCCATTTTCAATCATGCAATACTCATTCAATCATTTTTTTTCATAACTCACACCAGCTTCAACAAGCTAAAGTTTCATGTGTCAGCATGTAATATGGTGGTCAATTTGCAAATAATTCCATGATTAATGAGATATAAGAGCTTAAAGAAATGAATGAATATGGGCCCATTCATTTGGGTGACAGGGGAGCCTCAGTAGCGAGAGTGCGAGTCACAATAACTGGACAAATAGACCGTGTTTACCTCATTCGTATGACCGTGTTATTCTCCGCTATCCAGTATGGATCATTGGATGTGTTGCGAAGGACGGAGGTGAAAAAGTAGGTCTGTCACCTGAATGTAGGTGCTGCTCAGAAACAGTGTTTTTTGTTGTCATTAATGGCATCATCAGTAATTTGATCAGTTAGTTTTCAGAATACAGCCAACATATGTGAATCTTTTATCAGAACGGTCTGATTAAGACTGTGCCTAAATGTTTTAATGAGGACCCAAATGCACGACTCTGGATGCAAATAAAGTTAGTGAAAGGTGAATTTTTTAAAACAAGACTGAGGTGAAACAGAAAATATACAGTCTCTTTTTGATGTTTTGATGTATGATGTGCTTGGACCCCGTATTGCTGCTTGCAGCTATATTTCTCATTATTATTATTATTATTATTATCATTATTATTATTATTATTGGGGTCCAAGCAGCAAAGCTGCGGGAACCCATTGTTTTACTTCGTTTTCTCATTGGGGTCCAAGCAGCGAAGCTGCAGGAACCCATTGTGTTTGTTTGTATTATTATATTTTTTATTATTATTATTATTAAACTTTCTTTCCGAATGTCTATGGCATCCCATTGAGCCGTATGGTAAAAAGTTGTGAGTAGTAGAAGTAGTTTGGCACATTGATTAAGCACAGCGTCAATATTAATTTCACCAAGCTACGCGGTGACACTCAATACCGTCTAGCGCCACCAACATTTCAAAGTTCAAGGTGCGGTTCAAAAGCCAAAAATATGAAAATGAAACTTAAAAATGAAACCTCCACAGCAAGTATTCAATCCAGGAATGTGCAAGATACAGAGTTTTAGAATCAGTCTCAGTCTCTCTCTCCGAGTAAAAATTAAACTAAATAACTAAATAATTAGTTACTCTGGCTGATAGTTTTATTTACTTAGTACTTATTACTCTTAATTAATCGACTACTAACTTTTACTAAATTAAATTATTAAATTAATCAAGCATCATATTATTCTTTAGTAACAATTTTCTGAGTTCAATTTTTGGCTACCCTCTAAATAACTTGGTTCTGCTGGAGGTTTCCTTCTGTTAATAGAAAGTTTTTCCTCTCCACTGTTGCTCCGTGCTTGAGAGACCCAACTGTTGGATCTCCCTTGAAAAACAGTTCAAAATAAAAAATAAAACTTTCGTATTGTACCATTGTATGAACAAAGCAGTCTTTATTTTGTTGTGTATTCTTTTGTATACATTTTATTAACATGCCAGTTGACACCAGATATCTCACCCAGATATTCCACTGGATACGCCTTGCAGCTGCGACACAGTATCTGCCATACTTATCTTCCATAAAAATAAATGACAGCTCTTCCATTGACAATCAGATCGCACCAGACTGGAAGTTATCACGGTATCAGCATAAACTTCCATCAAACTTCAAAATAAAACAATACAAAGCTTGTATAGATGAAGGAAACAAAACCACAGGATAAACACACTTATCTGCCCTTCCCTCTGTTCAGTTATCCACACAAAACCCCATAGAGAGAGTGTTGTCACTGTCTTTTTTTGCTCTTGTTTCTTTTACCCCCTGACCAGTGGTACATTCCAATCAGATCTAGCTGGTCGTTACAGTTAGTCCACCAACTGTTCAAATTAACCAGCAGAGGAGCCATTCTTGACAAACCCTATACCAATTAGCAGCTCCACTGTCATACCACAGGACAGGAGAATTAAATGTGAATTACTTAATGTCCACTCCCTGTCTTCCAAACCTATCCTCATCAATTAATTCAGATAACAACATTGATGTGCCGTGTCTCTCAGAAACCTGGTTATATGATGGTCATTATGTTAGTATGAATGAGGCCTTTACACCCAGCCATACTAATTTCCATGTCCCTTGATGCTCTGGTTGTGGGAGTGGGGTGGTAGCCATCTTTGATTGTAGCTTATTAGTTACCCATAGACCTGTTATAAGTTAAAACCCATTTAAAAGCCTTGTCATCAGTCTGTCCAACCATAGCTGGAAGACACAACTACCAGTTCCGCTTTCCTTCGTCTCCCTTTATTCAGATTTTCTATCTGAATTTTATCTGAAAATGAAATTATTATTAATATTATTATGAAAAGTTCCTCTCAAACTTTTTCATCAAAGCTTCTCTCAATGAGTACATGAACCCCCACACGGCTTCAACCACACCATGGATCTTTTTATAGCTAGCTTATAGCATTGAAATTGTTTCTAATCCAATCTTGTCTGACCAGCATTTGATCATTTTTGACTTTCTCCTAGCTGATTATGTAAAAGAGAAGAGTAGCACAGACTCAAACCGTCTATCGGACAGCATCATAGTGAGCTTCAAGGAAATTGTTATCGTTATCTCTTAATGCAGTCTCGGCTCTCTGTTGTGAAACCCCTCGTCCCTCCTACATTGATTTTCTTGCTGACAGCATCAAAGACTCGCTTCTCAATACAATTAGGGTGTAGTCTACTAAAGCTTTGCGTGTAAAAAAAACGTGTGCAAACTTGATGTCAACCAAGCTGATCTGCTAACTTCTTTGAAGTGAAAAAAACAGCATGTGCTGGCCATTTAGCACCTTGGCCTTAATGCATATGCAGTGTGGGATGTTCCTGCTCATGTGAGCAAAATACTGGATACTGAGGAGAAAATGCAGATTAGAAATATTGACACATGCAAAATGATTTATCAAACATGGAAACAATTGCAGTGACTATTATTGCAGCTAAATTTAACGGCGGCCTCTCCAGTACCTATCTAGGTTTAGCTCTTAAAACTCCTTTTTAAGCAATTTTCTAATGCAAATTATGCCAATTTACTCTTCTCTACACTTTCTAACTTTAGTCTACTAGGAAGAAATCGTTTTTTAACCTATATAAACAAACAATCTACTTTTTTGGTTTATGTTATGTTTAATGTAAACATATCTATTTTTGATTCTAATATGCACCCAAGAGCCAGTTTGATCACTTATTCCTGAGAAGAATTGATGGCTCTACGCACACAAGGAAGAACCGGGATACAACGTCCCATCCCGGTGGAGCTGAGGAGGAGAACCAAGGGATGCAAAGCCAGGGCGAAGCTAAAAGCCAAGCTAGCGGAGAAACGGAGACGCTTCAAACCATCGATTCCCTCCGTCACCATGGGAAACGTGAACTCGCTGATGAACAAGATTGATGAGCTGTCCGCACTGAGCAACCAGCGGATCTACCGTGAGAACAGCTTACTCATCTTTATGGAGACTTGGCTAAATCACCTCGTACCGGACGCTAATGTTGAACTACTGGGATTCACTGCTGTGAGAGCGGACAGGGACATGAAAGCAAGCGTAAAAGCTAAAGGCAGGGGACTCATAGTGTACGTGAATAACCGCTGATGTAACCCAGGACACATCACCATAAAGTCAGTCTTATGCTGCTTGGACCTTGAACTGCTAGCTATTAACCTGCGACTGTACTACCTGCCGATAGAATTAAGTCACGTGATCACCATCTGTGTTTACATCCCTCCAAGAGCAGACGCAGCCACTGCCTGTGAGGAAATCCACTCAATGCTACAGACACAGCACCCTGATTCACTTATGATCACCTCTGGGGACTTTAACCACATAACTTTGGACTGCACTTTAGCTGTTTTTAACCAGGTTGTAGAATGTCCTACAAGAAACAACAAGACATTAGATCTACTGTATGTTAATGTAAAGGATGCATACAGAGCGGCTCCCCTCCCACCATAACCTGGTGCAACTTCAACCACTGTACATCCCCCTAGTCCAAAGGAAGATGGTGACCAACCACAGTCTGGAATGTGCTTATGAACCCGCATGGTGAGGACATACAGGTGATGACACACTATCTGATGGACTACCTCAACTTCTGCATGGACGTGGTTTCCCCTGTGAGGACTTTCCGCTGTTACCCTAATAACAAGCCATGAGTAACACAGGAAGTTAAAGCTGTCCTCAACAGGAAGAAGCCTCCATTCAGGAGTAAAGACCATGAAGGCAGCACAGCAGGAGATGAAAGTGAATCTAAAGACAGCTACAGGAGAAAATTTGAGCAGAAGCTGAGGGACAACAACATGAGGGAAGTCTGGGAAGGAGTGAGGACCATCACAGGTCACAATTCAATGACCAGAATCATAGAGGGGACGATACAAAGAGCGAACGAACTGAACAACTTCTTCAAATGGTTCAACCAACCACTGTCCCCTCAACCCCGGACTCACCCTCAGCACAGCCACATATGCTGCTTCCCTCCTCACACGTCCCGGACACAACACCACCCCTGTCTCAACACAACCTACCTACGTCCTCCTCCATCTCAACAGAAACACACTTCACAACAGAGCAGGTCAGTGAACAGCGAAGGAAGCTACGGCCCAGGAAAGCAGCAGGCCCAGACAAAGTGTGTCCAAGACTCCTGAAGACCTGCGCTGCAGAATTGGGGAAACCATTACAGCGGATCTTCATCTCCTTAGCCTGCAACTAGGGAGAGTGCCCACCCTCTGGAAGACATCGCACATCATTCCAGTCCCAAAGAAGAACTGGCCCAGTGAGCTGAATGACTCCCGACCGGTGGCAGTAACCAGTGAATGTACCAGCCGAATGCCGGTGTAGATGATGCCATTCTCTACCTGCTACACTGAGCCCACTCCCATCTGGATAAGGGAAGTGGCACAGTGAGGATTCTTCTCCTGGACTTCTCAGTGCCTTTAACACCATCCAGCTGCCCTTGCTCCACGACAAACTGAGCAGGAAGGGAGTGGACCCCCACCTTGTAGACTGGATCTCCGATACCTCACTGACAGACCACAGTACGTCAGGCTAAAGGACACCACGTCTGACATGGTGGTCAGCAGCACTGGAGCTCCCCAAGGAAAAGTGCTAGCCCCTCTCCTCTTCACCCTGTACCCCTCGGACTTCCGTTACAACTCTGAGCTGTGTCACATACGCAGATGTACGCAGATGACACAGCCATTGTTGGATGCATCAGGGATGACAATGAGGAGGCGTATCGGAGACTGGTGGGGGACTTTGCTGTATGGTGCCACACTAACCAACTACAGTAAGTAAGACGAAAGACTTTGGGAGGTCTCGACCAAGACCGAAATCAGTCCTGATAGATGGAGCTGAGGTGGAGATTGTGGACACCTACAAATACCTCGGACTGTGGCTGGACAACACACATCAAACATCTGTATGGGCAGACACAGAGCAGGATCCCAAATCGGTCTTCCAAAATGCAGAACCACTAGACTTAAGAACTCCTTTGTCCATCATGCCATCATGCTCTACAACTCCTCATTTGGGGGGAGGAAGAAATAGAGAGGACAGAGGGGAAGGAGTGCTAGCCAATGTGTGGAATGTGAACTGTGTAAAATAATATTTCAATAATATCGCTGTTCATTAGAATTACCATCTATTATTAGATCTACTGTCATCGACTGTTAGTTTATTATTACTATTACTTATTGTTTATTAGTTCTCCAGGAGGGAGCACTATTGTTCTCCTGCGTGTTTGTTCTTCTTCTACTTCCGGTCGGCCGTATCTCGAAAACCACTTATCACACACACACAAATGATACATCAAAACGTGTGGCTTGGCCCTGGCAAGTGTGGTCACCTTCGACCCCAACAAAATTTTATAAGGCGCACAGGTTTATGGCTTGCATCGCATGAAAGAGCACAAATTTTCCTACAAAAGTGGAAAAAAGTATTTGCCTATTGCTTATGGTGAGGCTGAAAGCAGCGTAAAAAGATAAAAATGGGAGTTGATTTTTCAGTGGGAAGCTGAAATGGATCATAGTAGTAGTAGTCTACATAGTAGTAGACCAGGCCCTTCCATTGCACCACTAACAAAAAAAATATATCTCAGTGGAGGTCAGCTTCTTTGTACACACCAGAAACCTGCAACTTAAATCCATCAATCAAGCCTCTTCTTAAGAAATCGTCCCTCAGTCCAGGGATTTTAGCAAATTACAGGCCCATCTCTTCTTCATCTCAAAAATCATTACCAACCAGCTTCAGAATTACTTTAACAGCAATAGTCTATTTGAGATCTTCTACTTGGGTTTTAGAGTGAATTTTAGAATTTTAGTTTAGAGGTTTTAGAGTCAATCACTGAGACTGCACTGGTTAAAGTCACTGATGACCTTTTAATGGCATCTGACCAAGGTCTTGTTTCAGGGTCTGTCTTATAAATTTTAGTGTTGCTTTTGCTACAGTTGACCACCAGATCTGACTGAGAAGATTGACTTGATAGAGTCAGAAAATAAATAAGAGCAGATTTTGCTGCACGTGGACTGCAGACAATTTTAGATATCCTTTATTTAGTGCTATTGCCACTTTAGGTTTCACTAAAACGTATAAAAATCTTTTGTATGTTATTTAGACAGTAGCTTTCTCATCATCTCATCTGTATAACATAGGGAGGTCTAGCCTATTAATACTAGTCGTCACTGCGCTGGACTAATTTTTACTAGGTACCCCATACCCCTGTGCTTTCTTTGTGCTTTCTCCCCTCCGCTGCCCTCTGCCTTCACCCCTCCATCCCTATCTAGTGTTGCTACTGTGGACTCATTTGGCCTCAAGACTAAAATATAAATTGTTAGCCATCAATCTATAAATCCCTGTATATTGTTTTGCTTTTGCATGCTGGGTGAGGATCCACTCCTCTGTCTCTCACCCCAAGGTTTTTTTTTCCATGTTTTTCCCCCTGCCAGTCGTTCCTCAGCCGATCCAAGGGTCGAAGGGCAGAGGGTGTTTCCCATGTCATTACTTTGTAGATGTTGTTTGCTTGTGTCTATGAAATGCCTTGAAATAACATTATGTTATCTGTTTTGAGCTGGCACTATAAATAAAAGTTGAAGTTAAAGTTGTTCGAGTTGTTAAAGCAGTTAAAGTTTTTTTTTCATTCATTCATTTCATTTCTTTTTTTTCATTGTTTTTCATTCACTTCTCCCAGCAGGTCATTCTCTTATTCTTCTATTTTGGTTTAGTGTTTTAAGTCTTGATGATGATCTGTCTACTGATGCTTCCATGGACTACTCCAACAGTCAGATGAAGTATGTTTTTTTTTCCTACGACATAGCAGAGAACAGCAGTGGCATGGACAGGTGAATGCTTCCACTGCTGTTATTAAAGAGTCAAATAAACATAAAGAAAATAAAAGAGTGTGACTGTATTGTGCAAGTTTGAGTTACAAAACATGCATGAAAACTGCCCACATAATCAACACGTTATATGAAATTGCTCTGAACACATTAAAATTCTAACAGAGGTACAAAAATACAAAATTATGACATAACACTAACACGTGATTCTTGAGAGCATTCCCTCACCATTATATATATAAAATGTAATATAATGTGGAGGACACATGATCCCCTCTGGGTGTTCGGGGTGTGGCTGTGTGGAGGACATTGGGATGTTTGTCACCCCCAAAGGGTTAAACAGTTTAGGGGTGTGGTCAATTGCACAGCTTTTTTATGTGCACTTTTATGCTCCCTTGCGGCCCCTAGTCTTGTTCTCCAATCCAGTCTTGTGTCTTTCTGTCTGTGTCGTTCAATCCTGTGGCAACTAGGTCAATTAATTGGGTATTTAGACACACCTGCCCAAGGCCTCCCTGACAGTGCATCTAACCAGCAATCAGTCAAGCAACCAGCGGCCTCAGAGGGTACTCTCTCCTCCTAACCCTATTTAACAAAAATAAATCCACATTCTTACACGTCATCCCTTTCAAATGTAGAGAGTGGCAAATCCACCCTCTGTGTGCTGCATTCATGACTGTGAGTAGGGCCATTTGTGCATGTGGACAATGCTCACATATCTCATAAACTCGATCGGATTCAAGAATGTTCAAGGGTAGTAGGGAGAGAGATGTTCCACCAGCAACCTGTCATGTGCTGCAAACCACTGTCTGACCAGATCTGATTATTATTATTATTATAATAGGAAGGAAAGAAGACAGATGAGTCAACTCTGGACAAGATAAAGGATAAAGGGCAGGTTTCTGTTAAGTTTGCAAGTGATACCAGCTTCAGCTACAACAAAAAAGCAGCATTAAAGTTGAGAGGAGTCTGAGGCCAACAGACACACACACACACACACACACACACACACACACACACACACACACACACACACACACACACACACACAGCCAGCACTCTGCAGTACAGGACCAATCTCACACACACCAGCAGACCTAATTGCAAACTGGGACATTATTTAGGCCACAGTGAAAAAGCCGTCATGCTAAAAAGGAAAAGAAAATTAGAGCTGAGATGCAGCGAAAACCTGCAATGGTGCTCAAACAGTACACACACCTACACCTACACACACACACTATAAATCTGTCATCATCATCATCATCATCATCAGTGGCATCCCGCAATCGGGGCATTAACGTCTTTATTGTTGGAGCCTAAAAATTTGCTCAAGTCAAGTGGATCTTGTTGGTTAATGCTGCTTCCTGCTGCTGAGCCTGATGTGTGGTTGATTACTGTAATTGTCTGATTGCAAATGAAGTTTCCTCTGTGAGACAACAAAGTCTGACATACAGTGACAGCCACAAGAAGATGTGATGTATTTCAAACAACTTGAGGTATTGACCTCATTCTGATCATTTTGATTGATTTTGATCTTACCATGACTTTCTGAATATTCATGTTGGAGATCAGAATTGGTCTAATGCCTGATGATATACAAATTATTTCCATGCTATTCACATTTAGTTCATATCATCTCATGGCATCAAAGTATAATAATACTTAGAATATGAGCGTGGCCACTAATGTTATTCTGCTTTTTGGCAACATAACAGCTGCATTTCACAACCAGCCAGTGGTCTCCAGTTTGTTGTATGTATCATTAGTTCATGTAATTCATTAGTTCAGACTCCTGCTTGAAAATACCCCCATTCCAATGTTTACAGCCCTCCAAAGCTTTCATTATATTCATCCATCTACAATCCGATCTGTTTTACAAAATCAGCATTGCAGTGCTTTGATGGATCCATCCAAGCCCAACATACATATGGTTAAATGGTAAATTGACTGCTTCTCATAAAGTCCTTGTCTAGTCTTCATGACCCCTCAAAGCATTTTTACAGACTTTTTATAGTTACATACAGTAACTAGACGGTCCATCTGCATTAACCAGGAGCTTGAATTATTTACACACATTCCCACCTGATGGACACAGCATCAGAGGCATATATCTTGGACAGGTCTCCTGTCCATCAAAGGGCACCCACAGACACACACTCATGCACACCTAGGGGAAAAGACCAGACAAAACTGGTGCATGGAGGACATGCAGACTTTACACAGAAAGGCCACTGAGAATGATTCAACCCAACAACCTTCTTACTCTAACTGCCATTATATTCAAATCCCTTCGTATTCCTTCATTGTTTCAGCAATATCCCAAGAGTGCCACTTCTCCTTTCTCTCCATCTTGTTTTGGACAAGACAGACGGCATGTGTTGTCAAAGAGTTGACAACTTAAGTTGACTGAAGATGACAAAAAAACACTGCAAAACTTTTATTATATAGTGCCTTTCAAGATACCTAAGTTTGGGGATGAGGACACAGATTCAGGGAAAGGGGGATGAAAACACTAAACAAAGGCTAAATGACAAAATGAAAAATCAGTTCACATGGTTGTGTTTTGGTCAGATTATCCTCCGTCCATGGAAAGGCAGGCACCCACAAAGCGCCTTTACTTGAGTCCTGTCCTTCTTGCTCCTTCTTTAGGTGGAGGCAATGAGATGTCATTGCAGTCATACCTTTGTTGGAGGCACCATCACCCTCAGCCCCACCCACCACTGATGCCCCTGTTGCCTCCTATGCCTCTGTCTCCATTCTCTCTCCCATTCCATCTCTGAAAGCACATTAATCATTGCAGACTCCTGCATGTTCTAACCTCAAGATAGGCTGCTCTCCCCCACCCCCACTGCTCTGGAGCTCCAGGCAAGTGGGTCACCAGCAACTGGAGAACTGAGAGACAGAGATGTTTTTTTTCAATACATTTTCACATTCCAAATATGAAAGTGCTAAAGGGCTGTGTGGTTGTAAAATAAATATAAATAACAGAAATATAAAACAGTGGGACATTGGTCATTGAGGTGATTTATAAAAATGTCATTTTCAACAGTGTACAATACGACATTAAAAGTCCATAGGTTTTTAAAACTGGCTTCCCCAATGCTAAAATTTTGCAACTGCTATTTCCCCCTGTATTTGGTGATATATCCTGTGCCATAAATAAATCATTTTATACTAAAGGTTTCATTGGACAGTGCTAAAACATTGGTTAAAAGAAGCAAACAGTGTGTATAAACCCCCCGTAGAAAATGGGGCCCCTGTTGGATCGCGGGGCCCTACGCACTGTGCATGTTCTGCATATTGGCTGCAACGGCCCTGCATGAAAAGCTTTAGTAGATCAGGCCCTGAGTGGATTACTATTCCAAGTTTAGCGAGGTTGAGTGAGTGAAGTGAGAAGTGCAAGAAGTGCAATAGTCATCACCCATCTCAAGTCACAGTTTGCCGGACATGGAATTCCTGAAACAGTGATATCAGATAATCGACCTCATTTCAGCTCTCAAGAATCCCAAACCTTTGCGAATGTGCAGGATTTTCCCCAAAAAACATCAAGCCCACACCACGCTCAATCAAATGCATTGGCAGAAAGAGCAGTACAGACTGTTAAATTCATGCTAAAAAACACCATAGCAAATGGAAAGATCCATATCTCTCTTTGCTGAATCTAAGGTGTACACCTTTAGAAAACATCAGAGCATCACCAGTGCAGCTGCTGATGGGTCAACGCATGAGAACGAGACCTTCCATCAGCGCCACAAATGCTGAAACCTTGCATGGTTGCAAACAGTCACTAAAAACATGACAACAGAAACAGAAAAGACACTTTGATCGTGGAACCAGAGTGCTTAAGAAACTTAAGACTGGCGACAGTGTCAGGGTTAGAGTTAGGGTTAGGGTTAGAGATGGCTTATGGAATCCAGCTCAAATAACTGAACTTTCTGATTGTATAAAATCCCCACCTAAGAATAAAAAAAATCCTCAAGCTACAGCAAATCCTTGATTCAATTTGTTCTAGAAATAATTTGGTCATTCTGCAGCAATGGTTGGAACATAGATGTTAATAAACACCAGGGTGTGCTGATGAAAGTGTGCCTTATCTAAACATAAACATATCTTATGGACGTGTTTAACTCTTATATATACCCAACAGCCAGATTTCTCACTTATTCCTGAGAGGAATTGATGGCTCTGCACACAAAAGGATGAGCCGGAGGAGACCCAGGGAGACCCAGGGGATGCAGGGCTTGGGCCAAACTAAAAGCCAAGCTAACACAGAAACGGAGGCGCTATAAACCATCGATTCCTTCTGTTATCATGGGAAACGTGAACTCGCTTCCGAATAAAATCGTTGAGCTGTCCTCACTGAATAACGGAGTGCTAACATAATTTATTGTGTTAGCAACTTGTTCATCTTTACGGAGACATGGCTAAACCACCTCGTACCGGATGCTAACTAAACTCAACTCAGCTTTATTTGTGCCAGTTCATAACAGACATTAGCTTAAGGCACTTTACAAAGAGAACAACAATACAATACATAGTAAAAAATCCCTGTCCTTAGACCTTTGCAACAGCTGAGGAACGACTCCAAGAAAAACCCTGACAGGGAAAAAAAGGGAGAAACCTCAGGGTAGGAGACAGAGGAGGGGATCCTCACCCAGGATGGACAGGTAGGCACAAGCAAAAAAGTGTACAGAAATACATGTACCGATAGCAACAGTTTAGATTATAGGTCAGAGGTCAACTCAGCATCTATGGAATCTGGGAAGGAAGAAAGCACAAACACTCTGGGAACATGCAGCCAGTAAAGAGTTGCAGTAGTCCAGCCTGGAAGTAACAAATGCATGGACCAGCTGTTCTGCTGCGTGACCAAATCAGTCCTCATACGGGGCCCCTCTTGTCTCTTTTGCGTAGGGCCTCATTTTGGTCAGTGATGGCACTGCTTTGGACTCCACTTTGGCTGTTTTTAATCAGGTTGCAGACTGTCCTACGAGAAACAACAAGACATAAAATCGACTGTATGTTAATGTGAGGGATGCATACAGAGCGGCTCCCCTCCCCCAACGGGGAGTCTGATCACAATCTGGTGCCCTTCCAGTCACTCAACACCCTCCTGGTCCAAAAGAAGAAGGTGACAATCTGATCCATCAGGAAGTGGTCCCCTGAGATAGAAAGTGCCCTCAGAGACTGTTATAACACCATGGACTGGAATGTGCTGTTGAGCCCGCATGGTCAGGACACAGAGGGGATGACACACTGACGGATTACTTGAACTTCTGCAATGATATGGCCTCCCGTGTCAAGACTGTCCGCTGACCACCACTTTGTTCATGTGGGCAGCAGATTTCACTGATCCATGCCCAATAATGTCCCCCACAGCCCTGGCGCCCCCATCCACAGTGCATGCTGACCCAGCACCAACTTTGATGTCGTCTTTGCGAGACAACTTGGAGC
Organism: Karalla daura; assembly: GCA_029224185.1. Classification (NCBI taxonomy): domain Eukaryota; kingdom Metazoa; phylum Chordata; class Actinopteri; order Chaetodontiformes; family Leiognathidae; genus Karalla; species Karalla daura. Next base: position 28,435,878 of record CM055190.1, on the reverse strand, counting down.
AGGGACCACATGCAATTTTAGCGGTGGCGTGCTCACTCTGCCAGACCAAGTTTGTCCAGCAAAAGTGCAACAAACACCAAACTAAATAAAAACCCCACCAAACCATCAATAAACACTTAAACCCACCACCACTATCACCACATCAAAGACTAAAGGACAGAAAATGACCCCCCCCCCCACAAACTAACACTCCAATCGCATGAAGAAGAATAAGAGGAAAGGGGAAGAGGAGAGAAAAGGAGTAAGGGGAAAGGTTCCCCAGCTTCTTTGTTGAAGCAGGAACTTGTTCTCTTTGTGTAAAGGGGTGGAGTTCAGTGTTTATGAAATGGAGACACTACATTATCAGACATTGGATGAGGACAGGGGCGGAGAACATACAAGTATATCAGTGGAACATTGATACAACACAAGGCAAAACAGAGGATTCCTGTTTTCATGATTACTGAGGAGGGTGAAGTCTCATTAGCAGGAAACCTGTAATCAGTGCTGAGGAGAATGGGGCAATACGTCAAAACATTAAGACAAATCATTCACCTGCATCACTGCCTGTGTGTGTGTGTCTTTTTCTTGAAAAAACAAAAACAAACAAACAAACAAAAATATATATATATATATATATATATATAAAATAAACAGATATAGTATGGTGCTTGCACTCCAGCCAATAATTCCTGTATGTTTTTGATGTTTCATGAGCCACCCACTGGCACTATGTACACATTACATTAACAACATGCAAAAGCAGAACACATGGTATTTTAGAGGATATGAAGAAGCTATTTTATAAATAATTTTTCCATCAAAAGAATAATCTATGCCAGCAATAACTGTTTCTACCAGAGAATTATCTTAAACAAGATTCAGTATGAGCAACAGTTTCACATAGTGCAATATTAAACTGCAACCTTTTCCTTACGAAACCGCATCAAGACGCCGAGGAGAGAGTTGTTGAGATCTGGGCCGGTAAGCAGAACATCTTTGAGAGAGACACCTAAGTGTTTAGCACTTGAGTCAAACACCATTCTTATTTGTCCTGTTTTTTGACGATGGTACACTCCAAAGGTTGGCAGGAACCAGCCATGTATCGTTGTTGCATCTCAGGCTTTTTATTCAAGCTGTGCTGCAGTGATGCAAAGCGTCTGACTCCTTGTTCTCGGTTGTCAGGCAAACGTTGTCTAGGTTGCTTGAATGGGAGTGGAGCTACCCAGCTATTGGACTCATTCCTGTAGACATCTTCGTCCATTAACTCCAGAAAGATGTTGTCTATAACAACTGTGTGATGCCATCATGTCAATATGGACCAAACTCTCTGAGGAATGCTTCCAGCACCTTGTTGAATCTATGCCACGAAGAATTGAGGCAGTTCTGAAGGCAAAAGGGGGTCCAACCCGTTACTAGCATGGTGTACCTAATAAAGTGGCAGGTGAGTGTATATACTGTATATCTAGGAGTATAAACGTGCGCTGACTCTTTCTCAGTGGATCCAGGGTATTTACCAGAAGTTTCATGACTGGTGCACGTTTGGAATTTTAGTGCGGCTGGCTTGACTCAACGAAGAAGAAAAGCCGCTCGTTTGACCGCAGTCTCAGTGTACTGGGTCTGTAGCCTTGCTGTGTAAGAGTGGATATTCTTACAATGATGTCGATTTCAAAACGTATTTTATCATTATCCGCTGTGGTTTCATTTCCCACTCTCTACTGCTACGTTCAAGCATTTTACAGGTGCTTTGGCTCCCACCTCTATAACCATCATTTTAATAATCACAGATGAAACGCACACACGCAGCAGGGTCACGGTTCAATAAGTTTTATTAAAACTGGTTTCCAGATGGCGGGCAGTGAGCTAAAATGTTAACCTCTGACATAGTATTGCACAAAAGCTGAGCCCCAACAGCATCATTTGCTCTTAAAAATAGAGGCAGTAGAGAAAAATAAATCATTTTGTCAATCTTTTTCAGTAGTTCAACGGTCATAAATATATTCGGCTCCTCGTGCCCATCCATTGCGGCAAAATCTACAGAACAATCGGCGGCACACAGAACGCAGCGCTCCCGTCTGTCGCGGTTTACAGGTTGTCGCCGACGATCAGGAGGAAACGTACAATTGCCCCAAAACAGACAGAAACACAAATCATATACAAATATGTACATATACATACACACAACAATAGACTACCGGTATATGGAAGGCTGTGCACCACGTGGGATCGCACACCAACAAAGATGGAGAGAAATCTCAAATACAAGCCACCACTTTTTATTCACCTCCTTCTTTCAAAGAGATTGCTGAGGCGAGAGGCCACAGACGCTTTTGGCTTTGCAGGAAAAGGGATGGTGGGGTTAGGATGTCGTGATTCTGAGGTGACGACAGACATGTTGGAGCTTCGGTGCATAGTTTTTATCTCAGCGTCGTGATTATGCGGTGGGTGTGAAACCAGGCGAGAGAGGAGCCCACATTTAAAACAAAGGCTTCGGCATCAGAAGGTGCAAGGAGGACGTGGCTGCTCGCGCCAGCTCGGGTTTCTACAGCGATATCAAAGGACTGCGGGTGACTACTAGGTGAAAAGAACAAGCCTGTCCACTTCACTGGGAAAAGACGGGTGACTGATGCCATCCGAGCATTAAGGCTTAATTTACAAAATGAATTAGAGTCAATCTCTGGGAGCAAAAGAGGCTGTGTTTGACAAAAGAGACAACAGCTTTGCTCTGATGAAGACACGGGATAGGACAGGACGAAAAGGAATCAGCAGTATAAAAACATCTGATCGTTTTTCTTATACCTGAACAAACGGAGAACGACAGAAAGCTTGCTATTTATTCGTCTTGCCAGTTCATTTCGCTATTGTACTTTTAAAGGACATGAACAGAAGCCAGCTGGAGAAACGGGTGAAGAGATGGCACGGGCAGGCGTCTCTCTAAAGAGCTCCAGTGAGGCAGAGGATGACCAGGAAGTGGATGATCAGCAGGTAAAGCAGGAATAGGTGCCGAGACCTGGCCCGGCTGGTCAGCAGGCGGGAGAAGTAGAGGCTCCGCCCCCTGAACCAGCGCCTGCACAGCGCTGCTCCACCTCTCACCTAAAGCAGGGAGAACACAATCAGGCCATGGCGATGACTGCACAGGCAGACGGGATGACGTGCATTTATGTTCTACTAGATACCTTCATGTAGCTGTACACAGTGCAGGCACATATTTTGGCGTCTAACCAGACATTACCAGAAAATGAGAAGTTACCATCTTCTGCTCACATACGATGAAGGCAGCTAATACACTGGAGGGGACACCATTCACTCTCACTCACACCTTAGCTTTTCAGCCTCTAATCCACCTAAACTGTAGGAGGAAACTGAAATACCTGGAGAAGCTCACACACGCGCACACACACACACACACACACACACACACAGGGGGAATATAACAACCAGCCAGAGAAATGGACTGCTCCACTGTACAGCTCCAGTGACACTGTGTACAGTGTGCAAATATTAACATTGCACAAAATGTAGAGATTAAGCTCGGTCGGGTGAGAGAAAGAGTGTGCGTGCGTGTGTGTGTGTGTGCGTGTGTGTGTAGGCCGGTGAACCTTGCGTGTTATGAGGGGTTGGTTGGGGTCCAGACTCAGTGCCTCCCACTCCTCCTCCAGCTCCACGTCGATGCTGACGTCTCTATTTGTGTCTCGGAACGTAGCACTGCAAGACAAGGGATCGGGTCAGGGAGTGCGTGTGTGTGTGTGTGCATATTAATCAGTCCGTGCAGGATTTTGCGGGCCTTTTTTGAGATCGTTGCAGCCTAAAATGCCTGATGTTGCATGAGCTTTGAAAGTTGCGGTGCTTCTTAGGCTCTTGTTGCGATCACACGGCGGGAGGAAGTGAACATTAAATAGTTGCGATTCTACCTTTTTTGTAATCAAAATGAAGTAATATTTAACATATTGAGTTATTACTGGAAAATTGATTCAAAGTCACGGGGATATGGTCCTTAAATTCTAAGTGCCGGTATCCTAGGGTGACCAGACGTCCCCGATTTAGCCATCCTGTCCCCGGTTAAGGCTGTCCCCGAAAACGTCCCAGACTGAATGAGCGCGCAGAGAGAGAGCGAGAGACGCAGAAAGGGCGAGAGAGAGAGAGAGAGAGAGAGAGAGGGGGGGGGGGGGGCGGCAAAGAAAGAGAGAGAGAGGGAGGGCGGGAGAGAGAGCGCAACCAAGGGAGTGCAGAAACGAGCACCCCCACACACACACACGCACACACACGCGCACAACCCCCGATAAACAAGCCAACGGAGTATCTGCAGTGTCGGGAGGTGATGACATCATCAGTGAAGGCCTCCTGTTGATTTTGGCCAATTTCATCACTATACAGACCCAGGGCGGCTGGACCCCTGATTCATTCCATGAAACTCTCTGTGCCTTGACTGACACCTGGACTTCACCGGCTCAGAGTGAGGCGACATCAACTGGAGCAGCTCTACAGGAAACCCGAACATGCTACAGCCTTCATCAATAGAGCTGACGGGAACACACAAAGCACAACAGCGCATCAAACCATCCTGATTTCTACTCGACTGAATATCGTTACTCGGTTACCATAATCGATCAGTCAAGCTTTATCTATACAGCACCTTACTAAAACTAGGGTCGACCGAAGGGCTGTGCAGCATTAAAACAATGAATTAAAACAAGAAATTCCAGTCACGTGAACCTCACCGTGCCCACAAACAAACCTCTTTCTCCTGCCCACTCTCCAGCCTTAAACCTCCCTCTGCTTCTGAAATAACTCAACTCCTGAGATGAGTTAAATCACCCTAACCCCCTGATGACTGCCTTCGCCAATTCCTCCCTCACCTCTGAGATTGTTCATTCATGTCTAAAGGCTGCTGCCAATTCCCCCTATACTAATGAAGCCGGGTACAGACCCAGCCAACCAATCGAAATGTACTTTCTTCAGTTCTCTGATTTGTTGAGTTTGTGCTTTTTGCGTGCTCAAGCTATGCTATTTCTTGCTAGACTACAATGCGTTTTCAAGATGCAATGAATGTGTTTGAAAAACATTTTTATCTGTGCGTGTGCTTCTTAGAAACAACTTCATAAGTCAAAGAACAGTATAAGGGGTCTTGAAACCATTTAGTTTCTATTTGAATTTGAGTTCTTCAAGAGAAAGAGACACTTCCCAGTGCCGGTTGGGGTGACACCGCAGCACATCAGCTCCCACGGGCTATTCAGGCTCTTCTGCTTTGCGCGTCTTGCAGCGGCTTCCAACAGAAACACATCGCTCACATGTGTGCGCTGCGTGCGCTTTCATCCGTACAGTCCATCACAGAGGTGGACGAGGAGGAACTGAATCGCAGCTTGATTTTGAGAGCGGCCCTTGATCACGCCGAACCCGGACTAGACGAAGCGGCTCGAGGACCAAGACGAGAGGCTACACCGAGGCACAGCTGCACTCTGAAGCCGACGTAAACATGTGTGGGTGAGTGTGGGCGCGTGCTGCTGCGGAGGAGGAGGAGCCGTGCTGCTGGGGTTACCTGTTCACCTGCTGGGCACGGGTTGAATGGGAGGCACTAGGTGAGCGGAGTGGGGCGTGAGGATCGGGAAGCCACCCACTTTATCAACCGCACATGTGTGCACGGGGTTTGCAGGTGTTTTTAAGGATGTTTCTGGGACTAAATTAAGTGTCAAAACTTAGGCTTGTGGAGGACCCCACTTTTGCACGCCATGGCGAGCTGGAGGGAGCCTCACATGCCCCCAGGTGGTGGCGTTTATGGCAGCTGGACCGCCACCGCACGGGCTATCAGTAGTAACTTCATAGGTGACAACATTCTCCGAAAAGCCCCAAACGAAAACAAAGCAGACGCTACACCTGCCTCTGCATTGTTATCAGCCCGCTCAAATATCACGTCGAGTTGGTTAAACATGCATGGCGTTGCCGCAAACGGCGAGAGGTTATCGATTGTGAGCCCGCTGAGGCAGGAAGGGGCTCAGCCCATCGCCCAGGGGCACAACCGGGAACCAACACGTGGCTGCTTTGGGTGCCCAAAAACGATTGCCGATTTTGGTCCACGTCCCTCTCCCTCGACCTCACCGCCACTGTTTCACAGCGTTTTCGCTCATGTCGACGTCGCCGTCTTGTCAAAGAGAAACTACTCTCTCCCGAGAGGTGCCATTTTCACGCGCAGTCTCCTCAACCCGAAATGAGAAATGCTCAGAAGGACCGCAAAAGTCGGATACTGCGATCTTTTAATCGCAAGAACTGTGGAAGAAAGAACATGAATACTAGAGCCTATATGCACTTCAACTACTACTACGGCTCAACTGCTTTTTTCCCTCCTTAATGGAACAAAAATTAGGAATAGGAAAGAAAGAAAATTGGAATCAGAATTGATGGATCATCATTTCTTTGAATGTTTTGGACATTCAAACTACCTATCGTCAAATATTTTCAGACTTCCATGTTTTAGTCATTGTCGGACGGTGAGGGAAGCACTCAATGGATCTGTAGATGATCTCAAATGCCTGCTGGAAAACTTGTTTTTCCCGGGGCTCTACATATGTCCGCGTGCTCTGACCTCTTGGCTCCGTCTTCGGAAAGGCGCAGAGCTTCTTCAGCCGCCTCTCTCCTGGCTCTCTCATTGGACAGACTCCGTTCCAGCTCGAGCAGCCTGAACACACACACACACACACACGCACACACAAACGCATACGGAGACGTTAATGTCGCTGCGAGCGCTCCACCAGACCCAAAACAGCTGCGAAGTGCTCACTCGTCTGACCGTTCTCTGTACTCTGTAGTGTTTTCTGCGTCATCGACCAGCTTCTCCTGTGGAGCTCCAGGTGGAACCCCAGCAAATATCGCCCCCTGCTGCTGAGGACACAGAGTTACAGGTGTGTGTGTACAGTCAAGTCAAACCTTCAGATATACTGTACCACAGAGAGATGCAAAGCAACGAGGACTAAGACCAGTGACTTTTCCACAGCATTTTCTTGCCGGATCATTTGTTTCTTATTGTTACTTACTTAATGGTGTGTCGAGTGAGGACCTCTCACCTGAGCTTGGGTTTGGACCTGAGTCTCCAGCCAGTAGCAGCGAGCCTGCGTCTCTCTCAGCGTCTGAGAAATATTCCTGAACTGAGCTTCGATCGAGCCCTTCTCCTCCACTGCCTGCTGCAGCTACAAACACAAGGCACAAACAGTGTTCATGCATGCTTCCCAGTCTGACTCATGGTACTGAATGACATTATCAAGCATGTGTATACTAAAAATAACACTACGTTTTAACCAGAATAGAGATGCTGCTACACCGCAATCAAAGTAAAAGCAAACGTTTCTGCTCCACGATAGCAGAAGAAGCACGACGAATTCAACTTAAAGAGGACCCATTATGCAAAACTCTTTTTCATTGCTTTAGTATGTATATCTGCATATCCTCTTGACCTCCTCAGAATGGGGTATACTTCCATGAATGGCTATGTGGCACGCAATCTGTTAGACGCCTGACGCTAATGTGGACCATCCCCGAGTCAGAGGAGCTTCCCTCCGTGTTTTTACCTTGGTGCTGAGCTGCTGGAAGTACTGGTCTTGCTGCCGCAGCTCTCTGTGCAGCCGCAGCTTCTCCGCCTCCAGCTGAACCACAAGTTCCTCCTTTCCACTCTGAGCCACCCGCAATGCTTGTTCCTGTCCAGAGCATCACAAGAGGACAGGCCAAGCAGAAGGATTCTGGATCAGAGGGTGGGAAAACAACAAGGAGCGACACTGCGCCCGCGCTTCAGACCGCAATCTCACGTCTGTTGGAACTCAAAAGAGTCTGCAAAGACTTGAGGGTAAAATCCACATCTGTGACTGACCTTGACTGATGGTGAGTCTTTCATGCCTGGGTTCAACCTGCACAACACAAAAAACATGTTATATTCTCGTTAAACCATTTCTGAGCTGCCTGAATCATTTATCTGGCAGAGACCTCAGACTGTGGTGGTTTGGCTTAAAACTAGAGATGCCCTAATCACATTTTTTACCCGAGTCTGAGTCATTTGATTTGGAGTATCGGCCGATATAAAGTCCCAATCCGATTCTATGGCAATGCAGTCAACCAGCTGCCAACCAGACAAATGTGAAAAAAACCAAGAAGTCATCTATCGCACCACTTCTTTGACAACTGTCCAAAACTCAACCTCCGGTTTCTCAGTTGAATTTAGAGAGAGAGAGTCAGAGCGAGTAAGAGAGAGGCGGGTGTGCTGACACACAAAGTGCATTCAGGTATCATCAGAAATGACAGAATTAGACGACTACGACAGCAATCTGGATCTTTTCCACCCAGTTCTAATCGATTGAAAGCTACCTGATTAGCCTTGATTTCCAATCATATGATTGAATTGGGGACATCCTTAATTTTGACTGCTGTGCAACTTCACCTCTATTAATTGAAGCGCTCATAACAAACGTTATTTCAAGGTCCTCTCCACGCACAAGCAAACAACATGCACTGAGTAGTAACACAGCTAAGACCCCCCTGCCCTTTGACTCTTACGTCAGGCATGAGGCAACTCAGGTCAGTGTGGCTCTGAGAGACGCAAGTGTTGACTGGCCAGATTAGAAGTTGAGCAATTCAGTACCCCCACAGTGAGATATAAACTTAGCATTGCAAAGTTTTCATTTGTGTGTGCTGTCGAGAAGCTGCTCCTGTATTAGCACATTACTACTGCACTACTACTCATTCGGAGGTCCGGGAAACGCAGAGCAGTAGTTATGGCACTGCAGACCCCTGTTGCGATGCAACTTGGATGTCATTTCTCCCATTTAAGCTGCTTTGGGTAAGAGCATCTGGTGAACTGGCTTAACATAAAAGTAGCAGCTCTGGAAAGAACATTGATTTCGGCAGGTCAAATGGAGAAAGACATGCATCTGAAATACTCAAATTCTGTGCAGCGCAGTTGTTGCATTTTTAGTAATAAATGAATGAAAGCTGTCAGAGTGTTTGAAAATGCGATTTGAACCGTGACTTGACCTGAGCTCTGCCGTTGCCTCCTCGGAGCCTTGCTCGGAGGCCTCCGACTTCCACTGCACCTCCCCCGGCTGCCGCCTCCCCTCCTTCGTCACAAAGAGCAGAGGAGAGGTGTCACACACTGACCTCGCTCGGTTTCAAAAGCACCACAATACTCTTGTCCCAAAATGAGAAGCACCACGAGACACCATGCGGGGCCCGCAGCGATGCGATGGAGAGGAAAACATGGACGCACAGGGTGGGAGCCTCCATGCTTTCCACAGACTGACACGCGGCAGCCAGAGAGGCTGCGGGGTGAAGCCAGCGTCTCCACTTACCCGCTCGTCCCCCTCACTTCCCTTCCCCTCCTGGGCCGGGCTCTCGGGGCCGGGGCCCTGCCCGACCCGCGCGGCTCTGCGGGCCCCGCTCAGCTCCTCCAGCAGCCTGTCGCGGTCGCCCTGGAGGCTGGCCATGGCGCTGGAGAACGCCGACAGCTGCCGGCTCAGGGCGTCCCTCTCCCGGACGGCCAGCGCCAGCTCCCGCGTCTTCCCCGACAGGCCTCTCGTCAGCTCTCCCAGCAGCCTGTTCAGTTCCGCGTGAGGCTCCCTGCTCTCCGAGGCCTTCAATCTGAGGGCCAGGACGTCCCTTTCTTCGGAGAACGCGGCCAGGTCTGAGGTGGCCCCCCGGAGCCGGCGCTCCGCCTCGTTCAGGGCCACCCGGGCCTCCTGCAGCTCGCGGTCGTATTTGCTCCTCAGGGTCTTGAAGTCCTCGATCAGCTGGTCCCGGTCATTCTGCAGGGCAGCCATGGCCTTACACAAGGACTGGTTTTGAGCCGTCAACTCCTTGTGCTGCACTTTAGCCTGCACCGTCTGCTGCTCCATGTCGAGGTGCTCCTTCGCCAGCTCGGCCAGTCGGTGGTCCGCCGTCTCCCGCTCGCTCCTCATCAGCTCCAGCTCACGCCTGAGGGCGTCCAGTTCACCGCTGTGCTTGTCCTCCGCCTCAGAGAGCTTCCTGTCCGACTCGTCCTCCACTTGATGCAGCTTACCCTTGAGCTCCTCGGCCAGGGTCTCGTGAGAAGCCAGCCTTTGCTGGAGATCGTGACACTTGGCCACTTTGGCCGCCACTGCCTCCTGCAAGTCAGAGATCACTTGGCCCTCCGTTGTCGCGGCTCTCTCTTTCTGCAGGGTCACCACCTCGGCCTCGAGCATCGACACCTGACCTCTGAGCTCAGAGAGCTCAGACTTTAAAGCACTGCTCAGCTCTTCTTCTTTCTGGAGTTCCAGCTGAGACTCCCGCTGCTGCTTTTCAGCTGCAGCCGTTTGATTCTCCAGGTTTTTGATGACGTCCTGCTGCTTCTTCAGGAGCACCTTCAGCTGGTTGTCCTTCAGGGACAGCACCTGGTTCAAGTCCTCCCTGTAGCGCACCAGCTGCGCCCTGAGCATTGCGTTCTCGGAATTCAGATCATCCATTTGGTGCAAGAGCTTTCGGATTTCATGCTTGAGGCCTTTGGTGGCCCCGCCTTCCCCGTCTGCAGAGCCGTCCTTCCCCGTGAGGCCTGACTGACTCTTTGCTTCAAGTATTCTGTACTCCGACACCAGCCGCTCCCGCTCACTCTGCAGGGACACCATGGAGTTCTTGAATGTCTCCATCTTGGCAGCCATCTGCTCTTTCTCCTGTGTCAGCTTGCTCATTCTACTGTGCAGGTTTTTGACCTTGGCCTCAAGTCCCCTCATCTCCTCGTCAGCCTTTTCTCTCTGGTAGCGTGACGATGCCAGCCTGTCCTCATACACTGCAACTTGGGACCGGTAGTTCGCCTGGAGTTGCTCTAGGTACCCTGACATCTGTCCGTCCCTACAGGACAGCAAAGACGAGATCTCGGTGTCTTTGCCCCGGACAAGGGTCTTCAGCTGAAGGGAAATTCCCTCCTGCTTTTCATAGTTTGCCTGGAGTTTGTCATTTTGAAACTGCAACTGCAGCAGCTGTGTTTCCAAGTCAGTGTTTACTTTCTGGACCTGCTCCAGATCTAGCAGCATCTGGGAGTTTGCGACCTCCTTGTCTGTGAGCTGCTGGAACAGTGCTTTTCTGTCCTGCTCTGTTCTTTTCACCTGAGCGCCAAGCTCCTTCACCTGCACGGTGAGAAACTCAGCCGTCTCAGTCAGCTCCGTGTTGCTAGCACTCATCACAAAGAGCTGCCTGTGCTGTGCAGCCGCGGCCACAGAGTACTCGTTCAGGGTCCTCTCCAGCCTGGACTTGGTCACCTGGAGCTCACCGACCTCCCTGTCCTTTGCCCTCATGTCCTCCAGGAAGCGCTTGATCACAAAGCCCTGCTCCAGGAGTTGGTTGTCCTTTTCGTTCAGCACCTTCTGGTACACACTGTCCCACAGTTTGGCGACGTCTGCACCCGGAGGGGCGGCAGACAGAGCGGAGAGCTTGGCCTCGTAGCTTTCCGTGGCTCTTTTCAGAATGCTCATCTGGAGCTCCTGAGCGTCCAGCTGCTGCCTCAGCTCATTAACCTTCTGGTCTTTGGAGCTCAGAAGTTCGTCCATCTGCTGCTGGAGCGCGGACTGATTTTCCACATAAGAGTTGGACTGTTTCTCGCCAACACTTTCCAGGGACTTGTTCTCTTGCAGCCGCTCCTCAGACATGACACTTGGCTGTGATTTGCTGAGAGCCAGTGCATCTCTTTCTCCCTCCACCTTGGATATCTTGTTGGTGGCCTGCTGAAGCAGATTATTCTGCTTTACCAGCTCAGCCTCAGCTTGGCTGCACCGCTCTTCCAAAACCAGCATTTTGTCGGAACCTTTCTTCAACTCTCTCTCCAAGTTCTCCAACGACACCTGAGAGTTCTTCAAAGAGCTTTCTAAATCCAAGATCACTTCCTGGTATTTGATGCAGTTTTGTTGCAGCTGATTAATCTCATGGTGCTTTTCCTTCAGCAGCTCTTGCAGTTCTTTTTTCATGTTCTTAGAGCCTTCGCTGCCCCTCTGAACTCTCTTGAGTTGCTCTTCAAACTCTCGGACCAATTTCAGCTGCTCCTCCTCTTTTTCGTGACGAACCTGGTTGCTCATCTCTTTGGCAGCCACTAGCTGCAAGGACATCTGAGTGTTCTGGGTTTGCAAAGCACCGACAGACTCTGTCAGTTCATCAATCCTCTCAGAGTTCTTCAGGACCATGGTCTCCAAGTACTCTTTTTCATTTTTCACCCTGTGGCAAATCTCCTGAGCACTCTCAAGCTCCTCCTGCAAGAGAGACTTGTCATCCTCTAGGATTCTCACCTTTTCATTCAGGTTTATGGCATCCTGACGGTGTTTGTTAATGATATCTTTGAGCTCCTTCATGACTTTGTCTTTCTCTTCCAGTTGCATTTCGTGGTCGTTCTGGATCTTTTCAGTCTTGTCAGACAGATTTTGCTTTTCCTTCTGTAGCAGATTGTTGATTTCCAGTTGCGCATTGAGTTCTGTTTTGTGGCCTTCAATCTGGGTCATCAGTGCGTTATTCAAACTTAGTGCTTCATTTAGTTTGAGCTGCGTGTTATTTGTGTACAAATTTGATTCCAAGTTCTTTTCCAGCGAGCAGCTGGAATCTTCGAGCTTCTCAATCAGGTGGCCATTTTCAGCCTTCAGTTCGGAGAGCTTCCCTGTATGGTCTTCTGATGATGCTCTGAGTTTGAAAATCTCTTCCTTTAGCTCTTGATTTTTGTCCGTCAGCTCTTGTGTAGTCACTCTGAGGTTGTCTTCAAGCTCAGTCAAATCTTTCCGAGTTTTCCGATTCTCCTCCTCTAGCTCCTCAATCTTCTGACGATTCTCCCTTGAGAATTTGTGCATCCTCTCCTTCATTCCATTATTTTCCTCCTCCAGCTCCTCTGCTTGTTTCCTTAGAACCTCCATGTCACTTTCATACCTGTGGCTTTTTTGGAATGCTTCCTGACGATCTCTTTTGGCCGCTTCCAGGAGCTGTCTCATCTTGTCCATTTGGCTACCAACGTTCTCATAAGCTTGTAGAAGGGACTCATACTCCTGCTTGAGCTCAGCATGTTTTGACTTCCACTTGGAGAGCTCTTCCATTTGAGAGTCCTTCAGAGACTCCAGCTGGCAGGAGAAAGCTTGTTTCTGCTGGGTGATGTTTTCTATGGTCAGTTTCAGGCTGTCGCACGCTGCTGACAGGCTGCGATTATTACAGAGGACTTCTTCCACCTTGGTGCAGAGATCGTCCTTGGCCTTTGTCAAAGCCAACACTGAGCTTTCTAGATCTGCGTTTTGTTGTTTCACCCGCATCGAAGTCGACTGCAGAGCAGAGCACTCGGCTTCTTTAGCTTCATGTTGAGCAGACAGCGTTTCTGCACGCTCCTTGAGTGCAGCATTTTCCTTCAGAAGTTCTTTCCTGGAAAGCAATGCTGCTTGGAATTTTCTGGTGAGGAGAGCAAGCTTGCTTTGGTTCTCCTGATCATTCATTTTGGCACTCTCTTCGTGAGATTTCTGATGCTCAGAGGCTTCAATTTTCATCCTCTCAGCGGCGGTTTCGTGCATCTCTATTTGCTGCTTAAGTGCAACAATCAGCTCTTCCATTTCTGTCGCTCGAGCCTGAGAACCTGACAAAGCGTCGTCTCTCTCCTTCAGTTTCAATTCAAAGTGTCGTTTATGGTCAGCCTCCGCTTGTTTAATGTCCTCCAGCTGTTTATTCAGTCCATTAATCTCGTCTTTGAGTTCCTGAACTGATCGCAAGGCATTTTCTTTTTCTTGATTCAACAAGGTCAAATCCTCGCCATCCTGCTGCTGTGTCTCTTCTACCATCTTCTGGAGACCTGAAACTTCTGTTTTTTGTGAAAATAAAGGAACGGTCATCTCAAGTTGGACTCTCATCTGGTTCCCCTGCTCCAAAAGCACCTTGTTTTCTTCAACAAGAAGTTGATATTTTTGCTCCTTTGCCTGCAAGTGTTCCTCCAGCACAGCCTTGGAGGAGCTAAGTTGAGCCTGCCAAGCAGCGTTTTCAGTGATCAGAACTTGTTTCTCTTGCGCTGCAGTTTGAAGTGCTTCAGTTTTATCTTTGACTTCTAAGTAGGCTTTATCCAACTCAGTCTCCATCATGTGACATTTTGTTAACAAAGCCTCTGCTCTTTGCTCAATGACTGCTAGGGCCTCATCTTTACTTGCAGCCTCACAAGAAACAATCTCAAACCTGTGCTTGATATTTTCCAGCTGCACCTGCAGGTTTGACAGAGAATGGCACTGGCTCTCCTTCTCAGCCAGAGACATCTTCAGATCTTGCATCGTTTTATCCCTCTCCTCAACCAGCTGTCGCAAGGTACTCAATTCATCCAGATTAGACTGGGAGTTACTTCGGAGGGCCTCCAGCTCCCTGACATTTTCGTCAAAGCCCAACTGGACAGCATTCAGCTGGTTGGTCTGCTGACAGCGTTGTTCAAGCAGTGCCTTGTAGTCGTCCTTCAGCTCAGCAAGTTCCTGTGACAACTTCTTTTCGGTTTCCTGAGCTTTCTTCATTGTCTCCTTGCGGGCCAACAAGGCCACCTGGGCCTTCTTCTGCAGCGTTGCCTTTTCATGCCTGATCTGTGCGAGCTCATTTTCCAAATCAACGGAAGTAGCAGAGGGGGAGGATGATTTGTCCTTCAACTCATCTTTGCATGTCCTGAGTTCACTTTGAAGTTCCTCTAATTTCTGAATCCAGCTGTTCCTCTCATCATCAAAGGCTTTTTCTTTCCCAGCAGCACTGGACTGCAACTGCTCCAAATGGGAACTTTGTTCGAACAATGTTTTGGAAGTCTCTGACAGCTTCACTTCCTTTTCATTTAACATGGTTTGCAACATTTGTCTTTCTATCAGCCACTGTTCCATACATCTGTCACTCTCAGTTTTCTGCTCAAGCATCTTCTCATACTTTTTGTCTGCTTCCTCTGCACGATTTGTAACCTCCTGCAATTGATCCTGCAAATGGGAAGCTTCTATGCTATGCTTAACACTCTCTGCTTTTTCAATTTCAAATACTTCAATTTTTTTCATCATCTCCTTTCTCAGAATGAGAGCAGCTTGAAGTTTCTTCTTAATTGCATCTTTTTCTTTGAATACCTTGCTTAGTTCAGTCTTTAAAGCATCGTTTTCTTTCACCAGCTCAAGTTTCTCTGAGTTCTTGATCTCAATTTCACTCTGAGATTGTGAGATATGCTCCCGTAACTGCTGAGAAATCTCTTCCAGCCTCTTCATGGAGACTTTCTGTTCTTGCTCCATGCCGGCCAACAGTGCCGTCAGTGATGCTTTCTCGTCGTGGAGCACCATTCTTTCACTGGAGACGGATTCCATAACCTGGGCAATGGAGGTGTCTTTATCCTTGAGCTGCTGACTGAGCCCAGCCAGCAACTCCTTTTGCTGATTTATCTGGATGCTCATGCAGCTGATCTGTTCATCTTTAGCTTGCACAGAATCCTGTTGTGGAGGGGCGTCGTTCGCCTTCGCTACATCTGTGCAGGCTTGCGTTTTCAGAGTTTCCACCATCTCTTGCAAAACAGCAACTTGGTGCCTCTTTTCATCATTACTCCTCTCTGCTTCACTGAGCCCTTCCTGTACCTTTTCCAACACAGCCACTGTTCTGTCCAGCTCACTTTTCAGCGCACAAACCTCGGCTTGATGAATTGTTTGCACCTGTTCGATCATGTTGTGTAAAGAAGCTTGGTGTTCAGCGGACAAAGTTTGTGTCGACGTGAAAGAGTCTTTGATCATGTTAGTCTTCCCCGCTATAAGACATTGTAACTGGTTTTCTGCAGCTCTGAGAGTGTGTTGCAAGTTAGAGTTGTCACATTCCTTTTCCTGGACAGATGCTAGCACCTTCTCAAGCTGAATCCTGGATGCCGATGCCTCGAGCTCGTTAAAGTTACAGCAAAGCAGTAACTTTAACGTCTTTCGATTTCATTTCATTTTCAACGCACCTCAGCTGTTCTGCAAGAAGATTCTTTTCCTGGTTTTCCTTATCCATAACTAGCAACCACTCTTTCTCAGAGTCCTGCAAAATTAGCTCGATCTTTTGAATGTTTGCTTGTAATTGAGAAATTTCTCCATCTTTGGCACTAACCTCTGTTTGAAGGCTCTCCCTCTCGGACATCAGTTTCTCCATCTTTAGCTTCATACTGCTGAACTGCTGCTCCATTTCAGTCTGCTGCTCCCCCTGCGATATGCATATTTGACTATGCTGAATCTCCAGCTCTTCCTTCTTGGCCAGAACTTTTCTCATTTCCTCCTGCAAATGTGCCTTCTCGCTGGTGAATGCTGCGAGAAGCTTCTGGTGCTCTTCCTTTGTCAGACCAAGCTCTTGGTTTAGCCTCTTGTTCTGCTCCTCCAGTTTCTGCATCTCTGACACCAGCTGAGAGGTGTGTTTGGCCTGAGAGGTATACTGACTGTTGACAGCCTGAAGGGCAATTTCCCTCTGCTCAAGATTCTCCGTCAGCGCATTCATTTGTGCCACGACCTGGAGATGCTGTGATTTGAGTCTCTCTACTTCAACTGTCAGCAGTGACACGCTGGCCTGATGGGAAGCAAATGCTTCGTCCTTTTCCTTTGAAAGGCTCGAGTTCAACTTTTCTGTGGCTTCGAGCTTGAGCAGTGCAGTGGAAGTCTCATTTCTCAGTACGTCCATTGTTGCTTTTGCTGCGAGATATTCATTATTGGCGTTGTCAAACAGCTTTTGAAGGTTGGACGCCTCATCTGTCCGTCGAGTTAGCTGCTTTCTGACATGTTGCAACTCCTCAATGTTAGCTGTGTATTTCTCTTGTATATTGTCAAATGCACTTTGTGTTTCTTCTAATGAGGTCTTAAGGTGTTCAGACTCTGTGGACAACAGCTGGACCTGGCTCTGAAGTTGTGACACCAACTCAGTGCTTTCCATGAACTGAGTTTTGAAAAGCGAGGCTTCATCGACTCTCCTCTGAACTTCCTGAAGTTGCTTCGACTGGTCTGAAAGAGCGATATCTTTTACCCCTAAAAGCCTTCTTAACCCTTCCTCTTGGGACATCTGTACTTGGATTGTGTCATTGAGCCTTGCTAAAGATTCCTCCAGGTGTGAGATCTGTTCTTTCAGGCTCTCACATTCAGCCTCTTTGTCTTTCAGGTTGGAACAGAGGGTTTTAGCTGTAGCGGCGGAGTGCGTCTGATATTCCAGGCTCGACTGTTCCCTTTTTTCCAGGGTGTCTTTCAAAATGCCCGACTCCGACGACAGACTGTCAACCTGACCTCTGAGTTTACAGACGGAGTCCTGGAGCTCGACAACCTGTGCCGACAAGTTCGCATTGTCATGTTCGTTCTTTGTCAGCAGCTCCTGCTGTTCAGTGACGCTGCTGCTCAGTTGCTGGATCAACGCTTCCTGCTGTTTCAGCAACTCCTCTTTCCCATGGACAGCCAAGCAAAGCCTTTCCTTCGTCTCACAATCGGCCTTCAGCTGTGAGATTTCCTCTTGAGCTTTGGACAACTCTGACACGGTTTTCTGAAATTTGGATTCCAGTTTTGCATTCTGCTCATTCAGGGCTTGAACGCTGTCCTTTAAGTCAACTGCCTCCATTCTCTTGCATGCTTCCTCCTCCACCAACTGTTTGTTCTCCGCCTCGAGTTTCTGCACAGCGGTCCTCAGGTCCGTAATCTCTGCCTCCATATTTACCGAGCTTTCCTTCATGGCACAAAGTTGATTACTCAGAGACATCACATGTTCATTTCGTTTGTTCAGCTCATCTCTGTGCGTCTGAAACTCATTTGTAACTTCTCTTAACGTCTCGTCTTTAAACTCCATGTGCTGCTTTACCTCTAGACATTCCCGTCTGAGATTCTCCATCTCACCCTGCATCTGCGACACAATGCTTTTTTGCAGTGTGACTTCGTTATGATAAGTACTGGACTCCTCTGCTTTCTGCTGAAGTATTGCATCTTTCTCTTTTAGCTTCGTCTTGCTTTCTTCAAGAGCCATTTTCAGTTCATCAGCTAGAGCCACTAACACCTCCTTTTCCTTCAGCAGACTGTTACTTAGCTTCTGGCTGTCTGAGATTTGAATTTCGAGTGCAGCTTTATCCTCTTTGAGTGAAATCTTCTCAGCACTTAGTTCAGAAACTGATTTAAGGTTCTGGGAGAGCTCCTCCTGCATCTGTTGGCTAAGCTCCTTCTTCTCTTTCTCAGAAACAGAACAAAGTTGTTGGTATTCCTCTGTCATCGCTTCGATGCGCCTCTTTAAATGGTCCAAGTCCTCTTGCCTCCTGTCTAACTCCAGCTCCTGTGTTCTGATCTTTTCACTCAGAGACTTATTCATCTGATTTGCATCATTTACATCGTCTTTGTATTTCTGACACTGCTGCTTGGCGTTCCTCAGCGATTCTTCTCGGTCGTCCATTCGCCGGCATAGTTGTGAGCGTTCTGCATGTAAAGATTCAAGTTCGCCTTTAAGCTCAGATACAACATTGTTCTGCAGGAGGACTTCACACTGCAAGCCGTGCCTCTCTGCGTCCTTCTGTGCCAAAGCAGATTTCAGACTGCGCTCCTGCTCTTGCAGCAGTGTCATGGTCTCCTGAATCTGTATCTGCTGTGCCTGGGTTTGGGCTTGTAGAACTGCGACTGCTTGCTCTCTTTCAGCCACGCTGTTCTGCAGCTGCTCCACCCTTGATGTCAGGCTCTGCACCTGCTCCTGCAGCAGCTTCACCTCCTCCTCCCTCTGTCTCACTAGCTGGCTGAGATCCCTGCACTGATTGGTCTTTTCCAGCACAACATCAGAACTTGATTGCCTGCTTTGCTCTAGATCTTTGCTCAGCTCATCCACGTGAAAAGCCAGCTCCTCTTTATCTTTCTGAAGTACTTCAATCGCTGCTGAGCTCTGTGAAATCTGCGTCTCCAACGTGGCTTTTTGGGCTTCCAGTGATTCCTTTTCAGCTCGAACTGCTGAGGCTGTTTTTAAATGTTCAGCCGCACCCGTCTCAAGTCTGTCATTCTCCATAGAAAGCAGACGCACCTGATTCTCAAGGCTGCTGTTAAGCTCAAGCGAAGATGTGACTTTCTCACTAAGCTGCCTTACATTCTGCAACTGCAGCTCAAGCTCCTTATTCAGTTCTTGGAATTTTTCTTGGAACTCCTTATTCTCAGTCTGCAGTTTGGAGACATTTTCACTCTTGCTTTGGATTTCGTTGCTTAGTTTCTGACTTTCTGATGCCTGGACTCTCAGCTCAGCTTTGAACTTCTGCCTCTCATCCTCGACCTCCTCGAATGCGGCTTTCAACTGGTTTTCCAGTGATGCTATGATTTCCAGTTTCTCTTGCACCTCCTTCCTGATGTGCTTCTCATTCTCTGCTTGTTCACTTAATTGTTTAGCCAGCGTCTGCATTTCAGTGTTGGATTTTTCCACCTGTGCCAGCAGTTTGTTTTGTTCGTCCTTGAGAGATTTGACTTCTTTCATGTATGTCTGCTCACTGTCTTTAAGCTGTTGCTGTAGTTGCTCCTTACTGGCATGTTTATCCTTGAGGTGTGAAATGAGTCCTTCTGCATCCTGGAGCTTTTGCGCGGATGATGCTAACTGTTCCTTCAGTGAGCTAGCCTGTGCTTCAGATTCAGAGAGGTGATTACGATGGTTTATAGCCTGTTTCTGGATCTGCTCTCGCAGGTCTTGAATGGTCTTCTTGTCTTCTTCTGTTTGACTCATCAACAGTTCCAACTCTGCAGCCTTTGATTCTCTTTGCTTTGCCAGCTCTAGTTCAGTGTCCTTCAGATTGCCAACCAGCTCAGAGATCTTGCTGTCAAGGACTTGCTGGTCTGAGTTCTGTGACTCTCTGATGACCATTGCCTCTCGCTGAGCTTTGCTGAGCGCAGTCTCCACATGAACCAGGCTCTCCTCTTTCAGCTTGAGTTCCTCTTTCAGAACCATGACCTGCTTTGCATAATCTGCCATGTTCACGGAGAGGATCGATATCTCTTTGTCTTTTTCTGACACGATTTCTTTCAGACTGTCGATTTCCCGCTCACAGCTTTGAAGGTCGTTAATGAGTTGGGCTCGCTCTGCCAGGTAAGCGTTGTTCAGTTTGTCCAGCTCTTCGTTTGTCTGGTCGAGCTCTGCGTGTAAAGCCTCTATGGTGACATCCTGCTTTTGCATCTGAAAATAAGAAAGAAAAACAACGTTGAGTCATCCATCAACTGGTGCAAAGCACAGGAAACTTTCAGGAACAATGAAACAACAAAACAACACCAAATAAAATACAGTTGAACGGTATCACAATCCAGAATTGTGATATTACAAAAACACCCAGTCCTACTAAGGAACCTTGAACATCTGGAGTAAATCAGTGACTCCTGTGAAAGAGCATGTGACAACCAGGGAAAGTCCTGATGACAGCATGGAAAGCCTGCTGACAGGGGGGAGACCCCAACGAGGCTGGGATGGGCCAGCGACTCAGGCCAGCAGGACCCAACGCTTGATCAGCGATCTTGGGTCCACCCACAATTGCTGTGAAAACTGTCGAGAACTGGCCTAAAGGCGTTCCATCTTCCTGCAGAGAAACAACTTCATCGATTCATCAGTGCAGAGGGCAGGAATATGTGGCTTTTCTAGATGAACCAAGCTGGTGCCGATATCATCGGGCAACAGACACAATCCGCAAAGAAAGAAAGAGGGAATTTGCATGTGGTTTTCTTAGATCTTGCCAATGCCTTCGGATCAGTTACACTCAAGATCTTCCACCAGTCAGACCATACACGCATGATACACCGACCATCGCAGCATTGAAGCCATGCACCGGACAACTGCTCCAAACACTCCAGGATTATTTCAAATGGGCACAAGTGGAATTCAAACCTGTCAAATCTCTTGCCAAGACTTTTGTCAAATGAAATAAGAGGTTGTACACATTGTACACATTGTACCAGCGCAAAGGTGCTGGTACAATGGCAGCAATGCGGGGCTCTTGGATGAGATGGGAGAGCGTAAAGAGGAGGAAACTCACTTGGAGTAAGTTCTGGGGCGTGGAAGTGAATAGGCTGAGATTCATCATCAGAGCCGCCCACCTCACCAGCAGATTCACATCTCTGGCTGAGATAAGACCCTACATGCTACATGGCAGGTACTAAAGCACGTAGCAGCAGCCATCCTTTGCGAGCAGGCGAAAAAGCAAATACCAACACATCCCGATTTTGTTACATTGAATTGAGGCAGAAATTGAGAGATGCAAGTGGACCTAGGTCAATGACCCATTTTCCCAGCTGAGATCACAGCAACCACCCGGTGACCAGGCCCGGTCCTTACGCGCAGATATCGTCGAAGCGACGGTCCCTTGGGAGGACGCAGCCAACGAGGCACATGAGGGCAAGAGGCTACGACACGCCACGCTGGCAGCCAAAGCAGAGCACCGACGCTGCACGGGAGGAATGTGCCCATTTGACGCGGGCGTGCGGGAGCCATGAGGTGAGCTCAACATCGAGGTCACAAGAGAGCAATCGAAGGTCTGGCTGAGACAGCTGAGAGGAGCAGTCACTGGCTGGGGATGAAAAGGAAAGATGCTGCATGGGCTGCCAAGACGTCCCCACGCGACACAGCGCGGCACGATCAACCTGTGCTGGCCCGAAACGCCCTATGATACTGAGGTACAAGGCATGCGATATCAATATTATGCAGTAACCGTCTCCAAGGAGCCCTCTAAAGAGACAGTTACGGTGCAGAAAACTCAGGGATCGTAACATCCAGTCCTACCAATACCCCGGTATAGCAACAATAAGCAATGACAGTGCCTCACTGCGTTGGTGACAGCTACGTTGAGTGGCCCATCAATCTTTACTTATATCCATATAGACATTTTTAGTTAGACCCTGTGGTCTGGTTTATAGTTAACATTGTGAACATTGCAACATGAAGCCCAGAGAATAACGATCAGCCCTGCCGTAAAAAATGCGTGACCTATCGTTTTAAAAATGCAGCTTGGTCGGACAGATCCTTTGTGCTAATTTGGATTGGAAATATTTTGTGGTCCAAAAAAAAGTTGATTTACTTCAATGTTTTCTCAAATTTGCAGGAATAATAAGCATTTTCGGAACAAAAGACAAGAAAGATGTAAATATGGTGACATATTCAAAGGTCTCGGGCATAAATGCAGACACTTTTGAGATGCTTTGCGTATTGCACAACAGGGGTACGTTTCATTTTACTGGGCTTCGATTCCAACACTTACAGCAGTCAAAAGTGAGAGATCATCTGCACAAAAACAACGTGGCCCCTCGCAGCTTGGACATTATGGGAATATTAATATTGCTTTTCACACCTTCTCCCTCAGCGTGCTCAGCTTCTGGGTGAGATCGCCGACTTCTGTTTTCAGCTCCAAACACTGTTTCTCTGAGCTGCTGCATGAATTGGACACGGTATCGAGCTGCAGGAGCAAAAGCAGAATGCGATGAATTATTGCTGAAAATCAAACTATGACATGTATAAACAGGAAAGGGTCACGCTGTTTACCGCGAGTTCGGTCTGAAGGAGCCTGTCCGAAACGTCTTTGCACTGCATTTCCTTTTCTCGCAGAGATTCTCGCAGGCTGTCGATCAGCTCCAGTTTCTCAGATGTCTTGGCCAGTGTGTTCTCCTTCTCAATAAGTGAGCTTTCAAGACACTCCTGCGTGTTGCTCAACCTAAAAGATATTCCAATCCATCAATAATACAGGAATAAAACGCTTTTTCTAATGGACTAAAATAGGCATAGAAAGGACTAGTTTCAAGTAGGGGTGTCCCGATCACATCTTTTTCCAATTTTCTCAGTTCTCTCAGTTCATCACAAAGCCGTTTGGTTTTACGAACCACACAACTTTATGATGAACTGGGAAAATAGCCACGCTCACCCCTTGAGCTGCTCATTGAGGCTGTTGACCAGGAGCTGATGTTTCTCCGCCTCTCGACTCTGTTGACTTCGGATGCTGGAGAGTTGGCTCTGCAGCTTCTCTGACTCATTCTAGGGCAACATAAAAAGAGAGGGATTAAACTCTGAAAGATATGGGTCACTGTACAGCAGACGGACACACGCAAACAAACACACACACATATATATATATATGTATAAAATACTTTCAAATCCCCTCTCTGCAAGCCAACTTCCAGGTCAGCTTACTTGTGTTTCAAAGTCACCCAAAGTATCGTTTATGTTGTCATGTAAATAAAGCCAGTGGATCACCAGTTCCCAGAAGGAGAGACAATAGACCTAGGCAAGGGGGCATGGGTGCGGGTGGGGGACTTTGCATTGTTCAGCAAAGAGTAATGATTAAAAGCTAAAAGATAACAGCTTCATACAATTTTGAACACCGACAGAATAGTTCTGCATAACTCTAGCACCAAGCTTTCCCAGGCCCACCCCCAGTAGTTTTTGTTAACCTTGCTTGGCTGTGCTGCTGCCAAGCCCCCCCCCCCACTTTATTGTTGCTGCCCCATTACAAAGAGCAGAATTATTACAGAATATGTCTCTCTCTCTCTTTCTCTCATACATGAACACATTAGCACACACACACAGCTGAGAGAGAGGGAGAGACAGAGAGAAAGAGAGAGAGAGAGAGACAGAGAGAAAGAGAGAAAGAGAGGGGGAGAAAGAGAGGGGGAGAAAGGGAGGGAGAGAAAGAGAGGGAGAGAAAGAGAGGGAGAGAGAGGGAGAGAGAGAGAGAGAGAGAGAGACGGCGAAAGCCACCGACACAGTGTTCGCCGAGACATTATATATGGAACAGCATATGTCACCTTTAAAGGAGGAAGATGATGTAATGCACACACACACACACACATAAACAAACCTTGGTTCTACACACCTAAGAGACTCACAATAGCTGTCCATCTTCATCTACATCAAATGTCACCTGTGTTCGAAGGCTTGGTTGCTAAACCAAGCCTTCTAATCATGCAGTCCACTCAGCCGTGACTTTGTTAAGTGTCAGCAGACAGCGCAGGGCCAGACTGAACGTGAATGTTAAGCGGACAGAGGTCTTGAGTGTCTACGCCTGGCACTGCGCTCTACCTGCAGGGCCTCTATGCGTGTCTGTAGCTGCAGTCGATCCTCGAGGTCCTGGCAGCGCTCCTCCAGGGTGAGGATCTGCTCCTGCAGCTGGTTCCGCTCCAGCTCCAGTTCCTCCACCACGGACCGCAAACCATCTGGGGTCATCGGGCAACAAAGGATTTGTCAGGGGTCAGACAGGAACAAATAAAAGCATAGCCGGCATGAGGTACGTTTCCAGTGCGCTACTCTCCATTTCCACTGCCGTTCTAATCGCACATGTATGCAGAAACTATATCGTTCTTTTTTTTGTCCCCATTTGTGTTCACCTGCACTGGAGCAATTCAGACCTTTCAGATTAAAAGCCTCGAAGTGACTCACAGTGAAAAACCTTTTCGGTGTCGTTACGGGGCTTTCACTTTCAAAGAAAAAGATATCAAAGGATTTTCCTGAAAGGCACATGCAATGAAATATTGGACCTGGCACAGTTTACGGCTAGGCTACAGGACAGCAGCTAGGTTTGTCGATACAAAATAAAAATATGATGGCGTTGCTGCAGTGGTACTACTCGGACCGAATGCATTAGGTTGTAGGGTAAGGCAGTGGGAAGCACAGTGCATCTCTCAATAATCCAACTGATATTCGCTAAATTGAAAAATAAAAACAGCTCTGGGGCGCAACAACTGCAAAGCACAAGCGTGAAGTCAACAGAACAGAACTAATCATGTCCATGTTATCTGCTGCTGCTGCCCGTTTTGACATCTGACAAGCAGCTTTATGACAACAAGGCAGGATGAATGGAAAAGAGAGAAAAACATGCAAACAATGAGAAACAAAACTTACCACCACTTTCTCCACCTATAATTAGCATCCAACAGCTCAGCCAGCATGCACATGTCCAAAACAAAAACTAGAAACCGATGAAAATGGAGACCAATGAAATCGCATCTCTCATTGCATTATTGTGATGGGACAAGAGATTAGACTCGGTTCCAGTCCCGACTTGAGCTGAGCTTGTGACTCAGATAACACTGATCACCCAGGTCTGACTTCTAGGATACTGGTTAGATGGAAAAACAAAAATAGAACCAACGACCGCCACCCAAGACTCGGTGAAACAAATTGAAGGTGTTATCTTGAAAACAAATACCAAACCAAAGCCAACTCAGGTTTTGAAGAGAACTGTGCAGATGACCACGTGCATGCCAGTCGATACTGTCTAGTGGGTGTCACACCTGTGTCGGGAGAACTGTACTCGGGCCACCAACCTCCCATGTTCTCCCCCTCCATCGGGGTAGTGCTTTCTGAGATGCTCCGCGGGTCCTGCCCATCAAAGTCAAAGTCCTCCTGCAGGTGGGAGAAGCTCGTTCAAACAGGCAGTCAGCGTGAAAAGCTGTATATATGCACAAAGCTGTTCATGGTCTGGCACCCTCTTATATTTCCGATCTACTCTTTGAATGCAGGCCTACTTGTGGTTCTAAGAATCGCTAAATCCAGATTTGGAGCCAGATCCTTTAGTTACCCTCATCCTGTGGAAACATTTACCAGTGTCAGTCTGGGAGACCCCTCTCCATCTATCTTCAAGAGTAGGTTAAAGACCCTCCTTTTTGAATATTTCAGAACACATTCACAGTGTTCTCATATTGTTTTATTACCGTGTTATGTCCACGGCAAACCTCTGCAAAGTTGCACAATATGAGCAACAGGAGTCTGACTGTAACCTACCGACCAGATTTCACATGGTTTTCAGTCTCCCCGTGCGACATGCAACAAGATCTGGGCGAGACCTGTGTGAAACCTGACGTCAGGTACCGCACCTGGTCAGGACAAACCAAATCAAGTCCAAGAGCCCCGGCCCCAACAGGCACTCCATCCCTGCCCCCTCGCCAAAAAACACAAGATAAAAAGGATCACAGCTCTCGACTGTGGCCCTGGTGGGAGGGGCGAGGCTGGGAAGCCTCGTCTGTCTATGAGGAAACCCTCCATGGATCAGCCAATCAGCCACGGCCAGAACAAAGCGCCCCCCTGGAAGTGGCCGGAAGATGGCTGAAATCTGTGTTTTTGTTCTTAGCACATGAATGAGACAACTAAGGAGGTTTTGAAGCTCAAAATTATACAGTTAATAAATCATTAAGAATTATGCAAAATACTCTGCAGGTGCTGGAATGTATTGATTTGGGAGCAAAAAGCAGTCAAATAAGCACAATGTGTCCCCTTTAAATAAATAAGGGTTGAAATACTAGTCACCAAGTCATTGTCCATGTTGGATTTTCTGGAATCTGTTCTATTTAATAATTCCTGTTAATCCATAAATTTAGTGACAACTTCCTCTATATATCAATGGCTTGACCGAACATCTGTTGTGAACTGGCACTTTGAATAATGTTGAATCAAATTTCAAACGCTCACAATGACAACTTTACCCGATTACAATGAAATAACTGGTATTATGCTAACAACAACCAGGATTCTACACTATTAAAGGACAAGATACTATGAGTCTAGACATGAGTCTATTATTATCATAAGTTATAAATAAACATTTAAAACCTGCTATAAGGTTGTATACAAAAATTCTGCTTTGTTTAGATGGATGAGAAATTAAACCTTCTCAATAACCCTTCTAAATAATGTGAATTGGCACTTCAAATAAAGTATCACAAGACTGAAGTTTTCCGTGTCCACGGTCACAAACATGTTAGGCTGACCAGAGGCTTTTCAATGGCCCAGGTGGGAGGGAGTGTGAGTGGCATGTGCATGCCGTGGTCATGTCCACCCACCTGCAGGTTCCGCTGGGCTGGAGCCACCAGCTTCTTGGCCCCGTGGCGGCCCAGCCCCTGAGCTTGAGCCAGCTCCTCCTCCAACTCCTGCTGCCGAGTGGCTAGCGCTGGATCGGAGCAGCCAGGAAAGAACCAGTCATCCTCAATCAGTTTTGTGCCACAGGGAAAAGGGGGTTGGGTCGGACTGAGGATGTGCTTGTGGACGGGGGGTGGGACAGAGTGAGGGAGGAATGAAAGAAGCATGATGGAGGAAGCGGAGAAGATGAGAAGAGGGGATTCATGCCAGGTGTGCTGGCACAGATGGTGTGGATGGTATTGGATGAAAGGGCATTGGATGTAAGGCACTTTCAAAGTGGACTTTGGAACACAGAGAACATAAGCTATGCTTACACAGACAACCATATTCTGAGTTTTGCCCTTGATGATTTTTGCGTTTGCGTGAGTTTCTTACGTATTGCAGTGACCTCCCAATCATATTCCAGTTTACTTGCTGGAGAGCAGAGTAGGATTAATGCCACGTCTCCATTACCTTCCTCATTAAACACCCATCACTCATTATCATAACCTTCAGGACAGGGTGATACGGGACAGTCAAAGGAGCGTGGCCACTGGTCTTTGTCCTTTTTTCTTTTTTTTTCCCAAATGTACTTATTCTGCCTCCTTTGTTTGTTTCAGTCACTTCCAGGTTACAGTCAAAACCTTTGTGTGTTCAAATCCTTAGAAATTCTTAGAAAGTTTAGAAGTTTCACCCTAATCCCAAAAGTATCACTTCTTTTAATCGTAATGCAATTGAATATTCCACGTATTACTCTTTGGAATTCTTATTCTGAATATGGCTGTGTGTTTGTATTAATAATATAGATGACCTCATTGTCAATTCTAATGCATTAATACGAAGAATTAGATTGACCTACATTCATGAATTATCATTACATTGAGGAACACAACCCGTTTACACGTTAGCGTCTTACTCCTGTGGGTTACTTCTGTGAGAGAAACATGCAAAGAATAGAAGGTGGAGAGAAAAAAGGTGATTAAATCTGAACTCGTGTGTTTCCATAAAGTCCGGACACTTGTGGGCGCTTGAGAGGCGACATTCTGGTCAGAGCCATGCACATCGAATACACATAGAGGGAAACGGCATTCCAATGCATGGCAGAGAGAGGAGCAGGGCTGTAGCAGGAAGGAGGTGGCCCATGTTCATAAGTCAGATTCAAAGCCAGTGTTTTAGTCTGACCTCTGGCATGGGGGAGGACCTGACAGACACTTAGAGAAATGCAGGTCTGAGGGGATGCTCACCGAGCTTTTGGTTTGATTTGCTTTTGATTCTGCTTCAGCTGCATCTGTTATACCGTGATGCTACACTGATCGGGCAGAACGAAAACATGTTCCCATCTGTTTTGTGACAACATGCAGATTTGTGAAAGTCTCAGAGATCGGGGGAGGCGGGGAGAGGGGGGGAGGTTGGGAGGCATTTAAAAGCAAAGGGTGGGGCGGAAACAGAAAGGGAGTTGAGCGGGAAAAAAAGGCCACATTTCTGCCACCTTTAGAGCATGCATCCGAGCAGCCGCATGAAGTGGAATAAGCAGGACAAGAGCCGTCCGCCCCACACCTCCACCTGCGCACACCACAGCAGCAGAGGTCACACGCGGGAGCATGCATCTGGATCGCGTCAAAATCACTCCACGCGCCACACATTAACTCCGCAGCAATAGTCCCAAAGAGCACCGGCAACACGTGTCAAGTATTGAAGTATTAAGTATGGGTGCTCCACC
The DNA here is from genome assembly GCA_029224185.1 of Karalla daura. Classification (NCBI taxonomy): domain Eukaryota; kingdom Metazoa; phylum Chordata; class Actinopteri; order Chaetodontiformes; family Leiognathidae; genus Karalla; species Karalla daura. The sequence continues at coordinate 28,407,392 of CM055190.1, read as the reverse complement.
TCCACCTCGCTCCTTCGGGTCATTTCAGTGAGGTTCGGTGGTCAGCTCAATCACTGCGGGACGCCGACTCGAGTCGTGACTCGAGGTATGTTCATCAATGTCACGTCGGAACTTCACCGATCGGGAAGAGACAGGGACGACTGACGTGGTTTTAAGTTCAACTAAAAAGAAACGGTTTTGTTCATTATTGTCTTCATCAAACTAGGTGATGTCAGGATGGATGATTGCGGTTTGTTGGGAACTCAGTCGGGAACTTGCCCCATTCTGCTCGAAAGAGATCCCCGGTTTGACTGCACCACCGCCTACAGAAATCATTGTTGCCCACATATCTGGGCCCAAAAGTTTGACCATCACACAAAAAAGTAGATTGGAGATAATTCCTTAAACTGTTGTATGATTTGCCAACATTCTTTCGCAGTGTGTGTCCTGTGAGTCTTCTAGTTCGTGTGGTGTCCGCCACAACAGAAAAGTGTTATTCGATCAGTGTGGAAAATTAATGATTTGCAGGTGACCTGCGCATGAATTTGTTCCGAGGCCACAGACGAAGTGAAAGGAAAGGCAAGAGGGAACATGAGGACAGAGGAACAAGAGACACGGGGGGCGGCGGCAGCAGTCACTGCACTGCTGGCAGCTCGGCCCAGCACCGTGTGCAAATCCCAGGGCGAGCTGCAGGAAGTGCAGCGAGGAGCGGCTGCGACCGAGGGAGGGGGGGGGGGGGGACGGAGGAGCCTGCATGCACAAAACTGATGGGAAACTGTTCTGTCTGGCTGCTCCCATCCCCGGAAGCAGGGGCCGGGAGGAGCGAGGGGGCAGTCGTCCGGGAGATGGGAGGCAGCTCGGGGGCGACCGAATCGACACACCCCAGCGACAGCGGGCCGGGACATGGGGGGGTGGGGGGGGACGACAGGATCAAAAAAAAAAAGAAATGGAAAAAGAAGATGATCTACAGTCAGACATCAGACAGGTAGTGAGCAGTCGATACATGGTCTGAATCTCTCTCTAAGCTAGCGGACGGTGAAGAGGCGGTGGATGGGACGTGGAAAAAAAAACGCACAAAAACCCTTAATTACTTGTTCTAACGAAACTATGCTGTTCGGGTCAAAACGCTTGCAGTTCCCCTGTTCAGGGCTACTACGTTTGTACTATATGATTTGAGGGCTACGTCATGCTTTCAGACATGGGACTAAGCAACTGAGAGTAAATGTTTGGAGAATGCATTTCATGCACAAGATGACTATATCCTGGCAGCGCGTGAATTCCCTTTCCCACGATATTTTCCATCAGGTGCAATGTCTGGCATCGGGCTATCCGTACACATTATTCCTTTACGTTGTTTGCAATGCTGTGTGCTAGGTCACTCACGTTCTCTTGCCTGCGACTAACGTCATGTGCAGGGTCACATTTTAACGACCTGACCTCACCTCAACAGTGCTAGCGAGAATGATAATATTACAACTTTTACATTGTTATAGAAAGGCACTGTAGTCTATATGACATCGTGTGATCTCACAGACATGGGCTCATGGTTTCAACTGTACGCTCTATGTCGGTTTGTTCTCACGGACTTTATCTTCTTTTTTTTTACCATTTGTATGAACTTCTGTGCTTCGGATGGTGGGAACCGCCACGCCACTTCTGTGTTCATTCAGCCGTATTCCGTCTATGGCTGACGCCAATGTGCTTAGTTTAGTTTTCTCTGACATCGTTCTTGTGATAGAGTCACGATACTGGGACATTATTGCGAAGTCATTTCCCAAGATCGACTCAAAATACAACCCAAAAAACGCAAAACCCGCTTTGCCTCCTTGCTGTCGCATGTTCTGAATGATTGAATCGCAGCTACCACAGATACGACAGATCCCTTATATATGTATATATGTATATGCATATGCACATACATATGTAACTTAAAAGTCTGTAAAACTATCGACATCCCTGAGTGACTTGATGCCGTAACAGTGGGTCGCTGGAGTCCTCGGGCGGCGGCGGCGGCAGCCTCACCCTCTCGCTCCTCCTCCATGTGGCTCACGCGCAGAGCCATGGCTGCCTTCTCCTCCCTGGCGCGGTCCCGGGCGCCGACGGCCTCGGTCACCATCTCCTGCCACTCCAGCAGCTGACTCTGGGCGTCGTCGGCGCTGCCAGACTCGCTCGCCTGCAGTCAGGACACGGATGGGGCACGGCTTTCATCGCCGGGAATCTAAAGCTAAACCCTTACACAGGTGCTAAGCGAACGAACGCGTGTAAATGCAAAACGGCGTTTTGGAGAATGTCTTTAGAAATGTGGTCGACATTCTGTGACGCTGTGAGCGCTTTCTGGTTTTGACAACGTCGTCGACAATTTCCAGTCGAAACATGAGATGAAAACGAGAGCGATCACGTGTCGCCGCCCTGACACGAACAGTGAGGTGAAGAGAAGCGGAGCAGTGAAAATGCTCAGCGGGAACGGGATCCTGACCTGGGAGGCCGCCCTCTTGGTGAACTGCTCGAGGTCCGCCTGCAGCGTCCTCTGCTGCTCCTCGTACACCACCAGCTTGGCTTCCAGCATTTCTAGCACAAAGCAGAGCCGCTACTGACGCCGCACGGTGAACGGGAACACTAAACGTGGCGGCCGTGATTTCCCCGGGCCGGATTCTTACCGTTCTTTGCATTCAGCTCCTCATATTGCTCCACCTTCCACAGGTTTTCCTCTCTCTCCTCCTCCAGCGCTGTGATGCGACTCCGTAGGGCCGTCAGGTCCGGAGGGGCTCCCCCAGCCTAAACATGCCATGACAAAAATTTTTTTACTACCTTGGTATGCTTTGCTTTTCTTGAAACTGCTTTCAAAACGGCTCCTTTTTACGCCAGTCCAAACGTTTTGTCATTTTACCTGGGTTTTTTTCAACTCCTCTTCAAGTTGTCTGATCCGGGTTTTGGACCACGCTTTCATTTTCAAGAACTTGGCCTCTGACCTGCTGGCCTCGTCCACTTTTTGCTTGGTCTGGGCTGTAAAACAAGTGGACAGACAAATAAAACCACCGACGTTCTCTTTCATGAATCGTCCAAACGTGTGTTCGACATAATGGCACTGGGATAAAACCAAAAGCACGGACCTTCCAGCTCGGCAATCCTCTGGCTGGAGGCTGCATCCACAGGTGCGGTTCCGCTCCCCGAGGCCGGCCGACCTGTGGCTGGGGCCGACTCCGTGGCTCTCCTCAGCTCATCCAGCTGCTCCTGGAGCCCCTGCTGTGCCTGGGCCAGCTGGGCCTGATGGCGCTCCGTCAGGCCCCGCACCTCCGCCTGCTGCTTCTCCATCAGGTCACGGAGCTGCGCGCGCATAACGTGCTTCTCCGCCTCCATCTTGGACTCCAGGCTTTCCCGTTCCACCTGGAGCCGCCGGAGGCGCTCCGTAAGCTCCTGCCCCACAGGAGACGGCAGATACAGGGTCGGTGGAAACTGTTACACTGGCTTCAGAGGACGTGGATCAGCATTGACAGGCTGCTGGCATTTTGGACTTAATATGCATCCAGCGAAAACTGGGGATTGCTCATCAAAGTTGAGATGAAAGCATTCGCAGAACGACTTTAAATGTACATTGAAATCATAAAGGCCAACCTGCAAATGAAACATTGGAGTGACTGAACAAAAAGGAGTATGCTTGATTCTGAAATCTCCCTGTGATTCAGTGATAATGAACCTTATTTCTAATCTGGCCGCCATACGACTACACCCCTTGACAATAGAGAAACGCTTTTCAGAATGTTTTATCACAAAGCCATTTAGGTGACCATTATACATTTTGAAGTCGATGGAATGAAATACCTTGGCAAACTTGGCTGACTCTTGATGTATTGAATTAAAGACACTTGACCATTAAAACCAAAATGGCCGACTTCCTGTCCCGTTCCGATCACTGGTGCAAGAGACTTTTTTGTGCATCTGGGAGAACTATATACGCATACAGATTTCTGTCCTTCTACTCCAAAAAACCCTTATGGGGAGGAGTTTTTGAAAATTTCCAGGTGGTGTTGTATAGACATTTAGCAACATCCAATGGCAATGCCATAGCCTCGCTGTTCAGGCTTTAAATTCAAATATGTCCGGCAATTTTCAAGCTGCTGTGATAAAGCACCTGCCCGGTGGAGAATTTCAAAAAATTCTGTATTTAATTCTGTATTTAAGATTTTCTCGGCTCGGTCCAAATTTGTACCAAACTGAAGATCAAGTGGGTGAACCCCATTGGAGGAGATGTTTTCAAAATTCAAAAACTCAAATCAAAATGGCCGACTTCCTGTCAGGTTACGGTCATCCTGTCAAAAGACTTTTTTTGTATATCTCTTTAGGATGCACTTGAAAAAACGATTTTCATTTGCCTACAACAAATTTAAAAAATTCTAGGGGGCGCTACTTTTGAACTTGGGGCCCCCCATGGGCTCTGCCCCATTAAGTGTCAGAGCACTCTGTCCTCAATCAGCATTCTAATTTTCATGATGATATCAGTTCCTAAAAGCCATCACAAAGCCACCCGTAATATATGGCGAAGGATCGCTTTTCAGGCAAAGGCCCCAGACAAACGCCCTGGGCATATGCCCTAGGAACGGCCCCTTCAAAAAGAAAAAATGGCCGACTTCCTGTTGGGTTGAGGGCGGGGCTTCGAGCATATTTTTTTGTGCGCCTCAGTATGCGCTATAAACCCACTAGGTTTCATGCATGTAGCCAAAACTCAGAGGTGAAGCTTTTCATTTTCTAGGTGGCGTTATGGTGCGTTTTCAAGGATGTTCAGGCCCCCACAAAAGCGATTTAGTATTCCAAAGAATCAAAATAATAACTAGATCTATGCATTCAACATCGAATGTGAAGGATGTATCCCAAACACCCCGAGGCCTGACAATCCGTGTTGCTTCATTTGCATCAAGTTTGACATTTACCATTCCCATCACATTCTGTGCCAAATGCACGGGTCTCGTTTGTGCTGTGTCAGGCTTTAGATGGGAACGGAGAAGACTTCCTGAAAATTGTGTTCGAGAAGGGACGCCTGCCTCTGTGCGTGTGCGAGGGCGAGAGTGAATCAGGTCCTGTACGGTCCCCAATACGGTCACGGACATATTCACCCACATTGAAAGAAGCGATCTTAAGATGTGGTTCCTGACCTTGATTTGCTGGTCTTTGCCGTCCACCTCGTCCTGCAGCACGTCGATGACCTGGGTCTTGCCTAGCAGCACCTCTTCCTTCTCATGGAGCTTCTGTTTCAGGGCCTTCAGAAGCTGAGGAGACAGACAGACTGTCACCATCGATGGGTGCCACACAATCGATGGCATGTATCTTTTCTCTCACGTCACATAATGAGAGCGCTTTCACTCGTTACTACATCACTCTACCTGTTCCAAGTCTGCACTGGCATCGGACTTGGCTGCCAGCTTGAAGAGCTCTTGCTCATGCCTCTGGTTGGTCTCCATCAGCTGGTTGTCCTTCTGAATGAGGATGTCTTTGAACGTCTGAATCTGCATTTACGCAAACAAGAGGACGGTGAGGACTGTCCAGGGTGTGTGTAGGAGGGGTTCATTTCAGTACCATTCTGGAGAAGTTCCAACAACCTTGAAGACCTTTTTGCCACTCTTGGCTGTTATCTAAACGTTTAACACTGTGTAATGCTCACAGGACACCGGGTTTTTACAAAATTGCTGGATCTCACAATCAAGGCATCACTAAATGTTAAAAATATAGGAAACATTTATCCTGTACTGGGTGCAGGTTCAGTGTGTGACTTTCCATAGGTCTGGTTTTATCTTCACAATGGAATAGCTGAATTACAATGGGATAATGAGAATTCCACAGCAAAAAGAACCTACGTTCTGCTTGTACATGGTCTCCTTCTGAGCGTACTGCTCCCTCTCTGCGTCCGTTCGCTCTTTGAGACTGTCGAGCTGCTCCTGCAGCAGGCTGGCATGCTCCTCAGACTCGCCAACCTTCCTGGTCAGGCTCTGCACAATCAGCTGCAACTCCTGCACCGCACCACTGTCTTCTACCTGCTAGGGCGTCAAACAGATGACCAATCAAACCTTTCTCCTGTTAATCATTTCACATTTTTCTCAATTATCGAAACATTTCTCCATAACTCCTCCAGTTGTCTCTCCCCAGGGCACAGCCTCCATCAGAGATTAGTGGATGTAAACAGGCCTCATTCACAGCAAGTTGATGAAGCGCCTCCAACTACGTCAAGACAATGTTACACAATGTACGACAAGTTTATCGAGAGATGTTGGACGATTCCATGCTCCCAACTTTATAGGAGCAGTCTGGGCATGGCCCCTTCCTGTTACAACATGACTGTGCACTAGGACACAAAGGGTTTCCAGTCATATTCTGACACTGGACATGTTTGTCCTTTTTTGTGCCTTTGTTAAGGCAACCTCTTAAACAAGGAATGAAGGCATCTATTGTTTCAAATGCTCTCATATCTACGAAGAATTACACAAAAAACACAACCATAAAAATACATGAGTCTGAAAAAACAGAAAATGACAAATAACAAACTAAAACAGAGATACTCACCCTGAAAAACAGGCCGAAATGATAACCCCCCTCACCCTAACCCCCTAATTACTCAGCAAAACTAACCAAATAAGTATTTTCAAGTGAGTGCACTAACACACTACAACAGACTATTGCGTGGCAAGGGACCAATCTTTCATACGTTCTGGATGATTTTTTGTAACATATGTAATATTTAGGAAAAAAAAAAGAAAAAGATTACACATTTAACCAAGCTGGATGATTAAACTCTACAGGAGTGCATATGAGTGGCCACAGGCATCGAGACCATTGATCTAAGAATAAATAGAGATATCATAGGCTGGAGAAAGGCTGCCAGCACTTGCACAGTAAAGGGAGTGTTTGACAGTACTGACCTGCTGCTGTGGAGTGGGGGGAGCAGGCAGATCTCCTGCCAACGCTGTTTGTAGGTGGACTATGTACGCTTCTTTTTCTGCCAGCTTCTTGTCCCTCTGCGCAAGCATAGCGTCCATTTCCTCTCCTCGCTGCCGCCGACACTCCACCTCCTTCCCCTGGAAGACACACGCGAGGATTTGATTCATCAAATCTCATTTCTCCCCCTGTAGAGGCTGAGGGTATGGAGTTCTCGAAATGTATTCTCAGCGACTCCGACGTGCACTCGGGCCATTCCGTTTGCAGAAATACACATTTACAAAGCCGCATCCATCTTACCGTGACCCCCGATTGGTCAGTGTTCTCAGACAGACTTTGTATGTTGCACGTAGGGGTGCAACATACGTAGGGGTGCAACAACTAATTGATTAAATTCATTCAAATTCCGCATTTGATTGTGGATTCGCTGGGTGGCGATCGCCTTGGCTTGCAGTTGCAGCTGGCTGTGTTGCCGCGCTCACATGCGCAGTGTTTTGAGGTGGCGAAATGTTCACCTTGTTTGCAGTACAGCTACTTTGTAGACATAGTTTGTTCGCTCGCGTAAAGTGCCTTGAGAGAACGTGATGAGCATGCACATTCAATGAGTAAAAGTTAAGAGTCACTCGGCTAGGGATGCGGAGGGGATTCTAGCACATCCGCCTTGACCTGCTGTGAACGGGATGCATGAACGTACTTTACCTTCTTTTCCAGCTCCTCCACTTTTTGTGCGAGTTGCTGTTGAAGTTCCTCAACCTTCTTCTTCAACACAACGACCTTCCCCCTACTGGCTTGCTCTCCTCCTTCAGACAACTACAGGGAAACAAACACGAGTGTATTTTGAACGCCCTCGGGATTTCAAAAGACAACCTCGACAGGGGATCAACAGGGTTTCTATCTATCCATCCATCCATCCATCCATCTCATTCGTCTGGGCCGTCACAATCCGGAGAGTTGTGAGTTGTGACAACTTGGATTTCCAGATTCTCGTAGATTCTTCACCTCTCGTCCAAGAGGCTTCCTCTGCAGTTCTGACTGGGTGGTGGTGAAGCTCAAGATTCAACATTCGTTCATAGTCTTTTAAAGTACTTCCTATTAGATGTCTGACTACAGACTACAGCCTCTGTATAACAGCAGATCACGTGGCTTGCACAGCTTGTCTGGTTGCAATTTGTCCGGAAAGCTGGTCGTGATTTTTTTTTTCTAAATAACGCTACTAAAATGTATAATGGTACCATTATTGGTGCCCATCAGCCATGGCTGATTCTGGGGCTTGACTAATTACAGCCAAGGACCAACGCTCCGTTCAACTTGGGCCACTCCTGCCTCAGTGTGACTGTGTGCCTGAGTGTGTGTGTGTGTGTGTGTGTGTGTGTGTGTGTGACTGCGTGTGGGTGCGAGTGTACCTTGGAGGCCGTGCCCTGACCCCCTTGCTGTCTCCTCAGCTCCTCCAGCTGTGTGCTGAGTGACGTCACCTTGGCTTTGCTCTGCAGGCGCAGCTTTGACAGTTTGGCCTCGCAGCTCTCCTTCTCTGCCTGAGTCGCGCACAACACAATGCATCACAACCAGCGGCGCCACCAATGCACTGACACATTAGTCCACCAGTTCTAAAGATTTCTGGATTTCAGGACTTTTTGGAGTATTATTTTTCTGCATGTTCTTAAGGAACAAAGCCAGAAGCCAGAAGCCAGACGTGGACTATTTCACTCTTATTCGCAAAGAAATTCCTAGTGGAAATGTTGCAGCATTTTGCCACATTTGGCAGTTGTCAACTGTTGGACAAGGCATACCACGTCCAAAGCAAGACAGAGACAAGGAAGAAGTGGAGATGAGTGGCGCTTTTGGACTCAAGGTAAAAAGTGGGTAACACTGTCAATGTTACGCTACATATATGACAATGGGGAGATTTTTAAGCTGGTGTCTGAAGTGGGCATGTATACGTATCTTTAGATTGTAGATCACGTTTTTAAGATGCACGGCGAGTTCTAAATAGTTCTAGGTTCTTAATACAGGAAAACTGGGCAACAAGTCTCACCTTGAGTTGATCATCTTTGGAATGGAGCGCTGCTTCTTTCTCCCGGATCATGTCCTTCAGCTGAGAGACAAGCTGCTCCGTCTGCATCAGCCGGTCGGCCATCTCCTCCACACTGACCTCTGCACCACTGCCTCTGCCCTGAGGGGAGCCCGGGCCCTGGGGGAGATGGGGGAGTTGAAATGACTTCTAGCGCTTTGTGCTGGAGAACCAGCCACCCAGAGCTTTCTGAGTGAGAACCAGTAGCAGCTGCTGCCATCTGCCGATAGAGATCATCACACGTGTCGCAGCTCCTTTCAGATACTTTTTCATTGATCCATTTGATGCTTGTTCAGTTTTTGCTCATAATAACTGTCCCAGGTGTTGCATGTCAAAAGCCGATGTCACTGCACCAGCCTCGAATTCCACTCTCAGCCCCCCCCCCCAACTTTCTCCCCATTTCCTGTCACTCTCCAGCTGTTCCAGCAAGAAAAGCCTCGAAAAGCCCCAAAACATAAAAAAAAACTTTAGTGCGACACATGACGAACTGCCAATTTACTGCCAATGGCAACTACTGTCATATGAAACACACATCTACTTTTTTCCTTGAGTTTTATTATCATTCGTTAACTTCATCGTCAACATTGTTGTTGGTCGTTGAACTGGAGGTTATGTTTGTTTTGAAAAACTCATTTGACTGCAGTACTGGCACCGTCTATGCTTGCAGTGTTTCGATTCTTCAATTAATGAGATTAAGGTGATGCTGAATAATACTTCCGCCTCTTTTCTGAGCATGTATCGCTATATAATGCCATTATCTTGATGAAAAGTACTTAAACGGATGATAAGAAAAAGAACCTTACTACTTGGTCAGTAGATTTTTTTCATCTACTGGTCCCCTTGGTGAGGGGAGGGGTGAGCCAAAAGGTTAGTCCTGCCTACTGCCCTAAATGCTCAGCCCCAACTGAGCCCCTGAGCCAAAAGTGCTACTAAAGCATGACATCACCAAACTCCCAGCCACTGATTGGTCAGTGTTTCTGTATATATCGCAAGTCATAGTGCAATTTGAAGTATTAGAACGTAGTTTCCTAATATACCATGGCTTTCTAATATCCTAATATCATGATGAAGAAGTGTTCAATAATATATCAGGATTTTACTATATATAAGGTCATTGATGGCGTAAGACACCAGTCAGGCACAGTGAGAGAACAAAGCCTGAAAAAACACAAAGTAAATAGAGTGGTGATACACAGGGGAGTTCACAGGCACTTTCAGCTCTGTCTGAAGTAAAGCCCTGTGCTTGGCGGTCCCCTCAATTCCATCCCTGCTGGAACGTGAAGCTGACCACAAAGCTGCCATCGCGTTTACATTGGGCTGAGATAACAGAACAGTGCGTCACTCAATGACTGGTGTCACCAGATTGGCTAAACAGTCGTAGACATTGAGGAATACTGGAACATTTTCAGTATTCAGAGTCACACACTGGCACTGCAAGAATGAATTGATACTCCTCCAACAAGTACTCAAACTTCCCCTCTATTATTTTTTTTTGAGGAAAAAGAATTCTTAAATGCTTTATGTTTTTTTTCAGTAATCTGTGACAGTAAAACAAACTATTGATATATAGATATAATCAAAACAAGGTATTTGGGGTCTTCACCACCGACAAAAATCACTCAAAATCACTTGTTACAGCGCCATTTCTACATGCACGCAGGCACGCAGGCACACCAACAACACAGGTCCAGTCACATGACAGTTCCACTGTGACCATTCAAGCAGAGCAAATACTTACAGAGCCCGGATCCCCTTCCTCGGCTGAAAACCACTTCAACATGGTTTCAGTTTAGACCTGAAAAACACACAGCAGAAATTCAACCCATGGCAGTATCCAGTTGTTATATGTTAACTCTGAAATGACTCATTTCTACCATACTGTTCCTTGGCTAAGCTTGCCTGTAAATACAGAAAGGGTGACTTGTTGGAAGCAGTTCATACACAACCTAACTCAAGAAGACGAGTTAACATAGAGAGCACCCGCCGGTCTTGGATTTAAATGGAGGAGCAAGTTAGTCCAAGGCAACATAAGAATGCCTTTAATCATTTACTAGCATGCTCGTGGGGATCCAGATGACCAGGCTAGTGGAGCAGCAGGCCTGGGGCAGGGCCAAATGAGCCAGGCCTGACACGACATGAGCCAGACATGGAATCGAACCCGATTCCAAAGCTGATTTCGCTCGAGCAGCTGACAGCTGAGACGCCACATCTACATCATCGTAAAACAACCACCACTTTTCGCTCGTTCTCTCGTTCACTCAGCTGACGTCCTTCTCCAGTATGACACAAAAGAATCCTGTCAAACCGGTTCCCTCCTACACACCAGTGTCAAACTGATAGTTCTATGCAGTTATACTCACACAAAGAGGAGTCAATTCATGGAATGTGATGGAAAATTCGAAATGAATTATGAGACAGACCTAAGGCATAGTGGCTTTGTCCATTTTGCCTTGTACTATGCCTGAGTTAGCAGCAAATTAATTCGCATCAAAAGTAGAAAAGAGTAAAGAAAGGCTACTTAGACAAGTGTTTTTCAACCCTTTTCCTCTGGGAACACTGGCGGCATGTTTTAGATATTTCCAGCTCCAGCTCGATGACTGGCTGATCGACCGAGTGTATTGGAGCAGGAAACATCGAAAACAAACATGACTCTGATGTCCAGAAACCTGAACCACAAACAGCTGGGGCCGACTCCGGATTTCTAATTTGTGCCAGTAAAAGTTATAACCGGGATATTTTTATTGCATACTATGGACCTGAAGTAACTCATTGACTTAAATGGACGATCTGCAGCAAGTGCCATACACGGTTTCCTCAGTGTTAAGTGTGGCCGAACTGTCCAACAGCTGTAAAAACAAGCCAACGTGTGCTGAGATTCTCTAGGTATTTGACGGAGACGAGTGTGGCTGTAATGAAGCTGGTATATATGCTGAGTGTGCTGGAGCAGACTTCCAGGTCCTCACACACCATACTGCAGGTCTCTCCTTCAATGTGACGTTAGCTCAGTTAGCAGCTAGCGCCTCCCTGATGGGGAGGTGCTGTTGGGTTTCCAGAGCTGTTTAGAACTACGGGGGCTTTACCCGGCCCCCCTCCAGAGATCCAGAGGAGCGTTATCGGGCTGGGAGCTGGGCTTCAGCAGTTCTGCAACTCCTGATCAAACACTGATGGATGACATAGTTTGGATCAGCTGTTTAGCTTGGAGCTAATGCGGCTAGCACGCAGCCGCTCTTTCACTCTCCACTTTGCTGAATATGATAACAGCAAGACGAGCCACAGCGCTCAGCGGTACTTTTGGTTGCTTACCGGGTTCACAGCGTCATGAAAGATTAGCATGAAAAATGAAGCGTGAAATCATATTGTTTTCCAGCTGAAGCCAGTGCCCCTGCCGGGACGGACAGACGACTTGATCACGTTTGTCAACACACACACCGGAGCTGTTTGCGCATGCGCACTCCCTTACCAACCAAGAAAGTGACCCGTATCATAAAGCAGGTTCAACATGTCGATTTCTTTAAAGGTATCTTTGCAGTGTTGTAAAGTTATAGGAACAGTGTTGGGGGTAGCTACTGGAAAAAGTAATCCATTACATATAAAGTTACTTTTAAAATAAGGTGACCATATTTTGATCTCCGAAGTCGGGGACACCCATTTTTTTTGTTTCAGATAGGGGGGACAAGAGACAAGGCACAGTCACAGATACGAGGCAAGACAGACAGGAGACAAGATGATGGTATTTTTTGTTCCACTGACATGTGATGTGACATGAATTCCTTGATTTCCAGCTCTGAGGGCAATTTTCTGAGCAACAGCTAGAAAAATGTGTGTGCATCGAAGATATCACAGAGAAGACAGAGTGATGCTGATGTGGTAGTGGTATCTGTTTATTATCCTGAGTGGGAAAAAAATGTGGCTGTTGTAAACAAAATATAAAACAGTATTTAGTGCTCAGGGTGGGAGCAATCTTGTTCTTCTGTGTGTTTCTTATTATTATTATTATAAAAGCAACATTTCCGTCGGCTGTATCTCAAAAACTGTTCATCGCACACCACAAATGATACAACAAAACATGCGGCTTGGCCCCGGCCAGTGTGCTTGGCCTTTTCATGACAAAATTCGAGTTTTGGGCCCCGGCCTTTAACTCCCCACTGTCGGCAAACGATCCAGAATCTGGATAGGTTAAAAGATAACTTTTGTTCGGGAGACTCCCGGACACGTTGGTGTAAACCATCCCAAAATTTGCCAAAGATTTGCAAAGATGGCTCTGAAAGAGCAAAAAATCCCATAAGAAATGAATGGGAAAAACGAGAAAATTCAAAAAATCACCCTCAAACAAACATTCGCTGCAAAGCCATACGTTGACGTAGAAACTTCATTCAAACTTCAAAACGCAGTAAAACTTGTCCTCTCTGGCTGAACCTGACAGCATGTTGATACCTTGTATTGTTTTCCATCCAGGCCCTCTCAAAAACATGTGGGTTTGGCATTTTACATGCAGCTAGAGGGGGAGAGACCAACTGTCAGTGTGGGATCGCTGAAAAATCAGCTCTCATTTTTCTCTTTTCATGCTGCTTCCAGCCACACTGTAAGCAGTAGACAAATTCTTTTTTCCACTTTTGTAGGACAATTTGTGCTCTCTCATGCGGTGCAGGCCATAAACCCATGCGCCTTATAAAATTTAAAAGGCGAGCCTCGGAATCAGCCCAGTGCAGTCTCTTCTCTCCAGAAGCCCCCATTCATTTTCCCACCACTGCCATCAAAGTTAAACTTTTCACCTCTACTTGTGACTGTGGCCTCAGTTTTCATAGTACACACTCCAAATCGCATCAGGGCGTTCCTGAGACTCTCCCCTACCTGACAGTGTGCTCATATTTCAGATTGGTGCAAGCGTTGTGTTTAGCACTTGGGCAATTTCGGTTTTTCCCATAAGAATGAATGGGAAAAACAGAACTCCTCAAACAAACATCCGCTATGTCGCCATACTTTGAGGTAGAAACTTCATTGTAATTTAAAAAAATTAAAGACATTGTGGTCTATGTATCAAGTTGCAGGTTGATAACTTGTATCATTTTTTAGCAGCACCTTCTCAAAGACCATGTGGTCAAGTGCCTGCTCCTGTATCTCCCCTGCTGACAGTCTCCTGCTGCAGCAGGCTCAAAGATGACTTCACAGATACACAAACACTTGATGCACACACACACACACACACACACACACACAAACACACACACACACACACTCACTCACTCACCCAGTCTCTCTCTCATACATGCATGCACTCACAGAATGGTGTCTTGTGAGCAACCAAAGGCGGACACACTCTGGAGCACACACACACACAGACACTCAGTCTCTCTATCATACAATCACACACTCACAGAAAGGTGTCTTGTGAGATGGGCAAACCAACGGGCACACATCCCGGAACACTCTTGAAATTTCAGCGTGCTGGAATTTTCTAGTTACTGTATACGTTTCTACTTCATTACTCAAAGAGAGATAGGGATTTTTGCAAAACAAGGCAAAGATGTATTAGAACACAGGTGTTCAGTCACCTTAAGCGGCCTTGTAATGGCTGGTATGGTATGGATTTAACCTGACTAGCTATTCTTAGTCTTTAAGGCTCTTTACTGGTCTGTAGCAACCAGTTTAAAGTCCCCTGGCGTCATAGAGACAAACAACCGTACTCTAATGCATGGACTGTTACTTGATAGATAAAAATATATATTCCAGCAGTTGTCTCTACCTACTATTTACCTATTACAGTGTCAGATCATGCCACAGCAATTTTAGACCTTAACTCTAGAGTGAAACCAAAGAGACTAAGCCCTCACTAACCTGTAGATACCAAAGTTTGTAAGCACACACACACAGTCGATCACTTTCAACTGTGGTAAATGAAAATAGTGAAACCTCCCTATCCACGTTGTGGAACTCTCACAAAGCCTACATCAGTGGTAAAGATATCTCTTTCGCATCTCATGCAAATAAACGGGAGGATTCGGCAGAAAGCTGGATCTCCTTTTCACTACTGAAGCTGAACAGTTTCTCTTTTGCTCTTGAAGACTATTGTACGAACGCGGTGACAAAGTTGGATGCCTCTTGGCTCCAGCTCTGGCTTCAACCAAATTATTCAGATAATGGATGAGAAGAGGGAGACTCCATTTTCATTTAGATTTTGTTTGTTCTAGCCAAGGTAGACCACAACTTTTCAAATAAAACAAAACCAAGACATAGGACATTCCCATTCCTGGTTGGAAAGGAGAACAGAGAAGGTACATCTTATATTACTCTGGGAAACTATCAGTCACTGAGCAACAGTAAAATAAGCAAAGCAATACAAGTTCTACTTCAAATAAAGTTACCATCTGTCTGGATACTATAGTTTGACTCAGTGAGTTTTGTCTTAAGTTCTGATTGCTGTGTTGTACTTTTTGTATTTTCGTGAATTACCTTGACCACTAACTCAAACAGCAAGGGCCGGCTCAATCGCCACCTAACGATGATATTTATTCAAATTATTCAATATCCAAATATAGATTCAAATTATTTTAATAGGGCAGAGGTTGATTGAAAAATCTAGAAACACTAGGTGAAAATAATTACCCTTTTTTTGATTGCAATTTCTGTAAGAAGATTTTTGGACCAGAGCAACATGAGTGTAACTAAGCTTAAGATGGTCCCTGGAATATGGTAAATCAAGAAAAACCTGGAAATAATACAGAAATCCATGCCCCAAAACAGCGTTATCTACTGCAGCATCTCCCTAAAACAGTCACATCTACCATGGTAGCACTCACAAAGAGTAGCATCTACCATGGCACCTCCCCCAAACAGTAGCATCCAGGCCCCCCCCCCCCCCTCGGCATTGAGCTTGAGACACAAGCATTTGACTGCCATCACACTGGATAAGTCAACCCACACCCCCATCCAGACCGCGATCTACCCTGGTATCTCCCTAAAACAGCATTATCTACCCTGGCATCTCACCCAAACAGCAGAATCTACCCTGGCATCTTCCAAAAAACAGCGGTATTTACCAGTGGCATCTCCCACAAACAGCGGCATATGCTGGAAATGCCACTGCACTGGAGAGGCATGTAAAGGCATATGCCAGACATAACACTGCGCGGGAGAGGAGATTTCCAGGTTTTTCTTGATTTACCATATTCCAGGGACCATCTTAAGCTTAGTTACACTCAAATCGCTCTGGTCCAAAAATCTTCTTACAGATATTGCAATAAAAAAAAGATAATTATTTTCACCTAGTCTTGCTAGATTTTCAGATTATCAACCTCTGCCCTATTAAAATAATTTGAATCTATATTTGGATATTGAATAATTTGAATAAATATCATCGTTAGGTGGCGATTGAGCCGGCCCTTGCTGTTTGAGTTAGTGGTCAATCTAATTCACGAAAATGCAAAAAATACGAAACAACAATCAGAACTTAAGACAAAACTCACTGAGTCAAACTATAGTATCCAGATTGTCAGATGGTAACTTTATTTGAAGTAGAACTTGTATTGCTTTGCTTATTTTACTGTTGCTCAGTGACTGATAGTTTTCCAGAATAATATAAGATGTATCTTCTCTGTTCTCCTTTCCAACCAGGAATGGGAATGTCCTATGTCTTGGTTTTGTTTTATTTGAAAAGTTGTGATCTACCTTGGCTGGGACAAACAACATTGAAATGAAAATGGAATCTCCCTCTTCTCATCCATTATCTGAATAATTTGGTTGAAGCCAGAGCTGGAGCCAAGAGGCATCCAACTTTGTCACCGCGTTCGTACAATAGCCCTCAAGAGCAAAAGAGAAACTGTTGAGCTTCAGTAGTGAAAAGGAGATCCAGCTTTCTGCCGAATCCTCCCGTTTATTTGCATGAGATGCGAAAGAGATATCTTTACCACTGATGTAGGCTTTGTGAGAGTTCCACAACGTGGATAGGGAGGTTTCACTATTTTCATTTACCACAGTTGAAAGTGATCGACTGTGTGTGTGTGCTTACAAACTTTGGTATCTACAGGTTAGTGAGGGCTTAGTCTCTTTGGTTTCACTCTAGAGTTAAGGTCTAAAATTGCTGTGGCATGATCTGACACTGTAATAGGTAAATAGTAGGTAGAGACAACTGCTGGAATATATATTTTTATCTATCAAGTAACAGTCCATGCATTAGAGTACGGTTGTTTGTCTCTATGACGCCAGGGGACTTTAAACTGGTTGCTACAGACCAGTAAAGAGCCTTAAAGACTAAGAATAGCTAGTCAGGTTAAATCCATACCATACCAGCCATTACAAGGCCGCTTAAGGTGACTGAACACCTGTGTTCTAATACATCTTTGCCTTGTTTTGCAAAAATCACTATCTCTCTTTGAGTAATGAAGTAGAAATGTATAAACTAAATATTGTTTTTTAAATTTGTTTACAACAGCCATAATTTCCTTTTTTTCCCTGTCAGGATAATAAACATCATTGGTTAATAATGGAAAGAAAATCTGTAAACAAATGTTGTATATGAACAGGCAAGTCTGTTTTACCCGGGTGGTGCAAAATTAAGAATATTCGAATTGGCCCACATTCAATCAACAAGTGTCAATTAGAACAGAATCAGATCCACTCCACAAAATATTTAATTAAATTTTAATTTGAATAACAGGATCAGGAATTCAATTCATTGCAATTCAAATAATTCCAATCACAGAACAAAGTATGTATTAAATGAATCATGTTTTTTTCACATTGTAAATAATTGTATAATCAGGTTCTAAACATTACGTAAAATTGTCCATACATGTAGAATAATGTCTAATATTGTTTTAATTCCAACCTCAGCACTTTAGCAAATTTCATATGAACTCAGTATCCTGTATCCTGCCTGCTCACATAAGAATTCAATTCAAAATCAAGAACTGAACTGAATCAAGTCATTTTCAATACAGTTCTGAATTTTGTGCAGCCCTGCCTTACACAAAGCATGCAAGTAATATCAGTCCCAGAGTCCAGAGGTCCAGGATGTCCTCATCCAGCCTTAAGAAATACCCATCCACTTTTGATATGTGTTACACATCAAAGAATACATGCACAGGTGCAACGTTGAGATGTTCCCACATGGTGGAAGATAAATATGATGGACACAGAGCCTGACAGACATGTCCACAACTTGAACAAACAATCTCTAAAGATACTGAAAAATTTAGAGACTTTTACCTATTAAGAGGACAGAGTCACAGAATAAAGTAAATTAAAAAAAACCTTATATGTGAAATATTCTTTGTAAACCACTAAGCGACTGATACCACAGGCATTTATGGTGTTCAATCATACATCATAGCTGCACGTGATGAGAATCAGGGCTTCCCATCCTGCTGTTGAACCAACGAACCAATGAACCAATCACAGGGCCCGAAGTCCAGTTTGAGCTGTTCCATCACCCACGGGTCCTTTTCAGCCCCCTCGATAAACTCTTCCAGAGAAATTTGACCTGCATAATTCAGAAGAGAAACAAAATGATGCCCAGTCAGGTTCATCTACAGTTCCACACCACGAGTAAGCAAGCACTGAGTAAGGAGAGACACCACAATTTACTGTCATTATTCTTGTCCACTAGTTCAAATATTCTTTCACAGATGTCTTCAGTGTTCACAGTGATGCTTGGATCATTGTGCTTCTTTATCTTGTAGATGATCTAGGCAGATGAAAGGAAAACAACAACATTTACAGTTCAGTTTATCCATCTAAATAGTGTGTTAAGCCTACACTGTCAAGCAATGAAATGTGTTCAGAGTAATGTCTAATTAAAATCACATTTGAGAAATATCAAACTTTATGTTTTCAAACATAATAATTTAATTTTAAACTTAATACTGCTTTTTCAAAAGCAGTATTTTTTATTTATTTATCCATATGCTACTGGCAACAAGATATTGTGATTATATTCTGTAGAAAGGAGTTAAGTCATTTACTGTCACAGTCCAATCTAATACACAGGAATATTCTAAAATAACATCTTTGATTATAAAAAAAGTGTTTTTACTGCTAGGGAAAACTTACTTTGATAATGTGTTTCACTTCCTGTCTGTCCAGGCAGCCATTTCCATCTCTGTCATAGACTTTAAAAGACCATTTCAGTTTGTCCTCCAATTTTCCCCGAAGAACAAGATGCACCGCTGCCACATATTCCATGAAGTCTATTTTACCATCCTGAGAAGCAAATAGTAAGTACACTGATCAGTTTTGTGAGCTCTCGTCAAGCTGTGAATAACACATTTTATTAAACATTCTCTAAACCAAAAATAATTTAAGGCTTTTTCTTTCCCTCTCTTTGCTGTTCTCCACGTACCTAATTTTTTTCTCCGCCACAGCCCAGTGAATATTTTCTCATGGTCATCAATATTCAGATCTTACTTTAACCTGACCACGGTTTGAAATAAGTGAAAATCAGGGAAGGTCACATGGAGTTTTCCGATCTTATTTACATTATGACATGTAAAGACCTTCTTTTTTCAATACATGTTCTTGTAGAAATTTTGCAGTATTTTGTCACAAGGCAGAAGTTGCACTTCAGGGCAAAACTCATTCAGTGCTTGAAATCTTTAAATAATATGAACATGATTAAAGCTTTGGGTGACTGCAACTATAGGAATATAATATTTTTTGGCAAGTGGCAGAGCAGATGGAATATTTTATCGGCAACTAGTGTAAATGCTATAGACCAGTTCATGTCAATATTTACAATAGCTCTGTCATGCAAATGTTGCTTCTGTCATGTTACCTTGTTCGTGTCAAAGGATCGAAACACATTGTCCATATATGCAGATTCCTCTTCTGATGAGTTGCTGTTGATTCCAAAGATTCTCTTGAATTCATGTAAATGCAGATTTCCACTTGGGCACTCGCTCGCAAATTTACGGTAGAGTTCCTGGATGTTCTGAAGAGTCACTTCTTTTTCTGTGCCTCCCTGTGCTTGTCCCATACTTTTAATTATGAGGAGGCAACTACTGAAACGACAAAATCAAAAAGACCTATGTAGAAGTAGAAGAAAAACATTTGTCACTGTGGATGACACTTGGATCCATGGCTTGTTGCTGCAGTGTGCGCTGTGTTCTCCTTGAGGGCTATTTCAAGTTAACCTGCGGGACAAATCCAATTTTCAATGATCTTTTGCAAATCCCTCTTCTGAATTCCTTTTTTTTCCGTCAGGGACTTGTTTTACTTCATATCCAATAAGCTAATGGAAGCTGCTCCATGGAAAGAGATGGAGAAGAGAAACTGAAGACTGGTTAATTTCCTTTTCTGTAGCAGCTGCATTAAACCTTTGACAGAGGAGAGAAAAGGGTGCTTTGCCTCATGGACCACCACCCAAAGCTCTCTGTAAGATTATAAGACACATGACGTCAAATCCTTACAGGGCTGACCGTGAATCTGTTGATCCACTGAGGATCCGCCTTGAAAATGTAACTGGTTCACCAGTACAGAGCCTTCACATGTTGTTGAATTGGATTCTGATTTATTTAAGCTTGAACTCACCAAGATAATAGAACTTTGTTTCTGTAATTCAAAGTATCTATTAGCATTTGTATTTAGTTAGACAAAGCAGGAACAACACCAGATTGCTAATGCTGATATTTTTCTATCTAATGCATTTGTCATTTCAAATCCCGTTCCCCTGTCCTGAACTGAATGAGATGACCTAATGTTATCAGTTACCTCAGGTTTACTCCTACTCCATGTCAAATGTGCAAATGTGGTGTGTGTGTGCATATGCGTGTGTGTGCGGCAATGGGGGATTGGAGGGCATTGAGCTGGTTGTACACAGGACCCAGAATTCAGTACTACGGCCCTTCTTATGGGGATACTGGATACTGGAACTGGATACCGGACTAACCATGGCAGCCCACTCATTCCTATGGATGCTGCTCACCTGGCTAATGGACCGTGGATGGACATGCCGAAGCCATCTTGGAATAGGGATAGTGGAGGCAGCGGTGCATGACAATCTACAGGAAAGAGGAAAGAGGGACTCCTCAATCTCAAAGTAGAATTATTCACTGAATTTTGAACCGATTTCCAAATAGTTTGATTCATAAAAGATGTCACACATATAGCTACTGTACGGGATGCTTGGATCTTTTAAAAAAGTTTTACCACCTAACACTCTCTGCCTCTCACTCCAGCATAGTTATTTAAACAGTGTGAGGCAGACGAGCTTCTGACATATCAAAGATGGAAAGATCAAGACTTCTGTTTTGTGTATGGATGCTCTAATGAGCACTGTGTGGAAACCAGATCTCTTGGGATCACTTTTCACAGATAAGATGTAAGAGATAATACAATGTCAACAACAATACCAGCTGTAACATAAAATAATATTAATAAGTTAATATAAGAATATAATGATAAGAGTGATGATAAGGAATGTAATAACAACAATACTCTTATAATAATACTGACCATAATATAATCATATATTTATACTCAAATTCAGTGTATAGCCTCAAGCAATGCTTTCAATAAAAACCTGAACATATCTTTGATGGGTTCCTTTCATTCTATTTATGTCTGTTTATCATGTCTGATGTTTGCAACAAACCCAGTGAAAACTGCTTGAGAATTGTGTGACTTATGATGAGTTTGTGAAGGCATGTTATTTCTCTCTATAATGTGGTGTAGGATGAGCAAAATGGCTGTCCTATAGACAGAACGCTCTAGTGGGCGGCAGCCAGTGGCGCCGGATTCATTAAAGAGTTGGGGGGGGGGGGCACGCTTGGAGGTTAGGGGGCCGGGGGGTGAGGTGGGGGCAGTGTGGGTCAGAGCTGATCGGCACGGAGGTGGGTGTAGGCAGTGACACTAGTAGCAGCACTGGAGAACTGCGGGACTTTACAAGAGGGGTGTGTGTGTGCTTTGTTGCATGGATATAACCAAAACTGAACCTTAATTAGACTTTCTGGCCCTGGACTATAATGGTAGGACAAATACTGCAGATAGTTGCTGGTGGGGTTCCACATTGGGACAGTGCTCACCCCAGTTCCAGCGCTAGTGAGCCAGACACAGGCGCACGTGTGTGCCCCCCATTCAGGCCGTGTGGGACAGGGCCACAAAGTGGGGGTTTCAGAGTCAAACTCATAAATGGCCCTTAGCAAACCAGTGGGTGATGTCACAGAGGGATTGTGGTTGAGGATCTTTACTTTGTGTGGTATAGTGTGTGGAGAAAAAGCGATGAATTTCAAAAAGGACCTTGACCATCACTGACCATCTTATATGTTAGGAGAGAGACAGCGAGTAGGGTCAGCCGTGGTCTAGTGGTTAAGGATCTGGATTTGCACCCCAAAGATCACTGGTTTGTATCTCCCCATGCCTCTAGTTCCCTTGAGTAAGGCACCTCACCCCAGTTGCTCCCCATTGTAAAAGCAGCTGCCAAATGAGAAGAATGTAATATGAATATAAAATAACCCATTCAAATAATAGGTATTCTGCAGGTTCAGAGTTGCAGTTATCTGGGCTACTGACTTGAATAGCCTACAACTTATAACAGGTTTAAACAAGGAAAATTAAGACCCCTTTTCTCCATTGTGCTGGAGAACAAGCACAGTGCCTCAGGCGAATGATTCACTGTCATCTGGACATTTGTAATCACTATTCTCATTCATGTCATAAGTGAGTTTATTCAAATCGATATCTGTTTGTATGTTTGTTGACTGCACTTGCTGTTCTCCACCTCTCCATGTCTCCACTGCACCTGTCCAGGTGAAAAAGAAAATATGAGTGAAGTTCCATCTTTGCCCTCTCATTGCTGCTGAAACAATGTGATGCTGCGTCACACAAACACACCCTCCTTACAATTGCTTACGTGAAAAAGTCAAGCAATCAAATCTTTCGTTTATTACGATGTCACAACCTCCTCTGTTCACATACTAGGCCAAGACTTGACTGTTCATATTATTCTGAAGATTAGTTTGCTGAATAAGTTTAGATTTAGATTAAGTCCTGGTGGGTGTAGGATTTTATGATTTGAATGTTTCGGAATCGTGGCACCCTGGAGCATAATCATAAAAAAATGGTCAAGAGAGAGCACAATGTGTGTAGAAAAATATTTTTAATAACAAATAAATGCACATCTTCAACAGACACAGAGCAGCAGTTCCACTTTTTACACATTTTCTTTTTAGAATTCAACAGAGGTAGATATGAATATACATAAATAATACTGTTTCATATTCTGTTTATTGTATGGAATTCTTGTTTATATGCAAACAGTAACAGCAACTGCAGAAGAATCTGGATTGATTGAATTTTTCAGACATAAAAAATAATGTTTTTTGTAGTCTAATAGCTGTAAATATTTTTAAATTTAATGGATTTGTCGCATTAGTTTGGCAACTTAACCTCACTTAAAATGTGGCAGTTATCAATAATCTGATGATAATAATTAGAGCCAGAACAGTCAATTAACTTAAAATCAACTGATAACAATGCAAACATTTCAGTGATATATACGTTCACAGATGCATTTAAAAATGTTTTTTTAAATAGTTCTTTTTTAAATAGTTCTTTTTAAATAGTTCTTTGTATATGTAAGACCATCACCATATTTTTTACCAAATAACCAATTAATCAATGGAGAGAATAGTCAACATAATATACATAATAAGGGGTCATTTCATTTTAATTAACTTTCAGGGTGATTTTTCTGTTTAACACAATTAACTGTGGTGTCAGCCCTATACTAAACCAACAATGAATGAACAAAAGACGTGGCAGTGAACTGCATTAGAAAGTGAATTTTTGATGCTGTGGTTGAGACATCATTGCAATGCCTAACAGCCCATAGGCAAACAGCAAGGTTCTGTGGAGAGTCACGGCTGTGCATGAACGTGCAGCTTGACATTGTCAAGTGAAGTCAGCTCCAGAAAGCTCAAGACAGGACGCTCAGGGCATGAAGGCAAAGCACCTCACTTCACACTCCAAACAAAGACAGGTGGCCACTGAACCCACTCAGTGACAGATCACGGTAACTTCCCACAGTTCTGGGTGACCCAGCCAGCCACATTGATATCCAGCTTCAGCAGGTTCATGACCCATTCATCCTTCTGAGCTCCCTCCATGAACTCAGACAAGGTTATCTGACCTACAGGGCAAAAACACAACACAGACCCCATCATGTGTATAGCCGTTCTTCTCCAGCACTGTGAAATCTTCATTCCACTACAATGATTTACAGTGGTTGTGTCTTTCCTGTTTGGTAATGTCCACGTTAATAACTTGAATTCTGTCGGTTCTGTTAAGGCAAGTTTTCAATTTAAAGAGAAACGTAACCTCCAAGGTGGAAATGAAAGGAATCCTTATGTGACAACATTTGACTTCACAAACAGCTTAGTCCTGCTCTGTACATTATGTTTGCTCTGAATCCATTCCACAGTTATATAGGTCTTCATGGCCTGAGTAATGGTGAAGCTGAAGAACTGAAACTCTTACTCAAACTTACCGTCGTGATTCTGGTCCACCAGCTCAAAGATTCGGTCACAGATTTCGGATGGTGTCATATTGATGTCACTCGTCTGGAGCTTGATTTTGTAAATAATCTGTGTGACATACATGAAATATCTTTTCAATATTCAATATATATTTTCAATATATTTCCAATACAGTCAATGCAATGACACAAACAAAATGCGAAAATAATAAAACATACTGGAGTTTCTTAAAACAAATTTACATCTGTCAGTATGAAAATGCCTGTATATAAAGTGTTCTGTCATCTGTCTTTTAGAAATAATTTATGAATAAACAAATTCATCAGTGAACTACTGTAATAATTAATAACTGTGTTGTCAAGCATGTCTATATCTTGTCAAGCAAGCCAAACGAATGGGTGAGGGCTATTTTTAAGGCTCTGAATATAGCGGCTTATTGGTAAGTAGACAAAAGATGTTCACTTCAAGAATAGCCCCCACAGGGTAAACCACTCCTCAACTAATGCCCTGTGAACTTGCATGACACCTGCCACCCCCCACTCTTAGCCCTGTCATTGGGATGATTTTCTAATCTGTCTGTACTGATTGGATGTTATAAAACCTGCTTATACTGATATTTGGAGCCAATCTAAATACACGGAACACCCCTCCTTCACTGCAAGCATACTGAGATACTTAACGATCCAAAAAAATAAAATACAGCATACTGAAAGACAGAAATCTTCGCAGAAAAGAAATTCAATGAACAGCTGGTATTCGCGTCTTACCCTTATCAGGCGCCTGACTTCCTGCCTATCCAGCTTGCCATTGCCGTCTTTGTCATACATCTTGAAGGACCACTTGAGCCTATCCTCAAGATTCCCCCGTAGGATCAGGTGAAGTGCGGCAACATACTCGAGGAAATCCAGTGTGTTATCCTGCAAGCCAAAAAGTAAGGGTTGCATTGACCACAGAAATGAAGAATTCTTTCAGTCTATCATATAAACATTGCTGGATTTTTTTTACCTGATTTGTGTCAAAGGAGCGGAAAATTGTCTCAATGTAGAGAGACTCCTCTGCAGAGGTGCTTGGTACCCCAAAAATCCTCTTGAACTCGTGCAAGTGTAGGGCACCACTAGGACACTCCTTCATGAAAACGATACAAAGGTCCTGAATCTGGGCCAGGTCCATCTCCTCGTTGTGGCTTTCCTCTTGTCCCATGGTGTTTGGATTTTTAGGACCGAAGCAATCCCGATACAACCATTTGTTTGAATGAAAGTCTGACTCCCGGTCGCACAAGCTCCTGTTACAGTGAAGCACTTTCTCAACTGCTTCGTGCAGTCACTGACGGCAGGTCAATAATACATTAATCAGATTAACACAGTAAGCACTTGATCTTTAGCCAATGAGGTGTTCTCCAAGTAGGTAAGAACATTCTCTTTTTTTTTTAAACAGCATGGTCAGTGTTCCTACTGTTCATATGATATATGAAATGGAGAGATAGGACCCTAGGCTAAACTTGGGCATTAAAACTACCAAGACCATGTTGCTTTGTATTTGCCCATGATCTGTTGCACAGAATTTGTGTTGTGAAAAAAATCACAGGACATCAAAACTCTGATGTCCAAACATGCCTTGCTGGGAATGCCTGAATAAATGTGCATCCTCGGAGTTTAAATTAGCTTAAAAGTATGAAGGCAGAAAATTACTGAATCAAAGCATTAAGAGTGCTTAAATGTGCTCAAAAGTTTAAAGGCAGAAAACAGCTGAAATAGAGTGTAAAGAGTTCTGAATTGCACATAAAAGTTCAAAGACAGAAAACTGCTGCATGTGCTCAAAAATAAATAAACAGATTTTATATATACATATAGATATATATACATATACACACACACATATATATGTATGTATATATATATATATATATATATATATATATATATAAATGTGATGTTTTCACCCCTAGTCTTGTTCTCCAATCTCTCATTAATTGCTAGCTTGTCAGACTTGATTTTGTAACCATTTTAATACTGATGATTTTATTATTGTACTATCAGCATACAGATGTGCTCTCACTGCCCAGCTTGATGTCCCTTCGGAATTAAGCTTTTGCCAGCTTTTTAGAGTTGTAAAAGAGAGAAAAAGCCCTGGGCCAGATAACATTGGTTGTAGGCTCTTAAAGAACTGCGTGGAGGAGTTGGCCGGCATCTTCACGCTTATCTTCAGGCAATCCCTCCAGCTCTGCTGTGTTCCTCACCTTTGGAAAGTCTCATTGTCCCAGTCCCCAAGATAAAAGCATCAAAAAACCATATTGAGTTTCAGGTTATTGCTCTTACCTCCCTTATCATGAAATCCTTTGAGTGCATAATAAAGAATGAGATTTTAGGCATAACACAGAGCAGGCTCAATCCTTGGCAGTTTACTTATAGAGTAGGTAGGAGTGTCAAGGATGCTATTAACACTCTTCACAGCCTGGTCCTGGGCCATCTTGAGGAGGCAAATACCTTTGCACATCTTTTCATTGATTTCTCTTCTGCTTTTAATTGTATCAAACCGCACATTTTAGCTGACTGTCTGACCAACACATTTAACCTGGACCTGTGTCCTGTATCCTGACTTGATTTTTTTGACGTTGATTTTTTAACAGAGGGTGAAAGTAAACGGCACTTTATCTGATGTACTTTAATCTTCCGCTGGTTCCCCTCAAGGCTGCGTACTCTCAGCACTTTTATTCATTTTATACGCAAAGGAGTGTTAGCTAGTGTGTTAGCTTGAGCTTCATAGGCCTCGGGCCTAGTGTGTGTATCTGTTTGTCTGTTTGTTGAACAAACATTCACTTTAAGCGAACTCTGAGTGTGCTGTGTGCATTTGGGTGCAAATCCTTGGTCTGTGGTAATACACATAGTTATCAGTGGTGGGCCTAGGTGTGCATTTCACCCCAAGGCCTTCAGCAGTGTCCTAGTTAGTCCAATTTGAATAAATACCCCTATATATATATCATCATTTATGATACCACGTCTGGAGAAATAATATACAGAAACGGACTTCTGGATGTTGCATCACCACAAATGTGTACAACATTTTCTGGAGCATTTAAAAATCAATAAACCTGCATCAGCAATTAAAACGTGTCACTGTACATGGTACTGTCAAAATTACAAGCTTTTCATGTGGACCTGCTCGTTGAGCTGTGTATCCACTCTGGTGTCCACAAATGTTTTTAAAAACACCGTAGCTTCCAAATGTCCAGACTTGATTTAATATCTTGTTGTTGCCTTGGTTAAACTAATTAAGTTTAAACATTTACAGTTACTGTGTATTAATATGGCAGGTATCCTACAAATAACATCAGTTTCACCTTGTTACACAAAACTGTAGTATGGGACAATGTATGTACATTTCATCTGTGTTGTATGAACATTGCCTATCATAAGGTCTACGTGTTTTGACACGTTTGTTCCGGCTAGGCAGTACTGAATGCTGCTAAATTACAATTCACTGCTGCAGACTCAAAAATAGAAGCCATCCTACTGTAAGTGCGACGGATCCATCAAACTCAAGTGTGGCTGCATTTGAACTCTGTTGATGTTATGCTGTTTAAATCCAGGGTAAATCCGGGGTTAAAGTGTGTGGAATCTGGGAAGTGTCATTTTCATTCAGTTCAGTGTTAAAATAACACTGAACTCTACTGATTTCAACTCACACTGAGAAATGAACACTGGTGCTGCGTATTCACAAAATCGTTGTGTGAGTGATGGGAATGTGTGTCCAGTTGATGCAGCCAATCACACTGGGTTATCTTACAAGAAATTCAAATTATTAATCTCACTTTGAGGTTGCAGCATTATGTCCCCATATAGTTAACACAATATAATTGTATTAATACATTTCAGCGGATTTCTACACTATTTACTTAAATCCTATAGGACTCCTCCTTTGACAGGCTTGTGTCCAAAATTTAGATTCCCGTCTGGTGGTTTTATTTTGAAGGAGTGGACCGGAAGTTCGTGATATACTTTGGTTGCTACGCTCCTCTTCGCAAATGAGAGTTGAAGAAAAGAGATACTCCATCAGTTACATCTTTTTGCAGACAAGAAACCCCCACTTATGAGTGACGCACGTCATTCATCTATAGACGTAATCCACTGTAGGAGTGAGTGGCCCCGCTCCACTTGGCTCACACGCCCTGTCGGTACACCGCTCTGCTGGGCGGCGGCAGTCAATGCGGCTTCTATGAATATAAGTCTATGGACAACGCGGACCGGGTAGCGAGTATGAAGCTCCTGTGAGTCTCTCCCGGTCCGCGATTGTCTCACGTCAATTGTGTTTCTGGAGCGGGCAGAGACTCACTGACCCTCCATTCATGATCTCTCCCGGTCTGCCGTTTGCTCATGTCAATCATATTTGGGAAGGCGGGTCATATCCGTCGAATCACAGGGACAACCAATCAGGAAATGAGAAATCAAACCCAGATCCGTTTCAATCAAACTCTCTCACATACTAGTATTGTCATTCACACACACCAGTATAGTTATGCAAATATACAAGTATAGAAGTGTTTGTGGGAGGATATAGTAGTATTTGTGAGAATGTTTAGCAGTTTATGTGAGGCAGTTTAGTAGTGTTTATGTGAGAGTATAGCAGTTTGTGTGAGACAGTTAAGTAGTGTTTATGTGAGAGTAGTAGTTTGTGTGAGACAGTTAGTAGTGTTTATGTGAGAGTATAGTAGTACGTGTGAGAGGTTGTACTAGTGTTTATGAGAGAGTATATTAGTGTGTGTGTGAGAGTATGATGTTATATGTGAAAGCAAGTATGATTTACTGCTCAAATGGCCTCTCATATCCACACACATGGCCTGATTATTGTTTGTTTGTATTTTTGTTGGATTGTGTTGTTTTTGTTTAGTATTAATGGTTTTACATAGTTCCCTTGCTACAATGCTGCCAGGGCTCTGATCTTTCTCCTTCAGACTGGTTAACATTCCCTGATTAACAGGATGGTGCCCTGATTTAAATATAAAATAATAATAGTAAGAGAATATTTCCATTTATCTCCATTTTGACCCAGCAGTTGGTACCCTGAGTGAGCTGCATTAAAGCTATCTCACCTTTAGTGGCATATTCCCAACTTCACGTTGCCTGTTTGACTCAACTCCTAACTCCAAACATCATAACATGACCGGTGTCATAGTCACAACAAATGTATAACTGTATTAATACAAATAAATAAATACCAGTGATATAAATACCAGTGTTACATCCCATGCTGAATAAATATCTTGCAAAGCTGAAAAAATATGAGTAGAAGACAACCATCAGTTAGCACCACATTTATTACACAACACTATGTAAAATAATTTGTTTCACAAGAGAAGCAATCTCTGTTGTGTTTAAGATTTTTTTGGACACCAAACAACTTTAACTATTAACAGAGATTAAATTGTTTATATTATTCCATATGGTTCCAGTCCTAACCTAGTTAGTAGTTATGGTGAGAGATATTTTCCTATTTATGATTTATTTCGTAGCAAAAATAGAATACCACATTTCCCTTACAAAGTATGGAAATATTTGTCAACTTTGATTATAACTCCTCATGGCCTGAGACTGCAGAGATCTGTCCCACAGCTGATGATGAACTTCTGCTCCTCATCCTCATATTGGCACTGTTGGGTCACATCTGCCCAGTACTAGGCTGGGAGATCGAGCATCTCTAACATGTCTACACAATGCCGAACTGTGCCAGGTCACTCAGCTCCATGTCACCAAATGCCTCCCAGGGACAGACCACCGCTGAGTCTATGGGGCAACAAGAGCAGGACAGATCAGGACAAAAGATCCAATCACAGAACAGACCCAGACTAACCAGAATGTGCAGCCTCACCTCCAAGACCCTCCATCCCTGGGACGTCATTGTCGAACCTTTGTAGATAAAAGAAACACATCACGTCATGTTGCTTTGCCTTGAGCATCTCTTAGCACTTTCACACTGGCATAGTTCCTGTTATTTAACCATTTTGCATGTTGTTGTTTCTACTTCCTTTCATTACCAACAGATGATAACTATTTGCAGGTTGAGAACTTTTTTTTACAAGGGGTTGCGCTAGCCGGTTAACAATGTAAATTAGGAATCACAACAGTGCAGGAGCTGCACTAGTGTGTAAAGCTCGAATATAATCTCGCATCACCCCATCTCACTCTCACATCAACATAGATCCACTAATATTCCAGTTCTTGAACACAATAGTGAACAAAATTTTAGCCAAGTATTTTCGATTCTCAAATGGAATGATGTTTGAGAATCACAATGATTTTTTTCCCTGTGCAGTGCGACATCTTCAATGGCACCTCAGTCATAATGGTTCAGATTAGAGGAAGGAAGAAGGAAGGAAGAAAAAAGAACCAACTAGAACCAGCAGTAGCAAGTGTTCAACACATTTATATAGATTAACTGATTCCATTATCTTTCATCTTCCATTTGATCCTGATGCATTCTCTGAGCCTTACCCCTTCTGTCCAGCCTTTGGGGCCTTGCTCTTGAACTGCCGAGCCTCCTTCTGTTTGAACTTGGGGGGAGCGGCCTTGTTGCCTTCAGCAGATGCTGCTGCGTTCATCCTGACAACCTCTGACAGAAGAAGACAGAAGAAACAACTCATAGATATTATGAGAGGCTAAATGACCTGCACTTCATCCTCTTATGTTCTCTGTCAGCATGTATATCTATTCATAACTCATCCTGGTCTAAATAGGCTTATCTTCTTGCTTGTCATAACCGTATCCACATTTGACACAGCTTATCTTGGGGTCAAAGGACATAGATCAGCTATTACGGATATAGAGGCTGAGGATCGAAATCTTGAAACAAAATCCAGATTTGTGGATTCAAGCAGTAGTGTAGTCTAGTGTTTTGCACGGGGTATACCCTGGGTATACTGGGTGGGGGGGCGGGCGTATATAGCAAATATAGGGCATATACTGGCATGCCACGCAGGCTAAACTAGTGAGTATACACAAATCATTGACATTTTCTCGTGGATATACGGCATGTACCTGCATATCACATAGACTACAGCACTGGATTCAAGTCTAAAAGAAGTTTAACCATGCACTTTAAGTTATTTATTAATTTGAAAATTTTGATTTAACTTTTTTACTAGTGGGGGAAGGATAAACTCCTTGTATTGCACCAACACGCTTTTGAGGGGATTCTTAAAGAAGGGAAGTTGAAGTTAATTAATTTATCAAAATTTTCTTTTTTCTTTTCTTTTTTCAAATCATTTATCAAAGATAGAAAATTGTACTCACTTGTTTTTCTGACGTGACACGGAAATCTGGAGTTGTCTCTCCTGTTTCAGTCTTGGGTGTGTTTAAGCATCAAGCAAACACATGCTTTTATAACCTTGACTGAAACCCCTCCTCCTGACTTCTTGTTGAGGTCATGAGCAGAGAAGCACATTGGCGTTTTCAGTCTCACAAACAAGTGAGACCTAAATTATCAATGCTGCAGTTCACTCAGTGTCATGTAGGTACAACACAGAGAACATACAAGCTTAAGGGTAATCATCTCTCATGCCTAAAAAGGCTAGGTCATCTTAAGACCTTTGCATAATAGGTTTCATGTAATAAACTGACTGAGGCTTTACAGGATCCCATTAACAGCATCAGAGAATGAGTGATGGAATGTTTCAGGCTTCCACATCTTTGCACCTTCATGTCAATAATGTATAGAGGCTGTTAGAAGAGTATTTGAAGAGTGTCTCAGGTACAATGTTGCATAACAAAGTCAGGCAAATAGATGATGGAGAACAGAGAAATATTGCCCAAAACTGTCAGAAACACAGTAACATTTTCACTCTTGCAAAAACCAACTGAGCAAAAAAAAATCTTTACCCAGTCCAACATGCTAGTCCTGTGCAATCAAGGAAGAAGAACAGAGAAGGGAAAGAGATGGAGGAAAGATGAAGAGATACAAGAGAGGTGAGAAGGGAGACAGAAGAAGACAGGGAAATGAATGGAAGATAAAGAGTGGGGGTGGTGGAAAAGGAAAGGGAGAAAAGTTGAACAAAGTGTGTGGTGTGTGTGTGTGTGTGTGTGTGTGTGTGCGGGTGGAGGGGTGAGGGGGGTGAATTCTACAAATTGAGGGAAGCCAGTGCTTCACTTAAGTGTTTTGGACCTAGAACAAATAACTAACTTTTTTTCAGTGAAAATTATGGATCATCCAGATCTTAATGTCATTGAGGCATAATTGAAGATATAGTTGATTGTGTTCATTCAGCGTAATATAGTGTTATCAGTGAAGCAGTAAAAATGCATCAAGTGCTTCCTAATGATATCACCAAGAATTAGAAACCAAGAGTTAGAGTTAGAGCTAGAGTTAACATTATTGATCCCTTTGGGATGATTCTGTCAGGGAAATTTACATTCCAGCAACACACACACACACACACACACACACACACATATATATATATATATATATATATATATATATATATAGAGGGGGGACACTGGTAACCACTGACTGGTAAGACATCCACAGCAGTTTACTGCAGATGTTGAAAGACAATAGTCTCCTTAGGAAGTACAGCCTACAGCCTGTGTCTTCCTAAACAGGTGGTTGGTGTGTGTTGTCCAGCCACAGTCTGAGGTATTTGTGGTCTTGGTCTGTACGTCGCAAAGTCGATGACCAGCTCCATTGTCTTAGAGGTGTTGAGCTGTAGGTGGCCGTTAGTGTGGCACCATGCAGCAAAGTGCCCCACAGGTCTCCAATACGCCTCCTTATTGTCATCCCTGATGCAGCCAACAATGGCTGTCATCTGCATACTTCTGTATGTGCATGGGGTGCACGGTTTGAAGAGGGAAGGGGCTGGCATTGTTCCCTGGGGGGCTCCAATGCTGCTAACCACTTGTCAGAGGTGGTGTCTTTCAGCCTGACATACTGTAGTCTTTTCAGAAATCCAGTCCACCAGTTGGGGGTCCACTCTCGTCTTGAGTT
Source organism: Karalla daura (assembly GCA_029224185.1). NCBI lineage: Eukaryota > Metazoa > Chordata > Actinopteri > Chaetodontiformes > Leiognathidae > Karalla > Karalla daura. The sequence continues at coordinate 28,373,984 of CM055190.1, read as the reverse complement.
ACATTAAGTAGCTCTCTTTTCTGGTTATGTTAGGCCTGCAGAGAGGGCCTTGCAGGCCCTGACAGCCCATCACTGGTGTAACGGCAGAGCTGGACCACTGGAGCTGTGAAGCTCAGATTTCTTGCGTCACTTCATGCCTTGGAAAGCAACACAAGTGTGTGTTAACACAAGAAGCAGATCTGTTCCAAGGAGCAATGAGAATATTATGACGTCTCGTGGATGTAGTTAAATTAAGTTTTTTGAAAAATGACTGGATAATGTATTTTGTATTGGTTCTGGCAACACTACTGAATGCTGCTGATCAGCTTGTCAGTGCTCCATATCCCATCAAAAATAAAATGTAATCCTATTTGCAACATATACGTTAAACCAACAGCAGAGTGACGGAAGAGTGACAAAGCGTTGTGTAAATAGGCTCACTGACTAAATCGATTGCGTATCAGCTCTATTGACATTGCACTGCACTGCAGTTGCTGGTTAACCATTGCTTAGTTTATTGCTTTTGCAAAAGTGCGAAAATGTTACTGTTGCTGTTGTCACCAGCAAAAAAAGCAAAATACCCGAAATCAAAATTGGCTCGAGAGACCCGAGTTTGGATCTTTGTGCTTTGGTTATGAAAGAAGAACATCTTAAGCACTTTGTGAGGACATGAGAGTATGAAGGATGTTACCGCAACATTCTAGATGGGTTTGTCATGCAAAAATGCCATCATACATGTCATGTATTCATAATCAAATATTTGCATTTGGTATGGAGGGTTTTTTTCAAACCACTTTAACTATAAAATGAATCAGAAGAACTGTATTTATCACCGAGGGGCAATTGCTAATCCTAATGCTAAATGTCTTGACGCCTGGTTGACGCCTGGTCACAATCTCTTCATGGAGCATATTCATCAGATTTTTGTCTTGCTCAAAAAACCTCCACAGAAGAAGAAGATTGTAGCCAAGAAGATTGTAGCCAATGGGATCAAATCCAGCTGTAACTATAGTCAAAATACTTTCTTTTTGCCAGCAGACTTACCTGCACACTGAATTTTTAATTGTTAATGAATGAGCTGTGAATTAAAAACTTCAAGATCACAAGACCAATAAAAAAACATATATACATATATATATATATATATATATATATATATATATATGACTTAGGTAATGCAATAACCTAAGTCATATTTTTACACATTTTGTAAACAGGGACACAAGCACGTATGCCCCCACCTGAGCAGGCTTACTTGTCTCAAAATACACCCAACACGGGGACAGGCTTTGTGAATGGCAGGATTAGATGAGACCCACCAGCATATAAATGGCAGGAGTGAAGGCAGATTTCCACAATTCTCCACACCATTTGACCAACTCACAGTCAAGGTAAGAGTCGTCTTTATTGTGAGACTATATTGAGTCAATTTTCTATCAGACTGAGATTTATTTAAAGCAAATTAATTTATAAATGAAAATGTGAATGCTAAGCTTTAATTGCCAATGTTCATTTTGCATTTTATTGTTGCAAGCATTTATTTTTGTTCATGAAACTCAAGTGCAACTTTCTCTCATACATGGAAATAGATGATAACATTAACAGCACAGGGAGAACAAGATTGCTGCCTATCTTCATGACTGTATTTGCCTTGCAGTCTGTAAATGGCCGGTAGGCACGTGCAGTGGGCCTCACCTTTGGGTAAGCAGCATAGTGTCAGAATAGAATTGACTCAAACAAAAAACAGAAAATATGCAGTGTTGCACATATACAGTCAACCCGTTTGTGCAAGCAAAAAAACAAGCATTTTAGTCGAAGACACACTTCGACTAAAATCCTAAAAATTAACTGTCACAAGGCGGTAATCATTGGGGAATTTAATCTAAAGTTGTAGAGTGCTTATTGGGTGGGCTCTGCTGCATGTGCCTCGGCAGGAGAAACAGTCAGGGAGGCTCCGAGTTTCACTTGCAGTCGTGAGAATAATGTAGTCTGAAAGACAATGTGAAACGGAATATACCACGTGTTACACATTCGCAGAGACGTAGATTTTCTTTTGAGTCAATGCTACCTGTCTTTTTCTTTCCACCTTGCAGAAATGAACGCAGCAGCAGCAGAAGGCAACAAGGCCGCTCCTCCCAAGTTCAAGCAGAAGGAGGCGCGGCAGTTTAAAAGCAAGGCCCCCAAAGCTGGACAGAAGGGGTGAGGCTCAGGGGTCAACCATAAAAAAAAAAATCACAAATGTTCCAGCCACAGGTCTCCATTAAAGCATTTAATATATCTTTGTGTTTGACAGGTTTGATAATGATGTACCAGGAATGGAAGGTCTTGGAGGTAATCTGCCTCTCATAATTGTAACATGTATATAGAAAAAGCTGTGTTTTTGACTCGTTTGTTTTTATTTTTCTGTAGATTCTGCTGTGGTTTGCCCCTGGGAGGCTTTCGGGGACATGGAGCTCAGCGACCTGGCTCAGTTCGGCATTGTGTAGACCCGATACATGCTCATATATATTATCCTTATAAACAAAAAACATCCCTGTGTTTATTTAATACTAGACTCATAGTATCCTGTGTTAAATGATGTTCTGGCTATGGTATCTCCCAGAATTGAGTGTATTTTCATTTGGTACAAGGTTGTTCCACATAGTGAATCTGACTGGGTCATGATGGTTATAAAATGTTATTGTAACTAACATTGAGCAGTAAATATATGAAATTTTATTTTTCAGTAATAAAAATATATTTTAACACCTCTTTTTTGCCTTTTTTGCCTCACAGTTTATCTCTTGCAAAGTTTCCAAAAATATGCCAGTTTACACTTAAGCATGTGCCTATTTAATTGTTTTTGGTGTTGTGTTTTAGGTGTTTTGGAGGATTACATTCTGAGCTAGTCCATGTAGCGGCAAATTGCTTTGTGCTGTTCCCTCATAGTAAGAAGGTTGCTAGTGTGCATTCCAGCAATTTCTGTATGGAGTTGGCCATTCGTGCGTGGGTTTTCTCTGGTTTACTGACACAGTCCAAAGACATTACATTAGATTGGTGTCACGCCCATGCTCTGTTCGTGTGTCATTTCCTGTTGGTGTGTAATATGGACACTGTAGGGCAGGTTACTTTAAATTAGTAACTTAATTACTGTTACCAGTTACTTCTTTCAAAAGTAGCTCAGTTACATTAAGGTAGGTTCAGAGTAACTAGTTACTGGGGAAAATAACTCAATTTTTTTAACTCTCAATTTTTTGAGAGCGTGCTCCCCCTATTACAACTTGATGCCCTTATAATTCCCCTGTTGTATGTTTGTGTATGTTGACCACAGTTCTGGGAATTTTCTTTGGGATCAATAAAAGTACTGAACTATCTATTTATCTATCTATCTAACTGGATGGCCAGGGGGGCTACGAATCATCTGGCTTACTTACATGTATGTTACAAGCGCAACACACCACCCAGTGACCTGAACCTGCCATAGCAGGTTGTAGTAGTAGTAGTTGTGTAAGTGCAAATGAATGAAAGAGCAAATGAATCAATTATTTCAAACCCTCTACAAATGCAGACATTATTTTGGGGTTGAAGTGGCATGGTGTTCAACAAAACAACTGCTAAATTTGATCATTGTACCCAGTATCACTGAGATAACGCAGTGAATTAAGAAATTCACCACATAAAATATGTTTTGAAACTTTTGATGAATAAAAAAGTACTTTCAGCCACATAGACATAATTGATGTTCAACAAAAATAATATTTCCTCCATTCTAGTCATTTTTTACAACATTAAGCAAGTGAGGCTTATCCATTCTTTGGAACCTTAACTTAAAACAGCTAACTCCACCAAATGGAGACCTCATCTTTAATAATGATGAGCTAACTTAAGTATTTTCAGCCTCACAAAGAGGAACTAAATAAGTCAAGAAAGACTCATTAGTGCAAGAGATTAGGTTCAATGTGTGGGATGCACATTGGTGATATGGAGGGAAAGAAATCACGTCATCATCACTCTCCGCACTGTTTTGCAGTACATCCCCAATGGAAACAGAAGTCATCTCATCCTTTCCATCTTCAGAGTTGTCCAACTCAGTTGGTGTCTGGTATACTGGAAAGGCCTTGACCGAATTCGAACCGTTATCTGTTACAGTTGCTATGATTTTGAAGGATAGGCAATAGGATGAGTGTATACTGTCTAGCTCACTTGCAAAACTGTCAAACGTATGTGGACCCTTAAATCTCCTGCATGCCAGCCCTACAGGTATTGCATGTTATGTCGGTTGTGGTGGAGACATATTCGAACTCATCAAATGTCTTTTTGAGCTCGGACTTCATGATAGCATGTTCTTTATCTAGGTATTGGGAAAACATCTTTCTGCAGGGTGCTGGCACCAGCACCGTCTCTCCCCCCTGGTACTTTGCAAAAGTTGCCTGAAAGCAACGGACTCAACTGTTGAGACTGGCTGCATGTCTTTGACCACATTATGAGCAATTAATCTGTTAAACTGTGCCAGGGTAAGATGCTGTGCAACTGGCTTGATAAAATCAAGTGTTTGCCTGCAGTCGTGGAGCTAACGTTAGCGGAAGGTCATCATCACCTGTGGTGTTGCCTTAAGGTTCCTGTCAGCTAGCTAGGAGAGTGTCAGGACAGTCAGACTGAGACCGTTCCTAAATAATTATAATGAGGACCCAAATGAACAACACAAGAAGATGGTGATCTTACCCAGAAGGGAGCATTGGGTTCTTGGAAAAAAACATGAAACATGAAAACACTAAACACATGGGTCTTGAAAAACATGAAACATGAAGAAGCAGGGGCCCGTTTTAGGTAGCAGGCTCAACAAATTCAGACTATGTTTGTGGATTGAGGCTTGACATAACCTGAGCTAAGAATCTCAAGCTAACCTGTTTCAGAGCACCGGCTTTCCATTAGTTCAATAATTTCTGAGTATGTTCAGTTCGAGATAAGCATGTGCACGGCAACTACAAAAAAACATACTCAATGGAGCCCCGATACATCGATTCAACATGGCTAGAGTGAAAAAGAAAAGGTCTACGTTCTTTGCTCTGCTGGAGTTGGAGATTTCAATGCGCTCATACAGTGACTTTGAGACATTATTTAGTGTAACACAGCTGCAGTGCTAAGGAGAGGGAGTCGGCATGGGAGAAGATCGCTGCTCCAGTCAATGCGTAAGTTTAAATATATTTTATTCATGTGTGCAAACAGGTATAATGTCATTAGGTGAAAACTTGTGGAATGATATTAAAGCTAAAATGTTTTTTACATAGATGCAATCCCACTGGTGAAAAACGGACGTGGAAGCAGCTAAAAATATAATATAAACACATCGTTCAAACAGGTGAGACTTAAGCAGGGTCTATCTACTGCTACAGATCAACTTAATGCAACAAGATGTTCAGATGTAAATGGCAAAGGTTAATTCTGTGGATTCATGTGCACCTGCATTACCAGTAAAGGACCTATATAAAATGTGTTGGCAAACAAAAACAAAAAAATGAAGAAATAATGCATCTTGACCTTGAAATTATGAAATTGAAATATGAGGTACAGGTGGTTGCAGTGTGAATTGCATTAATGATTGGGAAATAAAGACCAAATAAAATTCATTGAATCGTCTTTGACTGCAATAGATAGATAGATAGATAGATCCATGAATCCATGTAGAGATCAATAAGGCTAATTAAATTAAAAGTTCGACAGTTGATGTGAAGTTGATGAAGATGGTGGTGATGATGGATGATGATCATACTTGATATGTTACTGACTGCACGGCACACAGTTGCCTTGCTGTTTTCAGCATCACCGATTGAAAATCACCGAAACTGCCATTTGGGAAAAAAATGAAAAAAGTAAACGCGCAACACAAAGCTCAGAAATAAGTGCCTCCCCCATGGGTGATATTGCAAATTCCACCGTGGATGACGTTGTCAATGTACTTTAAGGATTGCGCTGTGGAATGGTACCTTTCAAAAAGGAAACTGTCAGGTAAAGAAAAGATCTCCCGACGTAGGTGCAAACTCCCTCTGAAGTAATAATGCCTCTAAGTCGTGATCGAAATTCGCCAAACTCCTGGAAACATGCTTGGACTCAATGAATGAAACCTTGCTTGTGACGTTAAGGGGAGGAGCTTTCTTCAACAAAGCCTGCTCCCGACCAGGTTTGGTTCACAGAGGAAGTTGCCGTAGTAACTGATGTCGAGCTCTACTTAGCCCCCTTCCTGAAATGGAAAAACCTGAGATTCCCTCATTTCAGGCTGAACATAGTCGAGATATGTACTAAGCCCTGAAACTGGCCCCAGGAGTCCTTGCAAAAAGCTTACAAAGAGCACAGGAAACCATCCATCCATCCATCCATCCATCTTCTTCCGCTTATCCGGGGCCGGGTCGTGGGGGGAGCAGTCTGAGCAGGGACGTCCAGACCTCCCTCTCCCTGGACACTTCCTCCAGCTCTTCCTTCAGCTCTTCCGGGAGGATCCCGAGGCGTTCCCAGGCCAGGCGTGTCCTGGGTCTTCCCCTGGGTCTCCTTCTGGATGGACATGCCCGGAACACCTCCTGGGGGAGGCGTCCAGGAGGCATCCGATTCAGATGCCCGAGCTACCTCCGCTGGCTCCTCTCGATGTGGAGGAGCAGTGGCTCTACTCCGAGCTCCTCCCGGGTGACAGAGCTCCTCACCCAATCTCTAAGGGAGCGCCCCGCCACCCTGCGGAGGAAACCCATTTCAGCCGCTTCCATCCAGGATCTCATTCTTTCGGTCATGACCCAGACTTCATGACCATAGGTGAGGGTAGGAACGTAGATCGACCGGTAAATCGAGAGCTTTGCCTTTTGGCTCAGCTCTTTCTTCACCACGACGAACCGATGCAGTGACCACATTACTGCAGCCACTGCACCGATCCGCCTGTCGATCTCTCGCCCCATCCTTCTTTCACTCGTGAACAAGACCCCGAGATACTTGAACTCCTCCACCTGAGGCAGGGGCTCTCCACCAACCTGAAGAGGGCATTCCACTTTTCTCCAGTCGAGAACCATGGCCTCGGACTTGGAGGTGCTGATTCTCATCCCAGCTGCTTCACACTCGGCTGCAAACCGCCTCAGTGCATGCTGGAGGTCCTGGCTCGAGGGAGCCAATAAGACAACATCATCTGCAAAGAGCAGAGATGAGATCCCATGACTCCCGAACCGGACCATCGCAGGCCCCCTGCTGCGCCTAGAAATTCTGTCCATAAAGATAATGAACAGAACCGGTGACAAAGGGCAGCCCTGTCGGAGGCCTACATGCACCGGGAACAGGTCTGACTTACTGCCGGCAATGTGAACCGAGCTCCTGCACTGGTCATACAGTGAGGTGGGGCCCTGGACCTCGTACTCCCCGAGTACCCCCCACAGAACACCACGAGGGACACGGTCGAAAGCTTTCTCCAAGTCCACAAAACACATGTGGACTGGTTGGGCAAACTCCCATGAACCCGCGAGCACCCTGTGGAGAGTATAGAGCTGGTCCAGTGTTCCACGGCTGGGACGGAAACCGCATTGTTCCTCCTGGATCCGAGGTTCGACTATTGGCCGAACTCTCCTCTCTAGTACCCTGGCATAGACTTTCCCCGGGAGGGTGAGGAGTGTGATCCCCCAGTAGTTAGAACATACCCTCCACCACCCCAGTCTGCCACTCCCGGGGCACTGTTCCCGACTGCCACGCGATTCTGCAGAGGCGTGTCAGCCAGGACAGCCCTACAACATCCAGGGATACTCAGGATGGATCTCATCCACCCCCGGGGCCTTGCCACTGGGCAGCTTAGGAAATACCTCAGTGACTTCGGCTTGGGTTATGAATGAGTCAACCTCTGGGTCCTCAGCCTCTGCTTCTTCTAAAGAAGGCGTGACGGTAGGATTGAGGAGATCCTCAAAGTATTCCTTCCACCAGCCGACGATGTCCCCAGTCGAGGTCAACAGCTCCCCACTTCCACTGTAAACTGTATTGGTGGGGCACTGCTTCCCCCTCCTGAGGCGACGGTTTGCCAGAACCTCTTCGAGGTCGACCTGTAGTCTTTCTCCATGGCCTTCCCGAACTTTTCCCAGGCCCAGGCTTTTGCTTCTGCGACTGCTCGAGCTGCCATCCGCTTGGCCGGTCGGTACCCGTCAGCTGTCTTAGGAGTCCCCCGAGCCAACCAGGCTTGGTAGGATTCCTTCTTCAGCTTGACAGCATCCCTTACTTCCGGTGTCCACCACCGGGTTCTGGGATTGCCGCCGCGACAGGCACCAGCGGTCTTACGGCCACAATGACAGTTTTACTGTCATTACCGACGTGAGCATTGAAGTCTCTCAGCAGAACGATGGAGTCTCCGGTTGGAGCACTTTCCAGTACTCCTTCCAGGGACTCCAAGAAGCCCGGATATTCTGTGCTGCTGTTCGGCCCGTAAGCCGAAACAACAGTTAAGGTTCGGCCCCCCACCCGAAGGCGGAGGGACGCGACCCTCTCGTTCCGCGGGGAGAACTCCAACACGTGGCGGCTGAGCTGGGGGGCTATGAGCAAGCCCACACCAGCTTCAACTTCAACTTCAACTTTATTTGTTTTAAGTGCCACATCATAACAGCTGTTATCTCAGAGCACTTTACAAGGAGAGCAACAATGTGTACATAGTGAAAAAAAACATGTCCTTAGACCCTCGCAAAAGGCTGAGGAACAACTCCCAAGAAAAACCCTGACAGGGAAAAAAAGGGGAAAACCTCAGGGTGAGAGACAGAGGGGATCCTCACCCAGGACGGACAGGCGGGCACAAGAAAAACAGTACTGATGGCTAACAGTTCAGGATATAAATAAATCAATGAATTGAATCAGTCCAGAGTAGAAGGCAGGCAGAACCGCAGTGAGAAGAGCCGGGTAGAGGTGGTCCTGGATCCAGCTCAGCGTTGATGGAACCTGGGAGGGAAAAATAAAAATAATAAAATGAAAAATAAAAATAAGACAGGGAGAGGCCAAGAGGCAAGAGAGAAGCTCGAGGGAACGTGAACCTGATTCACACCCACAGAGCAGGCAGTGAAGATAGAGCTCAATGTGCCGGGGACCCCCAGCAGACTCAACCTATGGCAGCTTATCTTGGATTTATCTGTAGGCTCTGTCAAAAAGGAGGGTTTTTAACCTACTCTTAAAGGTAGAGAGGGTGCCTGCCCCCCGGACTGAAACTGGTTGATAGTTCCATAACAGAGGGCCTTGGTAGCTGAAGGATCTGGCTCCCCATCTAGACTTAGAGATTCGTGGAACCACAAGTAGGCCTGTATTCAGAGAACGAAGTGTCCTAGTGGGGCAATAGGGTTTTATCAGGTCTGAGATATAAGAGGGTGCCAGACCATGAAGACCTTTATAGACAAGGAGAAGGATTTTGAACTGGATCCTGAAAGGTACAGGAAGCCAGTTGCAATGAGGCCAGAACAGGAGAGATGTGATCTCTTTTTTTAGTTTTAGTCAGGACACGAGCTGCCGCGTTCTGAATGAGCTGCAGAGTTCTCAGCGACCTATTGGAGCATCCAGCCAGTAGAGAGTTGCAGTAGTCCAGCCTGGAAGTAACAAAGGCATGGACCAGCTGTTCTGCTGCATGGGGAGGGAGTAGGTGTCTTATTTTTGCAATACTGCGGAGGTGGAAGTAGGCAGTAGTGAGATAAATTTTACGTGGGAGCTAAAAGACAGGTCTTGATCAAAACTAACACCTAGGTTCTTTACAGTGATGGCAGAAGGAGTCGCAAAACTACTTTGTAATGCTATGGCATCAGATATGGAGTCACGTAGGTGTTTTGGATTTAGAAGGAGGAAATTATTAGTCATCCAGGCCTTAATGTCATCAAGGCAGGACTGAAGCTGCTGTAGACGGTTGTGCTCGCCTGGCTTGATAGATAGATATAATTGGGTGTCGTCAGCGTAATAGTGGAAGTCTATAGAGTGACTCCTGATGATATCACCTAGAGGGAGCATATAAAAAGAGAAAAGAACTCGACCTCTGATTCCAAGCTGATATTCCAGTCTCCTTAGTAAGATCTGGTGGTCAACCGTATCAAAAGCAGCACTGAGATCTAACAAGACAAGCACTGAAACAAGACCATGGTCAGATGCCATTAAGAGGTCATTAGTGACTTTAACCAGTGCAGTCTCAGTGCTATGATTCATTCTAAAACCAGACTGGAAGGATTCAAATAAACTATTGTTATTAAGGTGCTCACAGAGCTGGTTGGCAATGATTTTCTCAAGGATTTTTGAGATGAAGATAAGATTAGAGATCGGTCTGTAGTTTGCTAAAGTTCCTGGATCAAGGGACGGTTTTGTCAGGCCCGAACTCAGGACAGGACTCAGGCGCAGAGGTGGTCAGAGCAAGGTCGTTTATTAATCAAGCAACCTCGAACAGAGAGAAATCAAAAGGCTATGAAAACCTGAAAAACTACTCTAAGCTGTGAAACTGAAACTAAACTGAAGGCGCTCCAAAAGGGAGGGGAAAACTCTAAGAAGGAATTACAAAATTATTGAAATCAAAATCACTCTCGAGGAGGAAAAACAAAAGGCTATAAAACTTTTAAACTAAAGTCACTCCAAAAGGGAGGAAACAACTCTAGGACTATGAGAAATATTTAACTAAGAAGTTACAACAAAAAAATCACTCTGACGAGGCAAAAACAAGACTTACAATAACCGACTTGGACTGTGAACTGTGGGCTGTGAAGCTGGCTTGGGTGTTCGGACAGAGACGAAACACTTCTGCATCAGACAAAGGGAGACACAGACTATTTGAGCACATGGGGGTAATAGGGAACAGGTGGACACAATCAGGGCTGACGAACGAGGACACAGGAGGAAGGGCAAGTGACCTGACACGAGAGGAGGATTAGACTTTCAAAATAAAACAGGAAATGACAAGACAAAAACCCCAAGACAGGACGACCTCACCACGGTGTGACAGTACCCCCCCCCCTAAGGGCCGACTCTTGACGGCCCAGGAAGTTCGGGATGGTCCCGGACGAAGTCCTCAATGAGGGACCGGTCCAGAATGAACCGGGACGGGACCCATTGCCGCTCCTCCGGGCCATAACCCTCCCAGTCGACCAGGTACTGCCTGCCCCGACCCCGGGTGCGCACAGCCAGCAGCTTCTTGACCTTGTAGACGGGACCTCCGTCTATCACTTCCGGAGGAGGAGGGGGTGGGGGGGCTGGGACCATGGCACTGTCCTTGACCGGCTTGACCTGGCTGACATGAAACGTGGGGTGGACACGGAGAGACCGGGGCAGACGAAGGCGAATTGCTGCAGGGCCAATGACCTTCGTGATGGGGAATGGTCCCACGAAGCGTGGCGCCAGTTTCCTTGAGGCGGTCCTGAGGTGGAGGTTCTTGGCCGAGAGCCACACTCTCTGGCCTGGCTGATATGCCGGAGCAGGCCTCCTTCTCCGGTCCGCCGCCCTTTTGACCCGGTCTCCCTGGCGGATGAGGAGTTGTCGAGCGGCCGCCCAGGTTCGTCGGCAGCGACGGATCATGGCATGGGCGGAAGGCACTGACACCTCGGGTTCCTGGTCCGCGAAGACCGGAGGCTCGTAACCATAGGCACACTTAAAAGGTGAAAAACCTGTGGCTGAGGTGGGCAGGGAGTTGTGGGCGTACTCGACCCAGACCAGGTGTTTGCTCCATGTTGAGGGGTTCTGGGAGACCAAACATCGGAGGCCGGTTTCCAGCTGCTGGTTGAGGCGTTCGGTCTGGCCGAATCATGATCTCAGCCGTTTCTCTGGCTGAGGGCAATTTGGGCAAGGCTATGAATCTAGTCATCTTGGAAAATCTGTCTACCACCGTGAGAACTGTGGTGTTACCTTGAGAGACCGGGAGCCCCGTGACAAAGTCTATGGAGATATCGGCCCACGGTCTGGAGGGAATAGGAAGCGGCTGAAGAAGTCCCATACGTGGCCTGGATGACGTCTTGTTCCTGGCACAGACCGAGCAAGCCTCAATGTACTCCCGGACCTCCCGCTCCATGGATGGCCACCAGAACCTCCGGGAGATGGCATACATGGTGCGCCGTACCCCCGGATGACATGAAAGCAGCGAGGTGTGAGCCCAGTGGATCACCTGTGGGCGTAGTTCAACCTGGACAAACAATCGGTTCTCGGGACACCCACTAGGTGGCGGGCTCTCACCATTGGCATGCTTAACCTCCTTTTCTATCTGCCAAGTCACTGCTCAGGTTCTTTGGCAACAGGCTCGGGGTCGTAGATTCGCGACAGAGCATCAGGCTTGACATTCTGGGACCCCGGCCTGTAAGAAAGGGAGAAAGAGAAGCGGTTAAAAAAGAGTCCCCACCTGGCCTGGCGAGAATTCAGTCTCTTTGCTTTACGGATGTATTCCAAGTTCTTATGGTCGGTCCAGACAATGAACGGATGGTCCGCCCCCTCAAGCCAGTGTCTCCATTCCTCCAGGGCCAGCTTGACCGCCAGCAGTTCCCGGTCGCCGACGTCATAGTTCCTCTCTGCCCTGGACAGGCGCCGTGAAAAGAAGGCACAGGGATGTACCTTCCCATCCTGTTCCGACCGTTGGGACAGAACGGCCCCAACCCCTTCATTGGAGGCGTCCACCTCGACCACGAACTGCCGCTGAGGATCAGGCATCATGAGGATGGGGGCCGTGGTGAAGCGGGTCTTCAGGTGCTGGAAGGCCGCCTCAGCCTCCGGTGTCCAGAGGAACGGCTTCTTGGTGGAGGTGAGTGCATGGAGCGGAGCTGCTATGGCACTGAAGTGTCTGATAAACCGCCTGTAAAAGTTAGCAAAGCCGAGGAACTGCTGAACCTTTTTGCGGCTATCAGGCGTGGGCCACTTGGCCACAGCGCTCACTTTAGCCGGGTCCATCTGCACACTTCCAGGGGCTACAATGAAGCCCAGGAAGGAGACAGTGTTGGCATGAAACTCACTCTTTTCGGCCTTCACATAGAGCTTGTTCTCTAACAACCGTTGGAGGACTTGGGATACATGGCCTCTATGGGCTTCAAGATCTGATGAGTAAATGAGAATGTCATCCAAATACACATACACAAACCGGTCCAGGAAGTCCCGGAGCACATCGTTAATCATGGCTTGGAACACAGCTGGGGCATTAGTGAGACCGAAGGGCATGACTAGGTATTCGTAGTGGCCGCTAGGAGTATTAAACCCTGTTTTCCATTCGTCCCCCTCTCTGATTCTGATCAAATGGTAGGCATTGCGTAAATCTAGCTTTGTGAACACCTTGGCCTGCTGCAGCTGGTCGAATACTGATGACATGAGGGGCAAGGGATAACGATTCTTGACCGTGATGGCGTTAAGGGGGCTGTAGTCTATACATGGCCTAAGAGAACCGTCCTTTTTCCCCACAAAAAAGAACCCAGCCCCAGCTGCAGACGAGGAAGGACGAATAAGCCCCGCCCTCAGTGATGACTCGATGTATTCCTTCATGGCTGCCTTCTCTGGCCCGGAGATGGAGTACAACCGGCCCTTGGGAATGGGGGAGCCAGGAATCAAGTCTATGGCACAGTCGTAGGGCCGGTGTGGGGGAAGTGACAAGGCCTTGCTTTTGTTAAAAACCTCTCTGAGGTGGTGGTAGCAGGACGGCACGGCGCTCAGGTCAGAGGTTTCAGAGTCTGTGGTAGAGTTGACAGAGAAGAGATTAGCAGTGGTCAGGTTACCCTCTGGGACCGAACACGGTTGGCGGTGGTCCTCACAATTCTCCCAGACAGGACGACCTCACCACGGTGTGACAGGTTTCTTAAGGAGGGGTTTGATTATTCCAACTTCGAACGTAAGAGGAACGTAACCTGTTGTTAGGGACAGGTTGATGAGGTCAAGTAAGGAGGTGGCGATTAAAGGCAGCACTTCCTTTAACAACTTGGTCAGAATTGGGTCAAGGAGGCAGGTCGATGATTTAGAGGAGGAGATGATAGTGGTCAGCTGATGCAGGTCAATGGGGTCAAATGAAGATAGTGACCTGGTTATATCCCCATCTGTTAGCTGAAAAGTTGCAACAGGGGGTCGATTAATCGCCGTGCATGCTGAGTGGGTCGCTATTGTTTGTCTAATATTTGTAATTTTGTTGTTAAAGTAGTCCATAAAGTCACCACTGCTGAGATGTGTAGGGACACTCTGCTCAGTGGAGTTATGACTCTGAGTCAGCCTGGCTACAGTGCTGAACAGAAACCTAGGGTTATGCTTATTTTCCTCAATTAGAGAGGAGTAGTATCTGGCTCTGGCATTACACAGAGCAAGCCTGTAAGTCTTCAGACTATCTTTCCAGGTTAGAAAAATACTAGTGTTTTTGGTTGAACGCCATTTCCTCTCTAATTTGCGTGCTAGCTGCTTTAGGTGGCGAGTTTCTGGAGTAAACCAGGGGGCGGATCTTGGTCTAGAGACAATCTTTTTTGTTAGGGGTGCAGCCGAGTCAAGAGTCTTGTGAAGGGAGGTAAAAAAGCTATCAGTAAGGTGATCGATGAGGGAGCGACTCAGGCTTTCATAGCAGACAGGGGATGCAGCACCAAGAGACAGGGGGATAGCTTCCTTCAGGTTTGGTAAGACACTGTTAGTTAAGTGTCGTGTATATATACTGCTATTCTTTCGCACATAACTGACTAGAACGAAGTTGAAAGTAATTAAAGAGTGGTTGGAAATAAGTGGGTTAGAGGGGGAAATGGTCAGGTGATTTCAACACCATAAGATAGAACAAGGTCCAGGGTGTGATTGACGCAGTGCGTGGGTTCATGCACATGCTGGCAGAAGCCAATGGACTCAACTATAGAGGTGAATGCTGTACTGCAGCTATCACTGACTACATCTACATGAATATTGAAGTCACCGATGATAATGATTTTGTCAGTTTTGAGAACAAGGTTTGAAAGAAATTCTGGAAATTCAGACAGAATTTGGGCCCGATACACTACGACAAGTAGCAGGGGCTGTGTCTTCCAGCTTTGGTGACACAAGCTGATGATAAGGCTTTCAAATGAATTATAATCAATTTTAGGTTTTGGAGTAATTAACAGACTACGATCAAAGACGGCTGCCACCCCACCTCCACAGCCAGAACATCGAGGGACATGATAATTAATATGGCTGGAAGGAGAAGCCTCATTTAGGCTAACATAGTCACCCTCACAAAGCCAAGTTTCAGTGAGACACAACACATCAATGTTGTTGTCAGAGATTAATTCATTTACAAGATTGGCTTTGGAAGACAGGGAGCGGATATTAAGTAATCCACATTTAATGCTCCTGTCCTGAGAGGTGACTGAGGAACTCCTGATTTTATAAGATTTTTAAGGGTCGCTCCTCTGCTGCTAAATCTGGACAGTCGGGGGACAGACACAGTCTCTATGGGGTTCTGTGTGGGTGACTGAATAGAGGGAAGCACAGAGAAGTGTGTTAGACTGCTCCTCTGCCTTCTGGTCTCAACTCTGAGTCAGGGTGGGGGAGGACTAATGCTCTTAGCCAAGTCACTAGAGAGTTGGGCTGCTCCTTCCAATGTGGGGTGGATCCCTTCTAATGAGACCAGGTCTACCCCAGAAAGTTTGCCAATTGTCTACAAAGCCCACGCCATTTGCGGGACACCACCTCGATAATGAGCGGTTAAATGATGATGTACGGCTAAACATGTCATCACTTGCCAGGTTGGGGAGGGGGCCGGAGAAAACTACGGTGTCCGACATTGTTTTAGCCATTGAACACACCGATTCCACATTCATTTTTGTGACCTCTGATTGACGTTATTTATGCTAGTGCCTATGTGGCTCTTAGCATTAGCTAGAGTTAAGCTTGGCTCTGCTAACACTAGCTCTGTTTCCAGGTGGGGCAGCCAATCCAGCCATTTCCCTCCATTCCACTATTGTACTCTTTGATAAAGATGTATTTCCCCCTTGCCGCTATCCGTCTCATTTTTAATACATTTCATGTGCAAACCTAGTAATATCTGCAAACTACCATATGCTGAAATGGAGACTGAGGGGACCTCCATTACAGTTAAGAAAAGAGAGTTCTGGAAAGACTATCCTGGAGCGAGTTGAGCACTTTGTAAGAATTGGAATATGGGTCTTCTTTATGTATGATTTTTCTTGAATCAGGGGTATTACATTTTTAGTGCTATTTCTTAATTGAGTCCTTGTCCAGATCTCACATACAAAAAGCGAGACTGACCAGAACACAGTCTAAACTCCTTTTTATTACACACCAGAGTAGACAACTCTAGATAGATAGATAGATAAGACAGATCGATAGACATTCACCATCAATATTTAAATTTGTTTGTAGTTTTGGAGGTTTTTTCTATCCACTTCAATATGTGTCAATTTATATGGTCTTCCAGTCATCCCTTAAATGAAACCCAAGCAGGAGTACAGTGCATTACACTTTTACACACGTGCTAGGCTACACAGGACAACAAGGCCACAACAGAGACTTCCTGCCATCTTATTCAGGAGTAATGAAAGACAAAACAAAGCTCTGAGAGATGCTAATGTGTCCAGGTATTGCAATGTTTTCACAGATGGACAAAAGTCATACTTGGGGTCTTCTGTCCAAGAGCTTCCTCCTTAACCTACAGCTGGGATTAAAAACACTCCCTCTCCATGAATCAGCCATCTTCAGATGGTGCCATTTAGACTGGTCTCCATGGCCAAAAAAAGGGAATAACTAATGAGGAAAGAAACATGAAAGCTGCTGGATCACAGCCTCCAGGAATGAACTGTTTCCATCTGGCACAAGATCTAGACAATGCCAATCTGTGCCAGGTCGCTCAGTTCCACGTCACCAAACTCCTCCCAGGGGCAGATAACTGCTGCATCTGCAGGACAGGAAGTAAAGGTTAATATGTGCTACCTTAAGAGACAGCTTCACAGTCGGTCATCGGTGGTAAGCTATTGTTTTGACTGATACGTACCTCCAAGCCCATCTGTCCCTGGGATGTCATTGAATCTAAAGAGAAGAGACAGCCATGATGAGTTAAGGGTACACCAGTGAGGTCTGAAGGCCTCACACATTGCGCCGCCACCATTATTTTGGTTGTAAATTCAAGAGCGCTGTGAAGTGACCCACTCACCCCTTCTGTCCAGCTTTGGGAGCCTTGCTCTTGAACTGCCTTGTCTCCTTCTGTTTGAACTTTTGGGGCTCAGGCTTGGATCCCTCAGGTGCTGCTGCTGCATCCATTGCTACAAAAAACAGAAATTCGGTTCCAAATCACAACAGGAAACATTGTCACTGTGATTAACCAAAGTTATCTATGTGTTGGCTGTTGTCTCCAACCTCAACGTATTCCCTCATCATCAAAAACAATTAATCAAACATGCTTCCATATTAGTCTTTTCAAATTGGAAAGAATATATGAAATTAGTAATAAAATATGAACAATTAAGATTTCTACATTGACGACAACCAAAACCCATATATAAATGTGCTTAGATTAGAAAAAACTTCATTGTCAGGATATTTTGAAACATGAGCAAACAGTTGAAAACTGTTCTAAAATTGCTGCTGTGTCTTACCTGCTCTGTAGTTTGTTCTGAGGTTCAAAGGGTGAGAAAGGCGAAGCTGCCTGGATGGGCTGAGCAAAGAAAGATCTGCAAAACAAAGAGAAGCTTCTCTTTCTTTTCGCAGTTTCTCTGTCCACCTCTCTCTGCCACTGAAGCCTTTTTATACTTGTGCACTGCAAAACAAAGCCGCTAATGAAGTTGAGGTGGAGTATTTCCAGGGATAATCCGATGATCATGGGAACAGCTCATACATGTGGCACAACTACAAGGCTCCATGTGTGTTTACCTCACCTGAAGCATTGTGGGTCACCATGGACTTAGTGCTTGACACCAGCATGTGTGCAGGTGTGTGAATTGTTTTATTGGCAGCAGAGGGGAGCTGTGAGATGAACACACGTCCACAGACATCCACCCACTCATACATGAACACACACAGAGAAATGCAATTTTTGGAGTTCACAGAGAGATGTGAGGAAAGCACCATTGTAGGAGTTGCCCTAAAAATTTCTGGTGGTTAGCTTTTAATTTTTTTTTTTCAACAGGGCATTACATTTCTATACCAAGCCAATCAAATCACAAAAACTTAAACACATCTATGTTACCAGTTTAAGTATTAAAATGTGTTGTTTAAACAAAATGGAAACAGGTGTCCAACATGGAAGAAGAAAATCCTCAAGGTCCAAAGCTCTGTCTGCTGGTCAACTTACAGGGCAAGGTTTTATACAAAAACATCCATTTTAAGACTGCACTAATATAGCGTGGGATCACATCATATGTAAACAAAGATTGTGTGTGAGATTGAGCAAGGCAAGTGCAGGTGCAAGTACACAAAGTGCAGGAGAGGAATTAGCATTCAGAGTTGATGAAAATAATGGTGCTAGATTTATTTGAGAGTAAGGATGATTAATGTTTTTTTTAGTTATTTGGCTTATTTGTCTAATCTTTTTTTTTTAAATGTGTTGCTCCCTTTGAATATTTTCCCCTTTGTGGGTCTAATTCTACTCAGATTCTATTCTTTTCTAGAACTGCACCAACAAATCACTTAATTTACTTCTTTTACAACATTTTACTAAATGAAACATTTTTTGTGATAATTCATAGAACATTTAGCAGACAGGTGGTTGGAGAACCCTGATTCATAAGGCTGCATGGTGACACTTGTTGGATGGTGCTGTCACCTCACAGCAAGAAGGTCTCTAAATCATAGTTGGACTGAGGGCAATCCTGTTTGCAGTTTGCATGTTCAACCTCTGATTGTGTGGGTACTGCAGTTACTTCTCAGTCCAAAATGATGCGTGTTAATGTTGATTTGGGACTCTAAATTGCCCCAAGGTGTGAGTGAGAGAATGAATGATGTGTGTGCCCTGCAAAGGACTCATAACCTGTCCAGAGTAAAATTCCCTGCGATCACTCCAAGTGCTTTGGAGATAGGACCCAACAGACCCCTGTAACACCATTAGGTGTAAAGTGAGTAAGATAATGGACGGATGGGTTGATAGGTCATTTACTTGAATATTAAGTAGTGAGTATGCTTTTAAGAACTCAAAATTCTCCAATCCAGTTTTCTTCAATGTGAACATATTCTGGTTTCTTTAAGCCCTACAACAGCAAATTGAATATATTAAAGATGCAGAAAAAATAAGGGTTTGACGATGCAGATCACACAGATCAACACAGTTCAGAAACACATATCAATATTACTTATTATTTAATTTATTAATAATTTCTCCGACATTTCATTAACACAACAACTGATAGTGGAAATATGTCAATCTGTGTTCTGAATTTAAATACTGAATTTAATTTTATGTAACGTCACATGGTATGTTGTAAAACGGGCACGATGTGCGGGTGGAAAATGCTTAGTTTTTTCCAGAACAATTAGATGTGACACAAATAACAGTTATGAAACCCCTCATTGATCATCCTTTCTAAACGTATTGTGCTGATGCACAGATTAGACTGGATAACACATCAGATTAGATTACAAAGCAGTGTGTCTGGATTAGGGCAGCATGACACACACACGCACACACACACACGCACACGAGACAAAGGATTTCACAATGACTCAGACAGGAAACACAGATGAAATAATAAAGTGTTATAAGTGTGTTCAAAAGTGTAGGCAGTCCATGCAATTATTGGATATGATACAGCTCAGTAGGCTCATTGCCCGAGATGTTATGTGTCATTTCAATATCCTCTTCCATGATGCCAGCATTGCTGAGGAAAAGGTCGATGCCCGGAAGGATCCTGCCATGTTCTTGGTGCAGACTGCTACACTGGATGAACTGCTGCAATGTACACTGTCTCAGCTCTTTTTTCAGCCACTCCATCAGTTCCCAACTGGCCTGGAGAGGACACACACACACACACACACACACACACACACACACACACACACACACACACACACACACACACACTGTCACTTTAGCAGGATTTTGTGCTGTGTGTTGCTGTAACACTAACATTGTTTGCTTAAAATGAAAGAATGAAAGAGAAAACTGAAAAGTGAAAAATGAAAAATGAAAAATGAAAGAGAAATCTAAATTTGAGAGAAATGTATAGCCCTCACCTGAGATGGAACCTACCTCTGCAGTGTAACCTGCTGCTTTATGATATTGTTTGAGGTGTGGATGGGGGTGCAGTCATACGCTTAATAGTTTGATTTTTCTTATTATTATTATTATTAGTGATCTAGGAGGGAGCACTCTTGTTCCTCTGCTGGTTTAATCTTATTATTCTTCTTCCATATGAAATTTCAGTTCGCCCTTTCGCAAAAGTGCATGAGCACATATACAATTCATACATCAAAATGTGTGGCTCGACAAGGAGAAGTATGCTATTATTTTTCTCAACAAAATTCCTATATTTCTATAGTTCCTATATTTCTTTTATAAATTCCTATAGTTCTCATATTCCAGATGGGAGTAAGCATTGTCTTCCCAGAGCCAAGTGTTCAGCACTTCAGCAATTTTGTTTTTCCCCATAAGAATGAATGGGAAAAAAAGAACAAACTTTTGCTCCATCAACATGCTTTGACATAGAAACTTCATTTCAACTTTAAATATGGCATGAGCTTGTAGAACTGTGTTGAAAATTGCATGTTGATAGGTTGTTTCGTTATTCTGCAAGCGTCTCCTCCAAGAGCCTGTGGTCAAGTGCCTTGTGTCTGCTCCTCTTCCGCTATGACCCCAGACACACGCACACACTATAAAGACAGTTGTGATGAAAAAGCCCCCTGGTGGGGGGCAGAGGTGGGGCCAAACGGCTGAAAAAGCTCAGCTTCATAAAAACTTAAATATGATGATGAATTTGTGGTCTGCGTTGTTTTCACCATGGACACACAAACACCCAAAAGACACACACACACACACACACACACACATACACACACACCAACCAGTTCAGTCGTCCCGTGTTGGTGCAATACTGGAAAATGCCAGCAGGTGGTAGTGAGGCGTTTAGCAGCTGACCAGGAGTGCTTTGCACTCTTGTCGATGGCATTCTGAGATCAAGGTATCTGCTCATTTAACTTTTCTTTATTCAGCAACTTACTCCATTGTCGCATGCCAGGGACCTGCAACACAAGGTTTCCGTACCCGTCCTGCTTTTCCATTTGGGCTGGCTGCTTTGCTGGCTTCATAGCCTGTCAGTGTTTTGATGCCTTTCCACATTCTGCAGGGGATGCTGTTGTTGAGCTGCTCTTCAATACATTGCTTGTATACATGCTTGGCCACCTTGATGCCTTTTTGCTGCTTCGCCCTTTCCTCGCTGTAATCCTGACGTGCTTGATGCTCTAGACGTGCTTGACGCTTGAAAAAGAAAACTGCGCTCATTTCTGCCCCCACTCTGCTGCATTGTACCTTTGTACAAGTCTCAGAAGTGTCTGGGTTGATGATGTCCTGAGATGGACTGAGCTGGGGGAGTTTCACCATCTAGTTCAGGAGCTGTCATCCTCAGGCTGGCTGGGGCCCAGTTTGAGGACCTCTTAGCCTGGGCTGGTGCCAGGCTCTCCCTGCCTGGACAATCAGCTACAGTGGTGTCACTGCAGTAAAGCAAGTAAAGCAAGCCACAGAGGGTCTCACAACCCACCAGAGTCCCCCTTCCTCACTGACTTTGGCAGTAGCCTCTTCTTTTTTGATCCAGTCCCAGTAAAAAGCTGTAGCGATGTCATAGAGGGCCAGGTGCCCACACTCCGTCTCAACTAGTTCCTTACCTCCATGCTTCTGTGCAAACTGTGACATCAGGATAAAATGATTGGATGTCGTGGCAGATGTTGATCCAGTTAAAAAAACTTCATTTTCAGTCATGAAATACTTGTTCAATTTTTTTTTCACAACTCACATCCATCACTCAATGGTTTCTGATGGGTCCATCATGAGGTATGGCAGCCCCCTGCAACTCCAACTCCTGGCTCCAAAAACCGTCCTTCGCAAACCAATGGGTGACATCATGGAGGGTTGGGGTTGACATGTATGGCTGGAATGTAATCATTTAACCAGTGCCAGATGCCACTTACTAGTCGGACCCGGTTGGTCTGTGTGCTAAATAAAGTTAGCCTAAATGGACAGTTAATGGCAAGGGTGGGACATGATACCTGACAATCATTTAGACCCATAAAATAAATAAGAATAGATTTAATGCACTCAGGCTGCATAGAACTGTGGCAAGACAGTGGCATATGAAAGCTGAAATAACGGTTATCAGGACTATCACACATATACAAAAAATTCTATTAAAAAAACAACAAACAACATAATAAAATGAATGAATCCATCATCACAAGTTATCCTGAGATAACGAAAAATTTCTTGTCGCAAGGAGGAAACAGCAGAAGAATAAAAAGCAAGTATGGTCACTCTGCTTCCAAGACCTATAGCCTCTTTCACAGATACAGTAGTAACCAACTGACAACAGACTGACCAGTTATACCAGGACAATCCAGTAGACCATGGTAAATATTGCTTGCCTTGTGTATACATACACTATCAAGTCCCTCACAGTTCCAAACAGCCGCAGCTCATTTTTTTCTCTGGAGAGACAAAGGGGAGAACCTGATTCAATTCATGCCAATTTGACTCTTGTTCCTCATGGAACCAGGATGAAGAGGGAATACAGAAACACACAACAGACGTGTAAACGTTAAAATCTGACACTGCACTAAAACTGATAATGCAGCGACATTAATTTTGTGCTTTGATGGCTTTCCACATGCTGGAAAGGCATCAAGCACATCCAAGAGTGTGATAACAGGTAATCCGCTGTCATCATCTGTTGTCTCCAATAATTTTAATATTGAAAATCTTTCATTTTGTGTGTGTGCACGTGTTTTTTAAAAAACATGCACACACACACAAACCCACACCCTTTATTAACCTTGCATTTAAAAATATTTAAAAAAAAAACAAATTATATTTGAACTGAGGTTGATGAAAAGATCCGCGCAAGCTCAAGACAAAATTATTTGAAATAAATTATTTTACAGCTGTTGGTTCTCATTGGATTTTTCTAAGAAGACACAATTTTCCATTGTGCTTTGTTTAGCGTTTTAGACCATTGTAATTTTACAGTAAATGAATGTTCATTTGTGGCCATTTTGCACAGTGCAGAGAAGAACACCCCATGTTCATGCCAAGGTTATTATCATTAACAAAAACAAATGAAAACTAGAATTGAAAAAATATTTTTGTTAGTTGAAATAAAAAATGAAAAACTGAAAATAAAAACTATTATTAAAAGAAAAAATAAAAACTAAGGGAATCTGTATTATGTGTTTACAAAACTAACTAAAACGTATTGTAATCATGGTAAAACTCCCCTCGTTTTTTTCTTTGTCAGTGTCGGATTGATATGAAATTATTTCATTCAAGCAATTTTTCCCAAGCTGGAGGCACCATCCGACACTTCACGGTTTATTTATTTACTTCTCGTTTCTTCTGTTTTACCACCATGGTGTCTTTGAGACTTATTTCACAGTACTTGCTCTGATCTTTTGATTCATGCACCTGAAAGTAGTACTAAAACTTGTACTACAACTACAACAAAAACTAAACTAAAACTAAGCATTCGGAAAAAGACAAAATCTAATAGTAACTAGCAAACATACTCTGAGAACTCATAAAAATTCAATTAGAGGGGGAAAAAGTTGGGACTAATTAAAACTGAACTAAAACTATAATGACCCACTGTACACTCAACGGACGGGGTGTACCTCTCCCTTTACTTCTACAGCAGCTCTACTGGGCTCTGTAACACACCACCACAGGGGAGCAGTACAAAGTCCGGACCTGCCCCTGGCCAGAAGCCAAGGAGGAACACAAAACTTGAAGGCCATGCATTTCATCGTTGCAGTCTCCACTAAATAGTCGACACGCGCCTCTGTCTACATGGTTGTGATCCATATCAACATGAGAGGAGTTGACGTAATGCATTTTGAAGGCGTCTCCCTCCAGTGTCTGCAAGAGCCCCTCTCACTTACACTTACAGGCGCAGATCTGGGGACAAAGACTTTGCGCAGCTCCGTTTTGACTAAGTTAATATTCAAAATGATGAGGACAGAGATGACCTGTTGGCTCAGACTGTTTTGTTTGCTTTGTTTTGTTTAAGTTCCGGCTTGGCACCGAGAAAATCAATAAAAAATTGCTTATTGTTCCATGACAGTTGCTGATCTTCTTCCTTCCTAAAAGGGGTTCTTACTCTACCTACTGATTTGGCCAGTTCAGTTTGGCATGTGTTATCAAACTGAACAAGATAGGACAAAGGGGTACTTTTGGAATGAGAGAATGATCCCCAGCATGTATTTTGGAGGAGAAGTGGAATAAACATGCAACTCATGAAACCACCACCATTCAATAACCATCTGAAGATTACTCTGCATGTACGTGTAGCCCCTCAGATGTGTGGAGGCAAAGACCTTGGTATTACCTGGAGCCTTTCTGCTGCAGCTTGGAGCTCCCTCTGCACTTCTGACAGCGTTTGGTCCAGGTATTTTCCCTGCTTCTGCCGCTGCTGGAGCTCCTGCTGCAGGAACTCTAATACCTCATCCAGCTGTTGTTCACCTGCCTCAGAGCTCTGTCTGTGAGTTTGGAGCATTAAGTCCTGCTCCAGATGTGCAGAGCAGGCCTGGAGCTCCTTGATCTGAGAACTGTGGTCATCCAGTGACGAATGCATCTGCTGCAAACATCTGTGGATATCTGTTTATCAGAGGGTTGCGCATTCAGAAACATTGAACAGAATAGGAAAGGAAAAACAATAGATAAAGGAGCACAACGTAAATAAATTGATGAACACAGACCTTGTTCTCTGAGCTCCTCAGCCTGAAGCTGCTCCTCCCAGTCCTCACTGTGCATCAGCTCTGCCTCGTTCTGCCTCAACCACTGCTCTAGTTGCTCCAGTTCTCCTGTATCCTCAGTCAGAAGGGGAATTGTGGGAGACACCCTTTCCTCTTCCCATATTTGTGACTTTCTCTCCAGATCTTGAATCTGAATCTCCAGGTCTTGAAGCCTCCTCTGTTGCTGCAGAATCTGCTTTAACATCTCCTCTTTAGGGGAGTTGCAGTCTACCTTCATGGTGTTGAGGAATGAAGCAAGTGAAGCTCTCAGTTCTGGGGAGGCTCTTGGCCTGGACAGAGACCAGGCCGTGTTTGGTTTGGTCCCATTGTTGGAAAGGCTTGAAAGGCCTTGATTGAAGCTCAGTGCCTTGCGCAGCTCCCAGCTCTTGAGGGGTGCTGGCTCTGATACTCTGGGCAGTGGGGGACACTGGGGATTGCTGCAGGGACTCAGGCCAGTCCTTCTCAGGATGAACTGGACATCTGCAGCCAGCTGGCCCAGCTGAGCCAGGTGATGGAGAGGAGAGTCATCAGCGTCAAGCCTTTTCTCTGTTCCTCGGAACTTCAAGATGAGAGTGTATCGGCCTGTCTGACCTGCAGAAAACATGAGGGATTTTTTTTTTTTAAAACGTCCACACATACCCAGGTACCCAGGTAAGTTGAGAATTTCCTTCCACACCAGCTGCATCCACACCAGTTTTTAAACATTTTCTGTGTATTGTATTTCATTGTATACTGAAGATAACATATTCCTTACATTGACGGATCATAGAAACTGGATCTCCTTAGGAAAAATCA
The DNA here is from genome assembly GCA_029224185.1 of Karalla daura. NCBI lineage: Eukaryota > Metazoa > Chordata > Actinopteri > Chaetodontiformes > Leiognathidae > Karalla > Karalla daura. The sequence goes on along the minus strand of CM055190.1, from coordinate 28,348,370 downwards.
GTTTTATTAAGGTTTTATTATTGATCCAATACATTATATTTGATTTCCCCGGAGAGTCCCGTTATTGTTGTTGTGATGCACACTACTTCAGAGTTATACTTCTTGCAGCACACACCCAGATTCTGGACTTTCTATGCAACTATGACTATTCTAATGAGGCAAAAGTAATAGCATAGTGTAATATAATTCAGTGTCGTTTGTTTCCATTCTTCAACAGTCTCATCTACAACAAACAAAATCCACCTTAGACATGAGTCAGAACAGCGGTCCCTCCACTGAATATTGTGTTTTTTGTGTGGTGAGGGATGCTTAACAAGTATGCAAAAATAAACTTCAATAGCAGTTTTCAGCAAATGGCTCAGTATCTGCTTGAAAGGGGCAGGACAGAGGGGGAAAGGACAAGTCAGAGTTTCTAACTCTCTAGGGTGTTACTTTTACCAAATGGCTCAAAGGCAATGTGTCAAATACAATTATAAGGTAATTGTAAATACAAGAACAGAGGACTCCTCTCTGATTGGTGTATGATGGGCAAAATATAAATCAAAGACAATTTGGGAGAGAGTGCAGTGTGGTAATGTATAGAGTAGAAAGTACAGATATGGTGTAACGTAATGTAATGGAGTAAAAGTCAAAAGTATACTCAATTCTACGCCACTAAAGTATGAAAAATGTACTGAAGTTAAGTCAATAAACTATGCATACTTGACAAGTAAGATTCTTACCAATGGCCTGTGCAAGAGCGATGACGACATCCTGGCAGGATGTAGTCAGTGAGAGACCACATACCACTCTGACCACACCATTGACCCACACCTTCAGCTCCATCAGTGTCCGGATGCACCACCAGGGAGGGATGCAGGTCCAGAAAATGAACTTGTCTATGACTATGAGCTAGCAGAAATGAGAAAACACGATTAACTCTTAGATACTCAAATTTGACCCATTTTGACATTTGACAGGAGTAAAAATACTCCTTAATGTCATTCTTTTAGGCTAAAAGTTTACATTTTTTTCCTAAAGTGAAAGGTTTTGGGTCAAATTTGATCCATATACTTTAAGATGTTTTTGCACCAGTGTGTGTCAAATCGAGGAAAATGGTGGTTTTAAAGAATCTTGGAACTGGTCAAATGAACACGCCATGTTTGTGAGTAGTTTTTATGGGTTAGTGGTGACAGAGTTCAGTGGTTACCTCAACACTGTCACAAGAACTGTTTGTGTTCCCGCCACATTTGCATAGCTTAATGCATAGACATACAACTGTTTGTCTGTTGAAGGAGGATGGGATAATCTTAAACCAGTGAAATAGAAACACAGCATAAGAATGACTATTCATAACATTAAAGTGTCATTAAAGTGCTATTAACTAGCTATTAACAGTTGCATCAAACTCAATGACATGCAATTCCCATTTTTCATCAATTCAGTAAATTGTCTCAATCTGGTTAAGAACAATTGTTATCCATATGAACATTCGGGGCTGGTGAACACACCTGCAGGTGTCACAGGTGTATGAAGGTGTGTTTGCAGGACAGGGGCAAACAGGTTTGCTCCAGGCTGGAATGTGGCAGGACAAGACAACATTCCTGTAGAACTCACTTACATGGTATATCAAGTCTCACCCTCAATCAACAAATAACTAACTCAAAAATAAAGAAGTCATACGTACTTTGGACATATTCTTTCAGTGGATATTTAAGAGTTGAGGGAGGTCACAATTACAGAACAGAATATGCATTTCATCAGATTCAATTAGCACAGCAAAAGGTGGACAGTGCAATAGAGGTAGTACTGTAAAGAAAGTAACATACAATGAAAATGATATAAAATTATACACTGCAAAAGATCAACATAAAATTGACAGACGACAGTAAACCACCCCCGCCCCCCAAAAAAAAAACAAAAAAAAACAAAAAAACAGATCTCCAGCCTGTATGCTGACTCACCTGTACACTGAAGCTCCACACTGTGTGACTGAAACTAAGGTTTTGACCTGAATACAACTCTGACACACTGCATCTGTCGAGGAGGAGGAGGACGAAGAGTGACACTAAGGAATGCAGCTTTCCTGGATGATCTATGTGAAAAGGTATGCCAGATCTAACTGTGGGAGGTGATACAGGATTACTTTTCCCTCTATTGTGCTTGTTCTCCTCAAGTATTCCCAGGGCTGAATTAATTTATTAGTGCTCCAGGAGGGAGCACTGCATGTTTATTCTCCTTACTTAGAGGCCAGCTTCGGCATGGTGTATCTTGAAAACTGCTGATTGCACAGACACTAATGATACATCCAAACGTGTGGCTCGGCCCCAGCAATTGTGCTATCATGACAAATTTCCAGTTTTTGGACCAGCTTTCAGCTTTTAGCCTCCAGAAATGTTGCCAGCCCCGCCTCATCATAGTCCCACCTGTCTCCGCCGTTGCAGAGTTCAGCGCAGCTGGCGCTGTCACTTTTTTATCCTGAGCAGCCGGATCCACCTCTCCAGCCTTCAGGATGGCTACCACCATCTGTCTAGCATCCTGGGTGGCCACCACTGCCTCTACAGCCTCCAGGATGGTTGCCACTGCCTCTTCAGCATCCTGGGCAGCCACCACCTTCTCTCCAGTGTCCTGTGCGGCTGCCTTTGTTTCTCCAGCCACCGTCGCTGCCCAGTCCTGCTCAGTCTCCTTCGCCTCTTCCTGCTCAGACCCCTTTGCTTGGTTCCACTGAGTCACCTTCGCTTGACTGTTGGTCATCAGTTTTCAACTATACTGAATTGAATTGAATGTTTTGTGTGACGGTGAAGATGCAAACCACCAGATTGCAAAACCACCTCAGGTGTCACTGTTGTGATTGAGTCCAACTTTTCACTTCCTGACATTACATAATATGCACTGATACATGGACAACAGAATTAAAAGCTGTGTAACTGAAGACATTAGATTGATATTACCTTGACAGTATTTATGTACGATTGTGAAAAGGCATCCCCACCTTTTCACGACTATGCCAGACCCTCACTCCTCCATGCAAGATGCCGGCAGGGGGCTTTGTGTGCACATGAAGCTGGAAGGAAACAGGAAGCTTCATTTGGCCTGACTAATTGTTGGATATGAATGAATGTGTTATGGGTTCCTGTGTGGGTCTATATATTATTTGTCCATGTTTGGGGTATATTTGAGTGTTATAGGGAGGTTTTAGACCTGATACAGGTTTTCCCCATGTGGAGTGGGCTCCTCCAGTGACTCCTCCAGTGACTGTGAGAGTGAGCGTGACAGTGACTATGAGAGTGAGAGTGAGTGTGACAGTGACTGCGAGAGTGAGCGTGAGCGTAAGAGTGAGAGTGAGCGTGACAGTGACTGTGAGAGTGACAGTGACAGTGACTGTGAGTAAGAGTGAGCGTGACAGTAACTATGAGAATGAGAGTGAGCATCACAGTGACTGTAAGAGTGAGCGTGACAGTGAGAGTGACTGTGACAGTGACTGTGACAGTGATTGACAGTGACATTGAGAGTGACTGTGACAGTGACTGTGACAGTGATTGACAGTGACATTGAGAGTGAGTGTGACAGTGACTGTGAGAGTGAGAGTGAGCGTGATAGTGACTGTGAGAGTGAGCGTGACAGTGACTGTGAGTGAGTGTGACAGTGACTGTGAGAGTGAGCGTGACAGTGACTGTGAGTGAGAGTGAGCGTGACAGTGACTGTGAGAGTGAGTATGAGAGTGAGAGTGAGCATGAGAGTGAGCGTGACAGTGACTGTGAGAGTGACAGTGACAGTGACTGTGAGAGTGAGAGTGAGCGTGATAGTGACTGTGAGAGTGAGCGTGACAGTGACTGTGAGTGAGTGTGACAGTGACTGTGAGGGTGAGTGTGAGAGTGAGCGTGACAGTGACTGTGAGTGAGAGTGAGCGTGACAGTGACTGTGAGTAAACGTGACAGTGACTGTGAGAGTGAGTGTGAGAGTGAGAGTGAGAGTGAGCATGATAGTGACTGTGAGAGTGAGCATGACAGTGACTGTGAGAGTGAGCGTGACAGTGATTGACAGTGACTTTGAGAGTGAGTGTGACAGTGACTGTGAGAGTGAGTGTGAGAGTGAGAGTGAGCATGAGAGTGAGCGTGACAGTGACTGTGAGTGAGCGTGACAGTGACTGTGAAAGTGAGTGTGAGAGTGAGCGTGAGAGTGAGCGTGACAGTGACTGTGAGAGTGAGCGTGACAGTTACTGTGAGCGTGACAATGACTGTGAGTGAGAGTGAGCGTGAGCGTGACAGTGACTGTGAGAGTGAGCGTGAGAGTGAGCGTTACAGTGACTGTGAGTGAGAGTGTGCGTGACAGTGACTGTTAGAGTGAGCGTGAGTGTGACTGTGAGAGTGAGCGTGACAGTGACTGTGACAGTGAGCGTGACAGTTACTGTGAGAGTGACAGTGACTGTGAGTGAGAGTGAGCGTGAGTGTGACAGTGACTGTGAGAGTGAGCGGGAGCGTGAGTGTGACAGTGACAGTGACAGTGAATGTGAGAGTGAGCGTGAGCGCGACAGTGATTGACAGTGACTTTGAGAGTGAGTGTGACAGTGACTGTGAGTGTGAGAGTGAGAGTGAAAGGATGTTTTGATGTATCATTTGTGTGTCTGTGATCAGCGGTTTCAGCGGTACACTGTGCCGAAATTTCCCTATAAGAGGTAGTAGAAGAAGAACAGAGGCACAAATCATATATATATATATATATATATATACATATATATATATATATATATTATTTATATATCATAATAACCTTCTTCCTCCTAGCGCTCGTGCCCAGGGGAGTCCTGCATATGATGATGGTCCCACACAAGCATTCTGGGGGTGCGTGCATGTATGATAAAGAGACTGAGTGTGTGCGTGTGTGCTCCAGGGTATGTGCCAGTTGGTTTGCAGCACCTTGTCTACCTGGATTGCTCACAAGAATGCATTCTGTGTGTGCATGCATGTATAAGAGAGACTAAGTCTGTTTGTGTGTGTGTGTGTGTGTGTGTGTGTGTGTGTGTGTGTGTGTGTGTGTGTGTGTGTGCATGAAGTGTTTTTGTCTGTATGAGGTCATCTGTCAGCCTGCTGCAGCAGGACACTTTCAGCAGAGGAGAGACAGGAGCAGGTACTTGACCAAATACACTTTGAGAAGGTGCTGCTGAAAAACGATACAACTTGTCAACATGCAAGTCAGTACACAAACAGACCACAAGTTAATTTAATTTTTGAAATCAAAATGACGTTTCTAAGTCAAAGTATGGTGACAGTGAATGTTTGTTTGAGGGGTTCTGTTTTTCACCTTATTTCATTTCTTTCATTCTCATGAGAAAAATCCAAATTGGCCAAATGCTAAACATTTGGCTCTGGGGAGACAACGCTTGCACCTATCTGGAATATGAGCACACTGTCACGCAGGGGACAGTCTCCAGAACACCCTGATGTGATTTGGAGTGTGTACTATGAAAACTGTGGCCACAGTTGCGAGGAGAAGTGTAACATTTAACTTTGAACGCAGTGGTGGGAAAATGAATGGGGGCTTATGGAGAGAAGAGGTTGTGCTGGGCCGACGATGAGGCTCGCCGTTTAAATTTCACAAGATGCACGGGTTTATGGTCTGCATGGCATGAAAGAGCACAAATTTTCCATCAAAAGTGGAAAAAAGAATTTGACTACTGCTTACGGTGTGGCTGGGAGCAGCATGAAAAGAGTAAAATGAGATCTGATTTTTCAGCGATCCCCCACTCTGACAGTTGGTCTCCCCACTGTAGCTGCTCCAAAAACGCCAAACCCACATGTTTTTGAGAGGGCCTGGATGAAAGATGATACAAGGGGCCTGTTGCACAAAAGTAAGATTAAGACATCCAGGATAAGTGGCTGAGCCAGGCGCAATGAATCCAAAACAAGGGAATCCAGGCTTAATTGGTTGCACAAAGACCAAGCCAGAATGAGCAGACACAGGTTCATCAAGCCAGGTGAAACCAATCCTGGATACGTTCTCACTCACAGCTGCCTCAATTAGACCCGCCAACCGATCACAGATTCAGTGATTTATTATGGCCGGTAAAGCAACTTACTTTACCCAGATGGAGGCAGAAATCCTCATGAAGGCTTATAAGGAGGTGAAGGACATCATTAAGAAGAAAGGTAACACTGCCACAGTGATAAAACAAAGAGAAAAAGCGTGGCATAGCATTGCTGGACCGTGTGAGGGCAAAAAGGATTTTTCATTGATCATAACATTTTGTTGAGTTGGGATGTACTTTGTTCGTCTGATTGGTTGGTTGAGCCACACAACTCCTATTAATAACCACTTCTTACATCATGGCTGTATCGAGAATGCCACTCTATTTGTGAGGTTGTATTGATGAGATTTTGTGTTGACAGGTGAATTCTCTGGTGTGTTGCTGGGGGACAACAGCCCCTAGGTTCCAGGTGGGACAGCAAGTCTGGATGTCTGCCCTGCCTCCTCCTGAAGGCATTGAAGGAGAGGAGGCATTCACAGTCCAACATCCGGCCCATTCCTGATGACTTGGCAGAGGTCTCCAGTATCTGGTGGACTGGCACGGCCCTGAGGAGAGGTCATGGGTTCCTCCCCAACACATCCTGGATCGTGAACTCATTGCCAGCTCTGGCTCTGGCAAGCCCCTCCACCCCACCCCACAAGTGAAGGAGTCACTGGGAATCAGCAGTGAAATGGTGGTGCTGTGGATGTAGGAGACGTAGCAGGAGGTACAGCACGCACTGCATGGGACCCTGCAGACACAGCCCATGTAAGGTGGAACCCCAAAGTTGCAACAACCATTCTGGAGATTGGAGACGTTACAGAATCCACTATGGAGGCTGGGGAAGCTGTGGTGAATGTTTTGGGGACTGGAGAAGTGGTGGTGGCATCTTGCATGCAGGTGAAGTTGTGGCAGTTGCTTCGTGATGCAGTTGTGACCAGTCAGAACACTGGAAATGCTGCTCAGGAAAATGGATATGTGGCTGCTTGGGACACTGGAGGAGAGGTGGTTCCAGAAGCTGCTAGCGGGAATGGAGATACAGCTCTCACTGGAGAAACAGCTCAAGCAAAGAGTTTGAGAGGTGGTTCCCCAGGCTGCTCCAGTACATACAATTTTCTCAGCTTGGTCCATAGATGATTTGCACCAAATTTGAAGCCAATTGGGTTAACCCCCTCGGAGGAGATGTTTTTAAAATTCAAAAATTCAAATAAAATGGCGGGCTTCCTGTTGGGTCAAGGTCATCATGTCAAGAGACTTTTTTGTATATCTCTTTAGGATGTATTTGAATTTTAATTTTTATTTGCCTATGACAAAATAAAAAAAAATACTTACCACCATTGGTGGTAGCTTCACTGCATTTGTAATGTAGCTTCACCAATTTGTTCTGCATGTAATACAAGTGGAATGAAGTTGATGGGGTCAATTATGTGGGAGTACTACATGTAGGTGTAAAACCTGGATACTTCTTGTCACCACTAGGGAGCGCCCTGAATCAGGTAGGAAGTATGGAGTAGCAAGTATATCAGGCTATTCTGGATGGAGCCTTCATCAAGTCCAGCAAGTTTCAAGGTGCCATGATCAAGTATGTGGGCGTAAGAGCTGTTTAAAGTGAAAGAACATGAAAAAAAAACACCAACTTTTGACACATCGTAGCAACCATTCCCTGACCTACAGAAATTCTTTTGATGAGTGTTGATCACCATTGTTTGTGGATGATCTGTACCTAATTTGAAATCAATCAGACAAAAGCCCTAGGAACAGCTCCTTCCAAAAGGGAAAACAAGTCAAAATGGCCGACTTCCTGTTGGGTTGAGGGCGGGGCTTCAAGAGGATTTTTTGTGCGCCTCAGGATGTTCTATAAACCCACCAAGTTTGAAGCATTTAGGCGAAACTCAGAAGTGGGGCTTGCCGTTTCAAGTATTCTCGTTGGTACTATTAAGCACTATTAAGTACTAAAATAAACACGGCAGATTTAAGAGGGTTCACGCAACTTTGTTGCTTGGACCCTAATAAGCTAAATACAGAAAAGGTATAAATAACCCTATAATGAGCCATGGGCTTTGCCATGCCTCAAAAGGAGGGTAATAAAGTATAAGGAATAATTGAAAAGAGAACTTTTACAAAGACTACAGGTAGACACATTTCTGTCAGAGATAATACCCAGGGGGAAATTCCACATAAAATCAGCCAAAATAATGGAAGACATTTTACTGATAAGATCATTGCAAAGTTTAGTGAGTTCCAATAGATTGATCTAAAGTATCATTGTGATTAGCATGTGGCTCGTGCAGGAGCAGCAGAAAGATAAAAGGGAACTGTGAAAGCTAAGAGAGTGAAATGCGGTACAGAAACAGGATTGTCATGGACAAATGTTTGCCTACTGTGTCCATGTAAATGTGCATACATGTCAGAGTAAAGACTAACTAAGTCCTTTGGAATTTTGTTTGCCCAACCAGTACATCTAGGTGGGGCCAATGTGGAGGACCAGCAGAGAAGATCCTCTACAGCAACAGCATTTATGGATGCAGCCAGGGTCCAGTTTTGAATTCACTTCTCTTCCCTTAAACCAGAGGTCAGAACTCTCTATTCAATCCAGCCAGGCAACTGGTAAGGAGAAAGGATTTGAGAGCAAATGGTGGGAGCACAGTCAAGTATGGCTAGCTAGGTTTTATGAAGTAAAACCACCACAGCGTGAGAGGTGGAAGTCCACACATATCTAAGCTGTCAGTATTTGGATTCCTGCTTGTTACTTTCCCTCCGGCCAGAACCACACCCTCCAATCACTGCAGCAGATTCCCCGGTTAACCAGATACTTAGTCTCACTCCAGCCCTGCATTCACTGCCAGATTGTCTTTGGTTCTTGCCAGACTCTCCAGCACTCTTTGATCACCAGTCCTTGCTACACCCTGCAGACCTCTTACGTCCCTGACCTTGCTCCAGCCTCTGCCCTTGTTGACTGACCTGCTTTCCGTCCCTGACCCTGCTCATGCCTCAGCCCTTGGTGATCAACCTGCCTTCCATTCCTGACCCTGCTCCAGCCTCAGCCCTTGGTGATCGACCTGCCTTCTGTAGCTGACCCTGTTCCAGCCTCAGCCCTTGGTGATCGACCCGCTTACCATCCCTGACCCTGCTCCAGCCTCTGCCCTTGGTGATTGACCAGCCTTCCATTCCTGACTCTGCTCCAGCCTCAGCCCTTAGTGATTGACCTGCTTTCCATCCCCGACCACGTTTTTACGATCAACGGTAAGGCCCCTTGCTTGGTGCCTCCTGCCACGTTAGCAGAGCTGTTACACATGTTCAGGCCTGTCCTGTTCCAGTCCCCTTCTCCACACCAGACCGAACAGTTAAATGAAGAGCTACTTACCCGTCATCCGGTGTGTGTCTGTTCTGCACTTGGGTTCTCTGTGCCAAGCCTTACATAAGGAGGCAGTTATAAGATCAGGATCGAGATAGATGAAGCCCAGGGAACACCAGTGAGGACGGTGCATGTAACATGGGGAAAGCAGAATGTGAGGTGTCTAGATGAGGCTAAGAGAACATCACACCTAGTGCAGTGTCATGAACCAGGACAATCAGACGAAATTAAGGATATCTAGAATGGTGCCCATGGTGGAGGAAGAAGGGAATGGATAGGAAATCAGGCTGAGGTGTTGATGAGGAGTTTTGGAGACAGGTCCAAAACAGTAGCAAAGTAGCCTTCCACTACATCAGGCAACAAATTCATTCACAGAGGGCATGTTAGGGATGAAAATGTCTAGTGAGCAAGTGTACTGCAGCTTCTTCTTTCTGCTTCGTTGCAGATAAGGCTGTGGACCCTGAGATTCAAGAAGAGTATCAGGACAACGATCAAAACGATGACGACAACCCTGATGATGAGACCCCGTAACATCTGGATTGCCCACTAACAACATGGCCAAGGAAGAGATCTGAGAAGATGGATTACATCATGCAACGTTGCCTTTTTGTCACATTCAGTTACTGTTTGGACATTTTCAGTTACTTTCAGTGGCTCTTCTCATTCAACAATCTGGTTTTCTCTTCCTATCACTTGTCTTGTTTTCTGGGTTCATAAGCTCCATTCTGACTCACCCTCCTTGCCAGATCATCAGCGTACCATCCAGCACGTACTCCAGACCTGCATTCCCAGTTTTTCCTGTTCCGTCTCCGCCCTGCCTTGCTCTGATTTCCGGCTCGGGTTATCCAGTCCACTGTCAACCCTCCGTTCCAGTCCTCCAGTGCCGGTCCTGGAGAGTTTCTGTTGTTCGCCTGATACTCCAGCAGCCTTCCCAGTCCACTGCGCCTTGACCTGCCACCGCTCTCACCTCGGTCCCATGCTCCAGCCTCCCAGGTATCCCTCATCCATGCCTTCCTTCGAGCTGTGTTTTATTCCACACCAGTGCGCCGATCGCTCTCTCCGTCTCTCCAGTGAGACGCAGGTTTGGATCGGAACGCTGTGATCACCATCACTGTGATCACCATCACAGCGTGAAGGACGTTTGAGCAGTTGTTTTTACCGCCAATAAACCAGACTGCTGGTGTCACTTTATGGAAGTGTCACTTTTCACAGCTTGCGATGCAAATGTTGCTATCTGGTGCTGAAGGCAGTAGGGGAATTTTCCCATAGGTTTTTTCCCCTACTTGTGTATAAGGAACGCAACTTGGGTAGGGTCCTCAGGAACATCGAAAAAACCACTATCATCAGAAATCATCTGAAAACACTGATGCCAAGAGATGTTGGGAGAACGAATGTTATTGTTTAATGTGAGATGTTGCAAAAGCAAAGAGAAAAAACAAAATACAGGTGATTAAGTGATGACAAAACAACAGTGGGAGTGTGAACACACACACCACGTGGATTCAAAGAAACACAGTCACTGTAAGAGTATCACCAGTTAGTGAGTCGAGAAAATCTGAGAACTTCTAAACCAACTATCTCAGTGGGAAAAAGGGACAGAAGTCTGAACATGAAGAAAACCAACAATCCCTGAGAAATTAGTGGTGAGAAACTGCTAAAGAATTTCAATCATGTGAACTCTTAAAGCAAGATGGTGACAAGCAAGAGAGTAGTCACCTGGTCTGCAAGCAGTCTCATTCATTCAAAATGATAATGTGTTTTCTTTGACTGATGTTTTTTATTTTGTTTTCTTAAAAGCAATGATTATTTTGAGACTTATATTTTGTTACAAAGAGAAACTAAGATTAGTGAATTTTAATATTGGCTTAGGATTTGAAAGCTTTTTGAATTGATGAAATAAGAGAGAACATCTTGTATAGGGAAATTAACATGTTTATGGATCAGTTTAGTTAAGTATATTTTTTTTTTCTTAAGAAAATTTTAAACCAAAATTCTAAATTTTAACATTGAGAAAGTGTCAACATGCTTTTCTCTGATATTTTCATTTCTTGTACCAAGTACAAGAATAATGATACTCAAATTGGAAATGTCATATTTTGGACAGATGTAGATGTCTTGAAAACTTAACCCTAAAACAGATTTGATTTGAGGTGGATAATGTGTCCTTAAGCTTTCCATTAACTAGATTAATCACTGGGATGCTGTAGTAGTGTGAGTTTTAGCAGCTCCTCACTAGGGAGGAGGCATGTAGGAAAAAGGAAACTAAGCCTCAGGATCATAACGTTGGGACCAATAAGGAGAAAGTTGTCCTTCCTTTGCATCCCTTGATGTGAGAGAGCTGATGCTTAGAGTAGAGACCATGTTAGTGAGAAATAGATGTAAATGACACTGTCCATCTTGTAAGCAGAGACAAGAAATTTATGAATCATGCATAGAAACATGCTGCAAAACAGATTTACATAACTGCATTGAATGGTGGGGTTATGTTATCAACATCATCATTCTGTACTGACATACCTGCTAAGGGTGTAGATAAATTATTTCACTTGGCAAATGGAAATTTGAATTCATTGTGTAACTTCATTACCAGTAATTTGAACATTGAGGAATACTCGTAAAGAACTGATCCGTAGTACAGGTTCTTCGGAAGTAATGAACTTTGCTGTCATTACATTTAACCAGTACAATGAAATATGTAAAAGTTTTGCTAATTGTTCAAGGGCATAATTTTGCTATTCATATAATAAGTTTGCTTGGGTATATTTGAATGAAAATGGTTGTATTGGTAATGGTTGTATGTGAGTCATCCTATTCCAATTGATGTTTTGATTTGAAACTGAGATTTTCTATATTGAAAGTTGAATGGGTTATCATAAATGATAAAAAGCCGTCAATGCCTATACGCAGAAGACGTGCAGCACGTAGGGTAATCAAATCACAGTACTCAACATCAACGTCACTGATACGAATAACGAAAGGTTTATATTGACTTCCGGGTAGCCAGACAGCGCAATTATGGAGGGCGGTGATTTGGAATATTTGGTCAAAAATAATTTTGCTAATCTGCTTCTTGAGCAGAAACTCAAAATTAAATCTGATGGTAGACCAACACCAAAACTAGATCTCCGAACTAAAAGGAAAGAAGGTTTTCGGACATTCAAATGAGGAGAATTACGTCCCACTGAGTGGCTAGCGGGAAGCGCTAAACTTCAAAGTTTTTTTGCTGGCCCTGTCTCCTTTTTGACAAGGAATCATGCTCATGGAACAATCCCTGGGTTACACAGGATGCACGGATATTCTTCAGATAGGGTGAGCAAAACGCATTTTTTTCTTGACGCATCTTAATAGTTACTGAACAGCCCATTTAGCAATATGTGTTATTTTTGATGTGATTATAGTCCGTATTTTGTCTTGCTTGCTTTGCTTAAGCATGTGAGTCCACTGAAGTTGTTCACTACTCAGCGGCCGTGACAGGCCGGGCTGTCAGGTGTGCTGTTTACAGCCATTGGTACTGGGTTGTTGTGTTGCTGTGTAATGAACATTTACATTTATTGTTACATAAATAAACGATAAGGAAAGGTGAAAAGCATCTGCGCATCTCACAGAGCGTACAAGTCTTGTTTGATGTGGACATAAAACTTTACGGCGTCTGAATGAGTGTGTGAATAAATTCACATCTTTCCAATATCAGGCATGTGCTGTGCATTAAGTAGCTGCTTGTGCTTTTCGGAAGATGGTTGCATAAATTAATGAGATGTTTAAGAGGGGTGTGTGTGTGTGTACTGCTGTGGTCACAGTGAATGAGCCTAAACTCGTCTATGCGCTCTCAGATGGCTGGTGTTTGTCAGAGACTTTAGAGAGAGACAGAGAGAGAGACAGAGAGAGAGACAGAGAGAGAGACAGAGAGAGAGAGAGAGAGCACATCTGTGCTTAAAGTGTCTGTTAGGCAACAAGCTGTGTCAGTCCTGGTAAATGATGCTGGGCGCTCTAATAGTTCTCACGTGACGCCACTGCCTCCCGTGGGAACAGTGGGGGGCACTGGGTCAGAGTGTGTTGTCTTCCTTCTCTGCAGAGAATAAACACTTGGTACCTGTTCCAGTCTTGCTTTTTGATTTTCATTACATATGAAGAATTTTTCCACAACACAACAGGATTATGGCAGATACCATCAACAGCTCGGCCAAATCTAATTTTCAGTTAAGGCAGGGATTTTGTTACTGTTGCAATGACACCATTAGAATCAAATCAAATCAAATCAAACTTTATTTGTATAGCACTTTTCATATAAAAAACATATAACACAAAGTGCTTTACATAAGAATTGAACAATTGAAAGGAAAGGCCCCTCTCTCTCACCCTCGGTGCTACACATGCACCCGCACACAAAGCAACCACACACACACACATACTCCCTGACTTGGGGAGAGATGGCATGACATTGAGGCTTGAGGAACGCCACCTAAGGGGCCGTCCACACCGGATGCCAAGTGAACCCAGGCCTAGCGACGGGGGGCGCCAGGCCCCCGGACACCCTTAGCCAAATGCCAGTGGGGTCAGAGAGACCTGAGAACAGCACCCCCAGCCACAGCCCAGATACTGTAGCCAGTGTGGAGGGCTCCTCCTGAGGAAACACTGAAGTTAAAAGCATAAAGTGGGATCAAACCCTGAGAGATAAAATGAGGGATGAAACAGGATTTAAAAAGAACCAGTAATAAGTAACAGATCATTTCCAGTGAAGAGTAATGGATGTATTATAACCATGCTGTATCAGAGAAACGCGCCCGGGGGCTGTCTGTACTTTAGACTTTAGACTCCCCTAGCTCTCTCATTTATAACTTGTGAAAAGATAAAAACCATCACAATCAAACTCTATCTTGTAAAGTAAACTGAGCCCCCCGACACCCTTAGCCAAATGCCAGTGCCAGATCAGCACCCCCAGCCACAGCCCAGATACTGTAGCCAGTGTGGAGGGCTCCTCCTGAGGAAACACTGGAGTTAAGAGCATAAGGTGGGATCAAACCCTGAGAGATAAAATGAGGGATGAAACAGGATTTAAAAAGAACCAGTAATAAGTAACACAGAGTAAGAAAATAGATAGATAGATGGATAGATAGATAGATAGATAGATAGATAGATAGATAGATAGATAGATAGATAGATAGATAGATAGATAGATAGATAGATAGATAGATAGATAGATAGATAGATAGATAGATAGATAGATAGATAGATAGATAGATAGATAGATAGATAGATAGATAGATAGATAGATAGATAGATAGATAAGTAAGTACAATAAAATGAGATAAAAGGATTAGTTAAATGCCTGATTAAAAAAGTGTGTCTTCAGGCGTCTTTTAAAAACATCAACATTCTCTGCGGTCCTGAGGCTCTCCGGCAGGCTGTTCCACAGGAGGGAGCCATAGTAGCTAAATGCTGTCTCACCGTGGGTGGTTGGTTCTAGGTTTGGGTGTTAATAAGATGCCGGTGCTGGAGGACCTCAGGGACCGCGATGGTTGACAGGGTATAAGCAGCTCAGACAGGTAAGATGGTGGAAGGCCCTTAAGACATTTATAAACAAGTAAAAGCAAGTTTTGTGGTAGTTGAAGATTTCTGGTAGTCTTTTTGGGAAGACCAGAGAGAAGGGTATTGCAGTAATCTAAGTGGCTAGAGAAAAATGCATGCATCAGAACCTCCATACTGGCCTGAGAGAGAAATGGGCTGACTCTGGATATGTTCTTTAGGTGATAAAAACCTTTTTTTTTTTAATTATTTTTAAAAACCTAATCATCAGTGGAGCACATACACAATGAACATAAAAGACACCATGCGTTACATTGGCAGCAATTTTGTCCATACCAACTTACAATTGAGGGACAGCGTTAGTGCTTTACCATGCTGCAGGAGGCCATGGTTGTTGGCCTAAGGCAAGGGTTAAAGACAGAAAGACAAAGACAAGTGCAGATGAATGTTTTTAGTGACACAAAGTGCGCACAATAGTTAGGAGAGGAGTTTCTTTGAAAGATGCAGAATAGAAGAATAGAGAGGGATGTTCTGATGGTGTTGACTAGTTTGTTCCACCATGTCGGGACCACAAAGGAAAATAGTCTGTACTATGATTGCCTTTTGCATAGGGATGGCAATGCCATATACAAAATAACCCCCCCCCCCCCCCACCCCCCAGGGGGATACAGGAGGAGGAGACATTCAAGGGAATTCTGTGTTTGGCTATCAGGGGCTCACTTTTTTTTTGGAAAAGATTTGTTTTGTAGTCTGATCTCAGTAGTATTTCCCAAACTACCCTTGTTTTTCTGCAGTACGGCTGCCTCCAGCTTCTTCTGGACAACTCTTTTCCCTTGCTGTGGCAAACAGCCACATACCCAGGATCAGAATGATCACCACGTAGATTTCCGCCATTGTGTGTGTATCGTTTTTGTTGTTTAGGGTCCGAGCAACGAAGTTGCGAGAACCCTATTAAGACTCTCCTGTTTCTTTTTATCATTATTATTATGATTATTATTATTATTCTCGGGAATAGGTTTTCGCACTTTGGGGGCCTGAACATGCTTGAAAACGCACCATTTTCGGCATGCCCATTGGGATTGGCGAAAAATTTAATATTTTGAAGTTGTTCAAAGTGCACGGGTCAAAATTGCACTATAGCGCCACCTTGAAATTGATTTGTTCGTCAACTTTGTAATAAGCAAACGAAAATGACATGATGACTATAACCCGACAGGAAGGTGGCCATTTTGATTTGAATTTATTAATTTCAAAAACATCTCCTCTCCTCCGGGTCCGAGCAACAAAGTTGCGAGAACCCTATTAAGACTCTGCTGTTTCTTTTTATCATTATTATTATGATTATTATGATTATTATTATTCTCGGGAATAGGTTTTCGCACTTTGGGGGCCTGAACATGCTTGAAAACGCACCATTTTCGGCATGCCCATTGGGATTGGCGAAAAATTAAATATTTTGAAGTTGTTCAAAGTGCACGGGTCAAAATTGCACTATAGCGCCACCTTGAAATTGATTTTTTCGTCAACTTTGTAATAAGCAAACGAAAATGACATGATGACTATAACCCGACAGGAAGGCGGCAATTTTGATTTGAATTTATTAATTTCAAAAACATCTCCTCCGAGGGGGTTAAACCCAATTGGCTTCAAATTTGGCACACAAAATCTCGAGACCAAGCTGGAAAAAATTTATGGACGGAATTTGATTTTCTAAAACAGCGTGGCCACAAGTGCATGACAAAGTTTGGCTATTTTTCATCAAAATTTTTAAAGGATCTTGTAGGCAGATGCTTCATTGTAGAAAATTCAAAATTGCTGGACATATTTGCATTGTATGCCTGAACAACCAGGTAATGGCCTTGTCACTGGGAGTGGCTAAATGTCTCTACAGCGCCAACTAGAAATTTTCAAATGACCCTCCACATAAGGATTTTTGTGGAGTAGAAGGATGAAACTTTGTATGTTTATAGACTTTGTCCAGACACACAAAAAAGTCTCTTGCACCAATGGTCAAAACTAAACAGAAATTCATCATTAATCATTAATTTTAGATCAAAATCTCTTCAAGGGGAGAGCTGTAAAATGAAGCTTTTTAAACTTTTAAAGGGACTTTTAAAGCAGCATGTGATGTGATGACATCACATGGTTGAGCTCCGCGTCCCAAAGCTGGTGGCTAATAGCGGCTAATAGCGTTTTGAGTGTCATTTCTGGCAGTTTAAAGAAAAATTGCTGAGTGGATATACAGTATATGACAGTCATGCACAGGCTTCCACATGGTGTCAGGAGGTGTCAGAGATTGGTGTTTTCTGTTCGATCGACTGGAAGGTCTATTTTTTCAACGGACAAGCAGACGGAAAGTTAGCAGCGCAATTAGTACGGGAGCGGAGCTGTATGAATCTGCACCGGACACCGGAGGCATCCCTCTAAATAACAAAACTGTGAGGAGACACAGAAACACCAGAAACAGAAGCATGGTAAGATAATCATCTCACCTTGCCATCATTAGTGATATGAGGATAAAGGCAATAATTGTCAGGCTGTAGATGTGATGTGTTTTGAACTGATATGCGACAACGGAGTGTGTGGGACTATTCAAAAAAGCCCACCACACTAGTAGATTACCGTTGGACACCAAGTTAAGATGAATAAATTAATTATCTATGGCTCAAACAAGCCATTTTTTTTTACAGATTAACTCAACAAGGTAGCTTTAAATCCTTTGGCACAGGGATTGCGTCCATTCGTGGTGTCAAACCGCCTGTCAATGAATAAAGAAATATTTGCATCTAAATCACTATCATTACAGGGAGGGTGAGCGAGAGAGCAAGCGAGCAGAGTACAAATGTCCCCAATGGTGAACCAGTTTGAATTTTAAGTTAAACAGTTTATTTAGCAAAGTAATGACACAAATAATCGTGGGGCCAATGGCCTCCGCAGTAACAAGAAAACTCGACACAAAATCTCTCTAAACTGAACAACAGAAGTAAACCTGGGTCTATTGGCCTCCGCAGCTACTAATCTAATCTAGAAATTACAAAAAAACAAACGACAAAAATAAACCTGAGGCTGTCGGCCCCTACAGGTAAAACCTAACTAGTAAATCACCTGGGGCTATTGGCCTCCACAGGGAAAAAATCTAACTGGTCTAAACAACAAAGCAAAAACAAGGTTTAACAGGGAAAAACCAAGAACCCAAAGTAACCAAGAAAAACAAGAACGAGAACAAATCCAACACCCAAATCAGAAACAAAACCTCGTCGAAGGGGCAACCAATCAGAATGGTCAGGAGAGGAACGAAGCACGACACAAGCAGAACAGGAGGCACGGACAGTTGCAGGCAAGGGTCTGGCAATTGACTCACAGCACAGCTGGGTATAAATAGGCTGGCTGATGAGTCAGGTGCTAGAGAAAGAAGGTTCAGACAGACAGGAGGAGCAGACAGAGAGGAGGGGCCCAGGTGCAGAGAACAGACAGGAGCATGAACAGTGCAGGATCACTGTTGTTATCCCGTTATCCTGTTATTCTTATGTCACATATTCGGTCGTCCGTATCTTCAGCATACATTCAGCTATTAAAATCATTCAACCATTCAAATGTTCAGCTCTTTTAGGACATGTGTGCACTCTTACAATCTCTTTTTTCCCATTGAAATGACTTGAAACCCTCTTCAGCTCCTCTTAAACTACTTCCCTTTTCAAATATTTCTCCTTACACATACTTTCAGCCACAGACTCCATTCAGACTTAAAACTATTCACAGGTCTTTCAACTATTACAGAATGACTTTTTTAAAAAAATATATATTATACTTTTTTCACAATCACAGTTTTTTAATCTTCAGCTTTTTTCAACCCTTTTCTGATTTTACAATGAGTGTGTTCATGGAATGTTCAGAGTTAAGGTGTGTGTCATCGCTGGAGTGGAGGATGGCTGAAAAATCAGCTCTCATTTTTCATAGTAGAGACACCAAATCACATGTGGGCATTCCAGAGACTCCCCTGCGTGGCGGTGTATTTATATCACATATACGACCAAGCGTTGTCTCCCTACAGCCAAGTGTTTACCACTCATGTACTCTTGCTGTTTCCCATAAGAATGAATGGAAAAATCTAAAATAAAATCATACCCTCAAACAAATATCAGCTATGTCCCCATACTTTGTTGTAGAAACTTAATTTCAGCTTCAAAATTTGCAGGAACTTGTTGTCTGTGTGTGTTGAAAATTGTATGTTGATAGGGTGTGTAGTTTCTCTACAACGTCCTCTCAAAGAGCCTATGGTCACACTGAGACAAGGCTGTTTGCCCACTGACAGAGAGGCTAGTGCTGCGACCACCATGCATCTCAGGCACACGCACACACACACACACATAGACACACACACACACGCACACACACACACACACACACACAAACACACACACACACACACACACTCACACACAATTTTTAAGATTAAAGCAATTTTTAGATTTAAAATCAACTATTTTCAATAGTTTTTACTATTAAGCACATTTGAGCAATGTGTCTGCTTTAATTCAGGGCTTTTCAGGATTTTTCAACTATTAAGGACTTTTAAGCAGTCTTTAAGTTTTAATTCAGCTATTTTCTGCCTTTTCAAATATTAAGCACATTTCAGCAATGTTTTCTGCCTTTTCAATTATTCAGTGCATTTCAACAACATAAAGGCTTTAATTCAGCTCAAGTATTCATCCCTTTAATCCATCTTTAAGCTTTCATTCAGCTATTTTCAGTCTTTCAACTATTCAGCTCTTTTAAGCAGTTTTACAACGTGATTCAGCTGTTTTCTGCCTTTCAGCTATTAAACACTTTTCAACGCTTTTGAGGCTTTCCTTCAGCTACTTTCAGCAATTTACAGCCATTTTGAGCATTTTTTTCCACTCTTGCAAATGCGTTCCGCATCGGCATTCAAACACATTTTCTTCAGGAAATGCAATTTTTTTTAGCTAATAATATTGGTGTCAGAAAGATTCAACATATTGGCAGATGGCAGGGCTCATAATCCTGTCAAAAAAAAAATGCCTGTAAAATACATGCGCCTATTGCGTCAAGACATCAAACCCTATATATCCAGTAGTTCAGGAGCAGCCTGGCACTTTTTGGGTTTAAGTTTCTTTGGTCTTTGCTCCTCACTTAAGTGCTCACTGTGAAGATAACTCCACATTCATCCAGATTGGAGAGGTCACATAGGCAGGTTTCAAACAGGGCCACAATACATCCACCCAGGAATCTGATGTCTGCCAGAGCTGCACATTCACTTATAAGACCTTAGAAAATGTTTCAAGCATTGACAGGGTATTCACATCCCCCTGCAGCAGTGATGGAGAGTGGGAGGTGTTGGTGGCAGTGGGGGGAGTGATGTTAGATAAATTATCAGGAAGTAATTCTGCGGGAAGCTGTCCCTGTGTGACCAGATTTGTGGTGGTAAAATGGAGCCCCTTGTCTTTGTTAGGTACATGGATTTAGGGGGTGGGTGAGGGGGATAGATAAAAAGAGGGTGGCAGAAGGAGGAGGGATGGGGTGGTGATGTGGGGAACCAACTGCTGCTGGGTCAGAAGGCTATTGTTGTGAAGGAGTGTTGTCACTAACCACTGGTTTAATCAAGTGAAAGTGTAATATGGTTAATCCCCCTCCAACCACACGCACACGCACACGCACACACACACACATACACATACACACATTCACACACACACACAGACATATGACACCTACAGACCAATGTTGCCTCATATGAGAATAGTTTTAATAAGATACAATGGTTCTGTTTCAATTGTGTTTTAAATTTCTTCCTTTGCAGTGAAACTTTCCCATATTTACCAATGACCAGTCAGTCACTGAATAGAATAATGATTTGAAAACTACCTCTTGGATTAAGACTGAATGACCAGGAAATTCTTTACACGCCTTGGGCGTGCCAGTAGATTGTAAATCAGAAGTCAGTGTCAACATCATGTTGTTGTCAAGGTAATGTGAGAGACGGACAAGTGCTGTTCCATTCATGGCATTTGGAGCATTCACAAACCTGGAGAGTTAAGGGCTTTAGGAGGCAGATTGGAATTGGGCTAATGACTCGAACCCTGAACCCCTCCCTGACTTCGGTGACATCAGCTGTAAGTACTGGAGTGTGAAAGAGTGAGGGCCATGGTCCCTTTTACAACCGACGTCATCAAAAAGCTGCATGCGCAGTGGCAATGGAAGTGTCATTGTTCCCCATTCATTTTGAATGAGAGAGAGACAAAAACATTGAGAGAAAAGTTGAGATAGCAAACACTTTCTTCCATTAAAATGTCTGGTTGCTGTGTGTACAGGTGTCAGACCGATATTCTACCAGCAAGTTAAAGTTTCAGAAGATTCTGAGAGGATCATGGCCATTTCAGTGCACCCGAAGACTTCTGTGGCTGCAGGCGATTAAATGTGTTGACTGGAATGAGGGTGTAATCAGAAATGCTCGCATTTGCAACGCCCACTTTATACACTGCAGCTGCTGACTGCCACCCCCCCCCCCCCCCCCCCCCCCCCCCCCCCCCATGGTGCTTTGGACCTGCTGCTGTCTGTGTCCCAAATCTCCACTCCACCGCTGAGTGGAAGAATAATAATAATAATCTTTGCACAACAACTAGCCTACATATATTACAGAGCTCTGCACTATATTAGTTAAGGCTCACAACAACAAATTAAAAGCTAGTTACCTGGCCATACAGGTGCAATTCGCTGCAGGGACCCAGTTTTCTCATTGGGTGATTATAATGCGCGCCATCGCTGTCTTATGTCCTTGCCTTTGAGTAGTGAGAACTTCTGATTCCCAATTCTGAACACAGAATTGGGAATCTATGTCTGTATCTGATGTTCTGTACATGTACAGAATGTGTACAATACTTATTCAATCGTTTTTTTTTCCTGTGCCAGTGTGTAATATGGTGGTCAATTTGCAAATAATTCCATGATTAATAAGAAATCAGATCTCAAAGAAATGAATAAATATGGGTGTGTCCATTGACGGGGAGCCTCACAGAGGAGACAGCGTGAGTCACATTGACTGGACCAATAGACTGTGTTTACCTCGTACACATACTCAGTGAGGGCTCAGGGAATCTATTTTTCGCCACCACAAGGGAGCAATACAATTCTGTACACAGGCTTTGCACTCAGGCAGGGCTGTATTATGGAGGTGGGTGTAGCGGTGGACTTCCTCACCAAGTCTCCACCTACTGGTGTGGCAAGTTGGACAGGGCACATATGTGACCGAAGCGTCCAAAGCCACGAGGTCTCAAATTTTGGGTTGCACAAAACAGGCAGCGAAGCAGCCCTTTGGTCACGCTGCTTGGCCGCTTTGCAGGGCTTGTGGCCAAAGCCGCGGAAGCTTGTACGGGCCTTAACGTGGAGGGCGGACAAAAGCTGTTCCACTCATAGCACCTGGACCAAAACGCAAGTCATTATACCACTATATTATTATATCAGATATGTCATATCTACAGTTGTGTACTTGACAGAGAAAGATCATTTCTCTCTGATTTGGCCCATTGTGGAGGCGAGAAAAATGTAAAAATAGAAACTATAAACAGGTTTATAATATAGGTGGCAGTGGCTAGTGCTATTATCTCACAGCAAAAAGGATGTGTTTATGTGTTTTGGTTTTTCTCTGGTACTCCAATTTCCCTCTGAAAAGTTTTTTGTTTATATTTATTTAGATATTTTAGAGGTATATTTAGATATACTGGCAGCTCTAAATTGCACTTAGGTGTGAGTGTGAACGGTGCGTGTGTCCTGTGATGGACTAGCGACCCGTCCAAGGCATATTCTCTGCCTTCTTCCTATGCGAGCTGAACATAGGCACCAGCAGACCCCAGTAGTGGGCAAGATAGTGGGTGTATAAATAGATTTATTTTTTAATGACAGTGTCCAGACTAATTACTGGGGGGGAAAAAATAACATCTTGAATTTCCATTGAATTGTCATCAGCGAAAGGTCCGGCCTTTATTTTGAAAACGGCGACGGAAAATGCCGCTGAGCTGTGCTGCGCAGTGACGCAGCTGCGAGGCTGCAGGCGGCAGCAGCGGTGGATGCTGTCCCAGCATCAGATCACACCCTCTGGAACCGCAGCGCAGCGCAGCAGCAGCGCACTGCTCCGCTCCTGCCTGCCGCACCATGACAGCACAATAACGCCCGGACTCCGCTCCGCACTCTCAACCGCACTGCACCGAGGCTCGCACAGGCGGAACCCAGGCGGGGCTGCGAACCGCAGCCGAAGCCGACACACACACACACACACACATACACACACACACACAGAAGACACAGAGGCCGCGTATAGTGGATCGCCGGCCAGCCGAGGCGAACCCCACCGCATTACGGACTTTTTTTCCGGCCCGGAGACTCTATCCCCTCTGACTCCTCAGTCACAACATGTCATCGTCAGGCAAGGACGCCAACTATGTGGGACCGTACCGCCTGGAGAAGACGCTGGGCAAAGGACAGACAGGTGAGTTAACAGAGGAAGCGCTGACACTACCACAACGGGTCGTGCGGGTGGGTGGGTGCTGAAGTGCTGCGGCTTGCTGATGATGATGACGATGATGGTGATGGTGATGGTGATGGTGGTGGTGCTGATGATGGCGACAATGATGAGGGTGCTGGTGGTGGTGCGCCTTTAATCCTTGTTGTCAGGCAGACGGGGCTCGTTGATGGTTTTCTTGCCTCTAATTCGGTTAAAACATCCATCTGTCATATGGGCCCTGCTGAGGCTGCGGTGATGAGTGATGCTGCACTGTCCGATCCTACACACACACACACACACACACACACACACACACACACACACAGCTTTTCTGCAGATTTATTGTCGGCATGTTAAGATGGCTGATGTTTGTCGACCCTGCCTGGTCATTCTGGTCCACGTCTACATGTCTGCTGGAAGATATCCAAGCAGAAGATTTGCTGTTGTTGGGGTAGTTGTTGTGGTGTCTGATCCTGTTGGTCGCTTTAGGGAATTTAAATCCTCTCTCCTTTGCACAATATCAGCCAGTCCTTTCTTATGTTCTTGCCTGGGGTTCCAAACTAGCTGAGTAGGCTCTGAATTGAAATGACAGATTGCTGACTGGTCAGAGAAAATCCTCACTAGGTTTTAGCTATACCCACCTATGCTACACAACCACATAGAACCAGTGTGCTTCTGAACCACTGCCGCATACTTTCAACTAGGGATTTTGAATTCTAATGAACCGGGGCGATGGCAGCATCAAGGCAACACTCCAGTGGACATAGTCGTGATATTAAGCTCTTTGACACTGCAGAGTCATAGGATCACAGTTAAAGTAGCTCCCCGCTGTGGAGACCTCATAGGAACTACGCAGAAGCAATGCATGTAGAGGAGCAATAACAGAGCAAGGCTGCAATTCAGGTGAAATGTCTGACATCAGGCATAGTATTGATGGATTATTACCCTATGAAGTGATGAGTTTCATACATAGTGCAAACACAGCAGTGCAGACACAGCAGTGCAGAGCTGCATCCTGTCCTGCAGGCACAATGCCCTCATGGTGTGTTTGTGTGCATCTGGCCACAATGATGAAATGTTATGCTAACTCTGAACAATCAGTTAGTTTGTCAGCATGTGTGTGAATGTGTGGTGGTGGTGGTGGTGAGGATAGCGGTGGAGAACAGTGGGGGACAGTGGGGACAGTTGTCATGTAATGGTTTCATCTCTCCTCCTGTAACAATGGTAGTTCTTGCTTTTCATGGTGATCACTGCAGGACCTTCTTGTCTTCTTGTTTCATACTCTTGCTACTTCCAAGCCCACTCAGTTCTGGATCTGGTTCTCTTTCGAATTCTCAGTACCTAAGCTCTTCTGGAAACCAGTTTCACCTCCAGCTGTATTCAGCAGAGGTGGAAGAATGGCAATGAATAGCAACTCTCTCAAATTTAGAGGACGAAATGGTTGCTAAGCATATCAAATAATGCTTCAAAGTTGCACAGAAATGAGCAATATTCTTTGCTTCAGGACTGTGGGGGCATGTCTGCTGAAGGCATGGAAAACACACCCCATTGCATCTCTCTGTCTCTCTCTCTCTCTCTCTCTCTCTCTCTCTCTCACGCACACACACACATACACACACACAGACACACACTAACTAGTTCCTGGAGGAACCCTGACGAACTACATTTTCCCTGTCTTCCCAGTTTCTATTATGCTGTCAACGACTAGGCTACTTGACTCCTCTTTTGAGCTCCCAGCTATGAATGGAACCACACACACACACACACACACACACACACACACACAGCCTGAGGTGGTCATGGGCTTAGATTTGAGTTCTCACCGGGTTGAGTCCGACTAGCCAAACTGGAAACGCGGAAACTATACAGTAGTCCTTTATGACATGAGCACACACTTAGACTCAAGCAAATACGTAAAAACAATAATAATAATAATAATAATTTTACTATTATTATTATTATTAATAATAATAATAATACATATTATTTAATAGGTGCCTTTCTGTCACCCAAGGACACCTTACAATTAATGAAAGTATGCAGCAAATAACAAGAAGAACCATAAAAGAAAAGCATAATCCAAATTGAAAAAAATACAAATACAGAATTTGACATTAAAAACAGGTTAAAATAAGACAGTGAGGTTGGATCCATCAAATGGAAACTTGAAATGTGAGAGTTAGTTGATATTCCTTATGACAGGGGGTAGAGAGCTCCAGAGCTGGGGGGCAGAGCGGCTGAAAGCTCTACTCCCTATGGTGGTAAGATGGGCAGAGGGAACAGTGAGCTGGATGGAAGAGGATGATGTAAGGGAGCTAGAGGGGACGGCAACATGGAGAAGATCTGAAAGATATGGTGGCATGAATGGTTTTGAAGGCCAGCAGGAGGATTTTGTAAATAGCCGTAGATTTTGTAAATGGTCGCTTTGGGTTCGGGTTAGGGTCACACTGATGAGTGCCAAAGAAGAATCCACCAGTTACCTCATTGTAGTTGGTGAAACTATTTGGGGTGATGTGGAGACTGCAGTACCCTTACAGCAATGTGAACGTGCACCCTATTAAACCTCCTCCTACAATTGATTAATTATACTTAATTTGGTACAGAGCATCGTGAGACTGTCCTACACAAACCATCCACACATATTTTGGATGTATCCAAAATTGAGCCAACTATGGGACTGGTGTGCCCACAGTCAGTACATTTAAATGCAATCATTTCTACATTCTATATTTTCAGTAAGTGCAAGTACTTTCATGTCCCTGCTGTGGTCCCTCTACTTTTGCTAGTGTGTATTTGCCTCTGTCATTTTTGCCTTTATTGAAGGGAAGGGGGAAAGAAACGGATGGAAACGAGGAATGAAAGGGAAGCAAAACATGAGGACAAGGAGCATCAGTGCTGGTAGATAGTAGTCTGCAGGGAGGAGGAGGATGAGGATGATAGCGAAAGAGGGGTTTGTAATCAAAATTATGGTTAGTGTGTTATGGTTAAAGGCTAATCTCTCATTAAGAGATTTCTTTTGATCTCACACATGCACTGTCCTTTCATGGTGACTCAGTGGACTCACTTGTCTCTCTCTCTACCTTCCCCATCTTTCTCTGTCTCTCTTCAGTTTTCAGTTTTCCACTAACATCAATGACATGCTGACTCAGGGCTTCAAGCGTCTGCCACTAAATTTGAATCTGCAGTGCTCATGACGCACCATCGCTTAATTTTTGGAGGAACATGGAGGAATTTAATGCTGCCTCACACGAGATGAATAAGGAGGTGCATTTTTCTTAGTTCACTACTCATTAGTATTTCCCAAGAACACATAGGGCAGGTGGACTGAAGCTGCAAAGTGCAGTCTCCATGACATTTAAATGCCATACCTAGTTGCACAAATATGTTTCCTTTATGTAGTGTGTATAGTATATAACTGTGTGGCATGAAAAAGCCTAAAGGTTGTGGTTGCTGCTCCGAGGCGACTCAGCAGTGGCATAGCCCAGGGAGGATTTCTTAAGACCCCTAAATCCTCATCAGTTGCTGTTGTTTTATCTTGTGTGCACAAGACGATTTCCACAAGATGATTATTTTACAAGAGCATGAAGCATGCCATTGCATGACATTCAGAGGCTAATGAGATCACTCCTATCCATCATAGTTTTGTGGTGAATATCATCTCCTTCCGATCGGCTTAATGGACAATGCAGACAAACCTGCGTTGTACCCATTGGTAGTGCAGTGGTGCACCTGGGACACCTGGACAGATTGCCAGTCCACTGCAGTGCACACAGGCACACAATCACACTCACACCCAGGGACAATATAGAATCTTTACTCTTAAGCATGCGTATTTTGAACATGGACTTCTTGGACAGTGGGAGGAAACCAGAGTATCAAATCAAATCAAATTTTATTGATATGAGACTTTTCATACAAAAATGTAAATGTAAATGTAAACGACACAAAGTGCTTCACAGGGGCTAAAAGCAATAACAACCTTCTGACCCTGACAAACACACGCAGAAACACAGAACAAATACACATGGAAACACAGAGACATACAGATACCCACACACATTAGCTGTCATAAGAGAGGCAAGGGCAGGCACAAAGACCTGAGGCAAGGAGAAAGCTCATAGCCCACGACTACAGAGACAGTCCCAACCTGGGCAGGCAGGAGGCTCCACACACCGAGCCCCCTGGCCACCCAGGCCAGAGCTGTGCACAGAACAGACCCAATCAGGAGACCAAATGCAGCTCCTTGTGTGGTAGGCCCCAATGGGGAAACAATGGAACCAAATCTGGTCAACTAAATTAGTCAAATAAGATAAAAGGTATAAAGTGAACAATGAAAAATGCTTTTTGTGGCAGAAAAAAGGTATCTGTGTCTACTCAAAAGAGTAGAGACTTGGGCTTAAATTAGTGAAGAGGTGAGACCCTCTGCGGCTTGTCTTACTAGTTACAATTACTGACTGTAGGAATTTGCCACCAGCCTGAGCTCACAGGTCTTGAAGTGGGGTCCAGTCAGCCTGAGTTTTTTTTCCAGCCACTTTTAGTCGAAGTGAGGCTCATTGTTCTTATTTCTACTCGGTACTCTTTTAGTGAGGCGCACACTGTCGCAACCTGGCTATTGGCGGTTGAATTTGGCAGCTTTTGTGAAAGTGAGAGTGGATATAAAAATGTTTGTGAACAGCAGACTGACTTCTACAGAGGCAAAAGGGTATGCTGTTCTGCCTTGCCATGCCTCCTGATCACATACCAAAGGGAAAGCACGTAAAGATCAAATATTGACCTAGTGTTGACTCTTGGGGATCTCCACACTTGAAATCGTACTTATCCATACATGTATCCGTATTTACAAAGAAGCATTGACGTGAGAGTTAAGAGATGAACCATTTAAAAACTGTACCTCAGGCACCAACCAGGTTCCTTGGTCGGTTGAATAAAATGTGAAGGTATACCATATCAAGGGCAGCAGTTAGATCTAGTGGTACCAGTATTGTGAGCTTTGCACCTGATATCATTTAAAATAATGTTCTGTGGTTCAAACTAAAACCAGACTAATGCTTCTCTAAGATATTGTTTGTGCTTAAAAAAACAATTACTGGGAAAAAAAACCTTTATCTGAAATTGTACTTAAAAATGGTAAGTTGGATACAGGCCGATAGTAATGAAGAATGTTGGGGTCTAAACTGCTCCTCTTCAGTAGGGATGGGGAAGACATCCATCTGAAGAGGGCAGTTCACAGTGTTTTAAAGCTGCTCATCAAGAAATCCATAAAATGTTTTAAAAGATGGTGGAGACATTTGGGAAATTCTTGCCTGTTTGTATTGTGGTAGGTTTTGAGATGATCACGTAAAATGTCATAATGAACATAATGTCCATATTCTCTCAGCACTCTCTGAAATGTATTTTCAATCTGTTTATTTCCTAATTTCTCCACAGGGTGTAGGCTTTGTCTGTTGAGCCGCTGAGTCCAGTGATGACTGAGGATTGTTGTTAAAATTGTCATTGATAATGTAACGCAAAATCTGCAAAGAATTGGCAACCACTCCAGAAGTTAGGTAGCTATTTCCTCACTGTTCTCGTCATGGCCATGATTAAAACTGGTGAAAAAAGATGCAACAGTGGTCAGACGCAGAGGACACACTCGTGGGCTAGGCTAAGTTACCCGTAGGTTTATGAGCAGGTCCAGAGTGAGCCCTCTGCTGTGGGTCGGCTGAGTGGCATGCTGTTTAAGGCCAAACACACAGAGTTTCTTTTAAAGTCTGTAATTCAACAAAGCATTTCACATACATAATGCTTCACTGCTAGCAGTATGCAAAATGTCTCAAAATGAAATGCATAATTACATTTTTCATTGGAAACCTGTATCATCATTAAATGTCTTTGTATAGAGAGCTCATCAGATATTAAGGCCCCTAATGATTTGATTACGAATCAGGGTGCCAGAAAGTTACATCAATTTTCAATGCCCTGCATTTTCTGGGCTAATTTGTTCTTGTAAACAGGTATATTAATATTAATATTGATATATTAATAGCAATTCAAGTACCCCCTAAAAAATTACCTCCATTATCTGAAAAAGGTGTGCCTATACCAGTACTTAACTGGTTGAGAAACTGGTGGAATGAAGTGCAAACTTTTTTGTAAAACAAATAACATAAACTGCCCTTAGAAATAAATAAGGCTTCTTTCAGACAAAATTCTTAGTGTCTTTTACAGATTTATGTAATAGCAGGTCTATCACAAAAAACAATATGCTTTACTCAGCTAATTCAAATCGAACAAGCTAGCTTTTCAGTAATAAAAGAGACATGATAACAAAATCTTTGTGTGTTTAAGTGGGGAAAAGAATGAAAACAACCAGGATAAAGAGAAGAAAAGCAAAAGTAGCCGCAGTACCATTGATGTCGGCGCTTAACACGAAATGACGGTACATATGACCTACATAGGTCTTCTTCTATAATCTCCAGAGGTTATAAAATTACAATTAACTCCAACATGCTGAATTATGCGATTATTAAACTGAGCGCTTCAAAGTGCACTGGTTGTGGCAGAGAGACATAAAGTGTGGCAAGACAAGATCCTAGATCCATGGTGGAGATATGATACAAAGGATGATGTTAGCTCAACACAGTGTGGTATCAGTTTATGTTCACTTGAGTTTGAAAAGATTCTGAACAAAGTTTTATCTTTGGAGAGAGACACAGATATGGAGTAGCATATATCCAGATCAGAGTTTCTTTATCACCACTGTCCAGTTACACTAGGTGTTAATAGTGCATTGACATTAGTTGCTGCCCTCTGTCACCTGCCATCTTGTTGTGATTGAGGGTTTTGAGTACCCTAGTGATAGGAGCTGTGTATGTGTGTGTGCGTGTGTGTGTGTGTGTGTGTGTGTGTGTGTGTGTGAGTGTGTGTGTGTGCATATTCAGATACAGATCCATAATTATTATTCCTGTTGTGAGCATATTTTGATTTTGATTATTTGGAGTGGGGTGCTACTAGGTCAAAATTGATGTTTACTCTACAATCTCTCTCTCTCTCTCTCTTCCCTTGTGTGTGTGTGTCACAGGGCCACACACAGGACAGCCTGTGCAAAGCACCAGTCATTTGAAAACCGGGCAAACATGGATGATATGGATCCGTACTGAAAAACATGGATCCATAGCATTTCTTTTTTGACATGGCAACAGGGTGTACACATGACGCATCCTCTATATTTGTAGGGTCCACATTAATGTAAACAAAGAACTACTTCATCGTGGCCAAAGGGCTCTTTCACGTTGTCAACAGGGTTTTAAAGGCTAAACTCCACCTACTGATGTGGCGAGATCAGTAGGGCACATGCACAATTTTTAACTGCACACAACATGGCACAGAAGTAGGTGGGCCTTTAGGTGACGGGTCAAACAAAGTGCGGTTGAGAAGGTCTCTGATGAAAAGGTTCAATATCGAGGAACCACGCTCCTGGGACAGAGGGTTACAGTGGCCCCACCCTAGGGCTAGGCCTGGGGAAGGGCCATTGAGTGCCTGGTAGCTCAGCTCAAAGCAGGCACATAGATCTGTCCTCCTATGGACTATGCCTTTTCGGTCCAATCCCTTGTCACTGAAACTGACAACTGAGACATAGAATGTCATGGTGTGTTGAAAAAAATCGATTAATCACTGATAATTAATGATCAATTATTACATTTCCAAACATCAGTCATCATTATTTGATAGGTTTCATTCATCCATGTTATGACATACAATGCAAATAGTCAATGGCTGTTGTAGGCTAGGCTGGGATAGGTTAGACTAGATATAATGAACTATCTAGTCTATATGTATATATATACACACACACACACACACACACACACACACACACACACACACACACACACACACACACACACATCCATACATATTATCCCTGTTGTAGTTAGTAGTCTACTATTGATTTGTTATTGTAGCTCTAGTTGGCAGACTCAATGTAGTTTACTGGTGTCATTGGATGAAACCTATGACACAGAGAGTGTGGGTGCTGGGTGGTGGTCACGCCCCACATCCTCCACTCGAGGTGGACTGGCCTTAATCTGTCACTAATCCCGAGCTTCCAGTGTGAAGGAGAAGCTGATGAGTTTACAGCAAACAAAAGACGAAGCTGGGTCCTGTCAACCCAGATGAATTTATCCAAAAATAGCTGTAATGTTTCATGGGCTATTGTTTGTGTGTGTGTTTGTGTGTGTGTGTGTGTGCACGTACACATGCAAATGTGTGAATTGAGAGAACAGTGAGAGATGAAGCAGTAAACTCAGAGGTTTGTCAGATAAAAGCTCTCATTCAGAAAATTCAAGCCTTGTTGGATGAGCTGGTTTGGTTTGGTGGGTGGGGGGTAGATGGTCATAACCCTCATTTCACCACCTGCCAGATTAGTGTGTGTCTCTGTGTGTATGTATGAGCTGCGAGTATGTTATGGTGAGCTGCCATTGATTGGTTTGATGTGTTTGGTTTGGTTTTTACCTCTGTCATACCATTTTTGCTGCTTTCACTGAATCCATGGATGCGTTTATATATATTAATATTTTGTTGTCTTTCAGTGCAATGCAAAAGTATTGATAATTTATGCTCACTCCAGAGACAGAGTTGCTGCCTGCTTACATATGTGCGTCTGTGTGCGCACGCATCCATGCGAGTGTGTGCGTGTGTGTGCGTTTATTCTTCCATCCTCTCCCCTCCCCCCTCAGCTTTTATTCCTCCCCTACCCTGCCTGCCCCTCCCCCTCCCACTTTCTCGTACACTCCATCCTGCTCTTCCTCCTCTCCATCCTGCCCACCTGCCTCCCCAGTTCCAGTTTAGCTCCCAGTGTTGTCTTTGTCTGCCTGGCTGGCGTGTGTGTGTGTGTGTGTGTGTGTTTGTGTGTGTGCGAGTGTGCGTGTGTGTGTGTGTGTGCGCGCGCACGTGTGTGTCTTTGTGTGTGATTCTGTGTGGCTGCTTCCCATCTGTCCACACTCTCCTCCTTGTGGCCCACTGAAGCTCCTCAATCGGAGGTCACTGCTAATTGGCTGGTGTCCGATCTGTGGCACAATGTGAGCCTTTCAACATGAAAGCCTCGGTGTGATGGAGTCGCGGCAGCACAGTGTTCATTTACACAAAGGGCGACTCTGCAAAGTGTTTGAAGGGCTTGAGGAGCTCACTGTTTGCTCCTATCACCAGGACCATCATTTTCCCCAACAAGTTAAAATTAAGCCTGCAAATATATATCTCAGTATATTTTTGTAGCCTTTGTGGATCCTTCAAGCAGGTTCCAACAGATCTGCAGTAAAGATACATTCAGATTTTTTAATTGATAGATAGATGGATAGATACATACGAAGAAAGCTAGATATTTTGTTTTATGTAGGTAGAATAGAATAGAATAGAATAGAATAGAATAGAATAGAATATGCTTTTATTGGACTGTATGACTCAGTGGACACAGCACTAAAGTGGACAGTGCAGTAGAGGTCCTTGAGTCAAAAACAAGTATGGTATAAATATAAATAGAAGAAAATTGTCATAAAATTGTCATTGTCATAAAAAATTGTAGACTTTATGGGAAAAATATCAACGAAATAGTTGCAGATAACAAAAATAACACCTATAAATGAATGAATGATGAATGGATGAGTGAATGAATGAATGAATGAATGAATGAATGAATGAATGAATAAGTGCTCATTTCACTGGTGGTGTTGAATAGTCCATTACACACTTGAGGAGGAGTTTATCACTGAAGGAGCTGCTCAGTGCTGCAGTGATGTTCTGCATGGGGTGGAGACATTATCCATCAGAGCTGATAGCTTTGCCGTCTCCCTCCTCTCTCTCTTTATAAGAGCCCATTTACTCAATGTCCATTCAATGGTGTTGACGTGTGTCTGCTCCTACAGAAATCCACCACCAGCTCCTTGGTTCTTCCCATGTCTAACCAGGGGACCATTCTGCAGGTACCAGTCCACAAAGTCTTGTATTCTATGCCGTCTCTGTCATCGTCATATTTTATCAACACGGCAATGAGGGCAGTTTTGAAAGATAAACAATTCCTCAGGTCCAGAATTGTGGCAGATTCAGATGTTTTTTATTCACTGCACAGCTGTGACAGAAGCTCACGTAGTGGCTGCAAAGTTCAAAGCTCACATAGCGTGCTGGTCAGTTACCAGATCAAGGTTTTATCCACAAAAGAGTACAACTTGAGACAAAACTTAGGGGCATTGGCTGAGTGCAGAGCTCAGGAAGTTACAGTCAGAGAATGAAATCACAAAAACACTTTAGCTGAGAGATACTGTAACTTCTTTGAAGATTGACTTCAGGATGCCTGCAAGCAATACATACAGTGATTTGATTACCATAGGAAATACGAGGGGTTGTTTAAGTACCATCAGAAATGTGAGAATCTGACATTAGGCAGTACGCTAACCAGTTCACCACTGTCCGATGCATTCCGGCAGGGACTTTTCCCCCCTTGTTACTTGTAACTAGCTTTAGTCATTGGATGCTTCTGTTTAAGCTGATATTTTTCTTTTAATAAGCTTTAGTGAGTTTTTCTCACATATTTTTTCTGTAATACTTGAATAATAGAATATGCATTCCTACATTATTGTCATCAACATAACTTACAATATCACTATAAATACCCAATTGTGGGTATTTTATTGAAATATTGAAATACCGTGAGATTTTGAGATTGTGATATCGACACCCCTAATGTGAGGTGATCATCTACACCCAAGATGCGTCAGATGGTATTGAAATCACTGGAGAATTCAAAGAATGTCATCCTCTCAGTGCTTCAAGGCATCTCCAGAGGTGAAAAAGAGCACAGTGCAGGGGGGAGATCAGCATCATCTACCCCGATATCAAGCTGGTAGGCAAACTGCAGTGGGTCCATTGATGGTCTCACCAGGAGGCGTAGGCAGACCAGGACCAGTCATTCCAGCTTCTTCATTCAATGTGATGTCAGCACCACATTTGTGGAAGTCTCTGAAACTTCAGGCTCAGGTTAAAAATCAACTGGTGGTGTGACCAGAGGGGATGGTAGGGGAGAGAAGCACAGGGTGGGATGAGGAAGGTTGCAGCTTGAACAACTGGGCTGGGGGAAAGTTAGGTGTCTAATCGAACGCGTTGAAAAAGCAGGTTCAGATCATTCACCCTTCTCTGGTTCCCCTCAAAGTTCTTACCTCAGAGTACTGTTATCCTGCTGCACTTGGTCCGACACCTTCCTTGTGTGGTATTTCTTCCTCAACCTCATCTCACATAACGCCAACCCTACATAACCCTCAGTCCTCTTTGTTCCCTGACTTAAAAACCCTCTTCTTCTCTTCGTGGAGGGCATGTATTTCTGGATTAACCCATGATTTATTGTTAGAGGAACACTATACAGTCCTGGTGGGCATGTAGAAGTTCATGTTACCTGAGATAGTGTCCGTGATTGTTTATGCCCTCCTCATGAGAATCACGCCCCCCCCCCCCCCCCCCCCCCCCCCCCCCCCCCCGCACGGTTGTTGCAAAATAACCATGTGCATGACAGCTGGTTGTCTGCGTACAAGGGGTTCATATACAGACTAGAGAGGAACCAGGTTTTGGTCCGATCTCCGCAGTGGATTGAGTGGTGCTGACTTATATGCCTCCTTGGGGTTGATATGAAAAAGGTCCAGTGTTTTATTTTCTATTATACATGTAGGTAGGTAGATGGATAGATACCGTATATATAAACATAGAAAGATAGGTATAGATGGAGATATATAGAAAAATAGATAGATACATAGATTTGTGCATATGTAGATATGCATTTAGATTTATAGACAGACAACAACATAGGTAGATAGAACATGAAACAATACAATGGAAAGATAAATAATATAGGTGCTGTGCCCCCCCCCCATTATAATTGTCGTTAAGGCTATGGATTAAAGGCATATTCTATTCTATAAATAAATAAAGATAATGTGTGTGTGTGTGTATTCGTCTTTCCTCCTACATGTTCATAGTGAATGAGGTGTTTACATGTCTACATGTCTGTCAGACAGGAATACTCCCCATTATTATGTTCTAAGCTTATTCCAAACCTTACCTTCAAGTTGAGATGATGAAAAACGTGCCCTAATCACAGCATTCTGTTAAAATAAAATCAGCTTGTTGTCAGGTGGGGATTGATGATGGTCATGAAAATCCACCATATTACTGCCAACAGAAAATCGCTGACACAGTGAGAGGAAGCAGGGTGAAGCTAATGGGCAGTTAACTGCCTGCAGGCTTCTGGGGAAAGTAGTTTACCTCCCAGGTCTTCTTGCCTCCTTGCGGCTTGAATTTCAGAGCAAGCACATCAGTTCAGACTATCTAGGTGTGTGTGTGTGTGTGTGTGTGTGTGTGTGTGTGTGTGTGTGTGTGTGTGTGTGTGTGTGTGCTGCAGCACTGACACGTGTGCAGATGTGAGAAATGCCACAGTGCTTCAGAGATCACAGAACATGCAACATTTACACCATGAATTGACTAGTTAAGTAAAGCTCAGCAACAATATGACCAAGTCAACTTGAACCTTTGTTATCTTCTTACATGTGCATATTTCAGACTTGTGACTGTGCAAGACCGATCATGGTTGCAGTTTTGAATATTATGTCACAGTATCAAACCATGCCTCTTCTATTCTTGCAGTGCACATGGAGTGAGTAATGGTGTAGTATAAACTGATTAGATATTTGTCGAGTTAAATGTGCTGGCCCCATAGTCATATAGAGAATAATTAGGGGCCTGGCAGCATAGGCTGTGGCATAGTAAGCGGTTAAAGTTTTTGAAAATTCACAAACAAAACCAAATGTGCTGCAGATTTGCAAAACGTAGCCCTAGTACAGAATAAACTTAAACCTATTGCAAATTATAAAGTCCATAACTTTTTTTCAAAGACTGTAAAACTTATTAAGCCTATCTCCTCCCACAATTTTTGTAATTGTGGGAGGAGAATTTTGGAATTCTAACTAATTCTAACTAAATAATTCTAATCTTTTGACAGCTGTTTGAAATCTGCCCTTACGTGCTTAGAGCTACTGTAAGGTGACTGACTGGTTTAGTCAGTTTGTGAAGCGATACGTCATATTTCCATTTTCCAATTAGCTCAGTGAGGTAAAGGCTGGTTCCTGGTGCTGAAAATTGTGAGTTTGAGTCTCAGCTTGTGTAACATTTCCATATGAGAAATTTGATCAAACTTTTCTTCTCATGCCAGATGTCCTCAACTATAAACACAAGACAAAAGTCCTGATAATAGCGCTACAGCAAGCCTCTAAATTTAAAAACTTTGAAAATTGCTCAGCCCTGACCATTGTTGTGCAGTATCCATGATTATGCATAGTATTTACAAATAGTATTAAAACATGCTTTCTTTTTTCCTGCAGTACACCTACCAGTACAATTTGACAGAACAGTAGCTTAAGACAGTGGGCTGTTATAGCCCTTTATGCATTTAAAATGTATCTGCATTGTTTTGCTCTCTAAAACTTGTACATTTTGCCAGGCCTTTGATGCAGGGGACACACCAACCATAAAGTGCTGCGAAGTAGAAATGGGCACAAACCAGCGGTCTCCCCATTCAAAGCAGACATGCATTTATCCACAGCGGTCAACAATTGCTTCTGCTCCAGCTGTGTGTGTGTGTGTGTGTGCGTGTGTGCGTGTGTGCGTGCACACACACACTTCCTGACTTCCTGCTCAGCTCCGGGCTTGCGCAGAAAACAAGGCTTAAGCTGACGCCTGCTGTGGTACATCAGTGTAAGTGCATAAGGTCCTAGTGTGTGAGTCCATGTATGCAAGGCATGAGAGTTGTTCCGCTGCTTCCCAATTATGTGTTGTGTATGTGACATCTCAATAACCCGGCAGGTAGCCATGGCTACAGCCTTGACCAGGTCCCAGACAGTCAACAATCCACCAGTGTCTTTGGAGGTGGGGGCGAGGGATGAGAGACTGTCACACTGCCAGCGGCCTTCCACCTTGCACCTCACACGACACATGACCCTGCACCTCTCCTAGCCATCCATCGTGTCCACCCACGCTTCTCGTCGAGAAGATGGGGTCATTGCATTGAGAGACCAGTTGATCAGGTCCATGATTCCAATTTAGTGGTTTGGTTATAGTTTGGTTATAGTTATAGACAAGACGAAGAAACAAAGCAGAGGAGAGGGAGAGACAAGAAATGCAACCGCCTCCGCCGATGCGTAGACCAAGTGGTCAGTGTGATTTATAAATAAAGTCGATTTGATTTGTGTGTTTATTGTGGTGTTGTCTGTCATAGTCTATCACTGTTGTTTTTGTTCAGGTCTCTGTTGTTTTTGTCACTGTCTCCCTCTCTCTCTTCGCTGTCCTTCTGTCCCCTAGTGTGGTCCAGTTCATTCGACCCATCAAGTTATCCCGTCATGTTGCAGATAAGATCTGCTTGGCTCTGCGGGGCGCACACAGCGCTGTGCTGTGTAGCTGTGCAGCTGGAAGGGACAGGCTTAAAAAAACAAACAAAAAAAACAACCTTGCATGATGATGAAGATGATGCCAATACAGACATATTTGTCAGTACACACACATACGCACACACGGGATTAGTGGTGAATGTGGTTGTGTCCCAGTTTTGTACCATAGAATGTTGTGTTTTAAATTGATTGATGTACTGCTAAGCAGCCAATTGGAGACTCTCAATCTGTACAGGGATTCTGTGATGTGCTCCATTAGACCCTACTCACACATCTGCCTACCCACCTACCTACCTACCATAGATCGACTGACTAACTGATCAGCTGTAACATCAACTCTGAAAGCAGCTTCGACCTCTGGAAGAAAATGTTGCTGTCGATAACACATTGCTGTGGCCACAGTTGTTTGTGTACAGAGTGTTAATGAGACCTGAAGAGTCATGTGCAGTTAACAGCCCTGTGAATCCAGGACATCTTTGATCTACTGTTAGTCTCAGGAGCACAAAACCTCTAATCACACACACACACACACACATGCTTCAGTGTAGCCTTGGGGCTGTAATTTGTCTCGCTCTCCTTGGAGATCATGGAGTATTTATGTAGATTATTGCAGAAAAAGTAGGTTAAGATGAATGTTGTGGAACTGCACACTGTACAGGCATCATTAGCTGAGTCGTTCCTGAGAGGCAATCAGTGCAGAGAGGCTGAGCTGTGTGTGCGTGCGCGTGTAAAGGCGTGCGCGCATGATGCTGGTGTTTTTGTTTCGGGGGATGGGGGGTTTTCCCTGCCAGTATCCCATCTGGCCCTTGCATTGTGTTCTGTGGTTCTGAGCTGTGATTGGAGCATAATCCAGACTGAGCTGCAACAAAGAACAGGCTGGAACCTCATCTCCCAGAATCCTCCTGCACTGAGCTGCATTTAAAGTGTCTAGTATGCTCGGTCAGCAATGGCTCTTTAGAAGCAATGAATTTTTATGTTTTTCACTGGGGATCATTCTCTCTATATATCTTAATTTTAAGTTGGTCCACATAGAGCCTTTAATGTTAAGCAATTGGCACCATCTTGAGATATACCAGTGCTGATCAGTTTTTATTGAAAAGCAGAAAATCTTATAGAAACATTAAATTTGTATACATGGACTGGGAATCACTGAGCTCATTTTGCCTTTTGAAAATAAAGAGAGAAAGAGACAAATAAGCAAGATGGTGACTTGGATCATTCTGCTGCCTCACAGCAGGAAGGTCTTGGGAATAAACATACTTGGACCCAGTAGGAGTGTTCCTCCTATGTGTATGTGTGGGTTTTCTTCAGGTACTTTAATATCCTGCCAATGTCCAAAAATAATGCTTTAAGGTCATTTGAAGACTATAAATTGTTCCGAGGTGTGAGTGAGAGTGCAAAAATTGTGTACCCTGTCTTGGGCTGTAAACCTATCCAGACTGTATTCCCTGCTCCCTCCAGCTCACTGCAGATAACCATCTTGGGTAAGATAGCGAATGGATGGATGAACAAATAAACGCACATCTGATTTGACTGTAATCTTACGAATGAATAAGCGTAATCCAGATACCATCATCCCACAGATAGGAACCAGCAGGGACCTACTCTTCTTACTAAAAGGTGCGGGAGGTTATCTACGGTGACCCTGAAGATTTTCACAAAACATTTCACGAACCACAACTTCATAGAAAAAGCAGCAGCCCTGAGTATACCCCTGAAGACCTTGCAAGACGGGGGTGTCCCCACCAAGCTTCAGAGGCCCTGAACCCACGACAGCCCTTAAAAAATATATACATTTTTATGA
Organism: Karalla daura; assembly: GCA_029224185.1. Lineage (NCBI taxonomy): Eukaryota > Metazoa > Chordata > Actinopteri > Chaetodontiformes > Leiognathidae > Karalla > Karalla daura. The sequence continues at coordinate 28,308,734 of CM055190.1, read as the reverse complement.
GGAGCTCAATTAGTGGTGTGTGCTTAATGAGGGCCGTTCAGGAACTACAAGGGATGTTCAGGAACAATCGGAAACTTGTGAAGCTCAGCATTCACAAAACACAATGACATTTCAGAAAACACAACAACATTACAGACAATGCAGCATGTGGAACTGTTGGAAAAAACTGTTGGCTCTATGAGACTGTGGAAAGGGTACTCGATCTAGCTGCTATACTTCCACTATCTGCCTTCCTATCATATATTAGGTATTGTGCAAAACATACATGTATGTGTGTGTAAAAAATGGGCTGGCATGGGCTGCCTTCTCTGCTGCATTGAACTGCTATAGATCAGAGGAACTTTTGTTCTTGGGTGGGGATTGTTAACTGCACTGACAAGATTTTTAGAGCCTCATCCTGTCAGCTGGTCAGTTTTCGTAGCAAGACGCCTAAGAGTGCATATTTGCGTTATAAATCAATTTTAACATTTTATGAAAGTTTTAGAGGGTTTAATATTTTTTGGACTGCTTGTAGACAGAGAAAACCAGATTCTACATGTCTTAGGCAGTGGTGGGAACTGAGCAAAACTGGGAAAAGTGTACTCACAATATCACACAGGACACCTGCCAATCTATTAATGACCCTGAGATTGATTGAGATTGTGAAATTAGGAACAATCACCCATAAACTGATAATTTCCTTCTTCTGAACGCTGGAAGAACTGAGTTATTACTCATAAACACCAAATAGATTCTATATCTGATGTCATGGCACGACAAAATAGTTTTGGTAATGCTTCTGTCATCTCTGTAAAGACCTTAGGTGTCAGTTTTGACCAAGAGCTGTCTTTTAGTTCCATCTTAAAATATATCTCAAGGACTGCCTAGTTTCACCTCCTCAATATTGCTAAAATATGTACTGGATCATACTCAGACTAGTCCTCCTGCCCCTAGTAGGCATTTTCAGCTACCGAGGCCCTCTCCTATGGAGCCAACAAAGTCTCCCTGGAACCCCTCTGCAAAATCTGCACAACCATTGATGGTTTTAGTAAGAACAAAAACAGTGAAGATTTTCATCCTCTTCTTTCTCTCATCTTTGTAATTTTCTCCCTCACAATCCCAGTTTCTGCTCAAACAGGATGATCTATCTGACTCATCAGGCTTTTAGCATGAAGATCACGTCATCAGAACTGAACAAAGAAGAGGACTTCCCTAATTTTACTCCTCCTCCTTACTACTCCTCCTGCTCTTTGTAGCCGCAACTGCCACATGTATTTCGTATTAACGAGATAACTCAAACACCATTTGGATTCAAATTTTGATATTTGGATTCATCAGATTCATCAGTCATAGACGAAGAACTGATTCGATTTTCTTACATTTCCGATTGTAACTTTGGCCACAAGGGGCAGCACTTTGGTTGAAAAAATTACATTTGTGCTTACATCTCCAGAACTATTCGGCCGATTGATGTCAAACTTGATGCAAATTAAGCAACACGGATTGTTCAATCGTGCCTAGGGGTGTTCGGGGATATATCCATTGCATTCCATGCCAAATGCATAGGTCTAGTTTTGCTCAACTCTCTTCCTCTGTGAACAGAGAGGAAATTGGTAGGGGGGGTTTAGTTAATCAATCTACATTTAAGGGTGAGAGAGAGGGTGTGTGGGTATGCGCGAGTAAGGGAGCTGTCATACATATACATATATACATATAGCATTTTGGAATCCAGATGTCTTAGGCAGTGGTGGGAACTGAGCAAAACTGGGAAAAGTGTACTCACAATATCACACAGGACACCTGCCAATCTATCAATGACCCTGAGATTAACTGAGATTGTGAAATTAGGAACATATATATGTTTAGTGCTGTTCCATATTTCAGAACATATTTGCAATAAAATCCTATGTCCATGGTGAACCCCTGTTGCTCATGTTATGCAAAGTTGCATGACATGAGCAATCGCGGTTGGTGGGTTTGCTGTAACTCACCAACGAGATTTCACATGGTTTTCAGTCTCCCTGAATGAGATGTAACAAGATCCAAGTCCAGGAGCTCCACCCCCAACCAGCAACCGGTCGCTGTTCCCACACCAAAGAAACAAGACAAAAGATCATGACACCCTCCACCCCCCATGAGTTTCCTCGTTTTCTCTTTTTCTCTCTGTCTCCCTCTCTCTCACTCCCTCTCTCTCGGCCCAGCCAGCAATCAAAAACCATAATTTTCAACCTTTAACTTGCCACGGCCACCTGCCATCCAACAATCCAGATTCTGGAGAGGATATCATAACAATGGATATCTACATAAGAAATGAATGGGAGAACGAGCAAATTCAAAAAATCCTCCTCAAACAATCAACCGCTGTGACGCCATATGTTGACGTCAGTTAAACTTTAAAACACAGGAAAACTTGTCATGTCCCGTCATGTCTAGCATCTTCATATGTGGTGTTGTTTTTCATCCAGACCCCCTCAAAACCATGAAGGTTTCACATTTTCATTTCTGTCCCCAAAAAATCCCCATAAAAAATGAATGAGAAACACTAGCAAATTAAAAAACTCGCCCTCAAACAACCATGTGCTGTGAAGCCATACTGTACATTGGCTTCACTGTACATTGTAATTTTTCTTAAATAGTAAATTGGAGATCTCAAAAAAGACATCAGGTTCCTTGTGATGCTCAAAATGAATATTCAAAATTATGATTTTGACATTTCCTTTATAAGAAAAATAATGCTACCTACCACACAGATACACAAAATGTACCCATAACAGGCACTGTTGTCTCCCAGTACTGTAGAGTATTGGTGACATCCTGGAAAGATACTAATCCCTATATCACTGGACCTACATCTGACTCCTTTATCTTTCTCAGCTACGTGTGATGATAAGAGTTAAGTGACAACGTGTCTCTCCACATTGGGAAGTGCTCCAGCATTCACATTCCCATCAATTTGACATTCCCTGAGATGAGTGAGTCTGTCTGGCCTCTTCCTCATTCTCCTCCTTGGCTTTACTAATACAGTGGCTGTTATATCACACCACTAATTTACTGCTTCCTCCCTACTCTATTATGTAAAAATGAAAGGAACAATTATCAAGCAGCTCTGTGGCCTGCAGACATGCACTGTCATAGACTTTCATTCCACGTGTGTTACAAAATGTAACAGTGAATCATCAGGCCATTATTGTGGTGACTGATGCCAAAAATTTCCATTGAAAGCTTTGAGAATCTTATCATTGGGTTCCTTTCAATTTGGCAGACCTTGTGTTTTAAACTGCTTCTCTTTTCTTGCCTTTACACTGATCTATGTGCATCTGCGTTCTGTGCAAGCACCTTGTGAATTCTTACTCATTTACTAAGACTGTGAGAAAAACCAAATGAGAGACACCAAAAGAAAAAGTCGCACAGTTAACAGTGAAAACAGAGTATAAATACTGCAATAGACAGATTTAATTGTCTTTCTCTTGCCTGCTCAAAGCTGCCCTGCCTAATATCAACTGAAGCAGTCGCACAAGTACAGAAACAGGGACTTTCGAATGTCAAAATGAAACATGAAACTGCATCTGGAAACTGAGATTGCTGATCGTTGAACCTGTCCATGAGGATTGTAACTCATTCATTTACTATAAATATTCTCTGAAAATGTATTCACTGAAACAAGACCATGGTCAGACACCATTAAGAGGTCATTAGTGACTTTAACCAGTGCAGTCTCAGTGCTATGATTCATTCTAAAACCAAACTGGAAGGACTCAGATAAACTATTGTTATTAAGGTGTTCACAGAGCTGGTTGGCAATGATTTTCTCAAGGATTTTTGAGATGAAGATAAGATTGGAGTTCGGCCTGCAATTCTAGGGTGCCTGGATCAAGGGACAGTTTCTTAAGGAGGGGTTTGATTATTACAACTTTATTCTTAAGAGAAACATAACCTGTTGTTAGGGACAGGTTGATGAGGTCAAGCAAAGAGGTAATGATTAAAGGCAGCACTTACTTAAACAGCTTTGTGGGAATTGGATCCTGGAGGTAGGTTGATGATTTAGAGGAGGAGATGATAGTAGTCAGCTGATGCAGTTCAATGGAGTCAAATGAAGATAGTGAACTGCCTGTATTCCCAGCTGTATCCTGAATAGCTACAATACGGGGTCCTAGGTGGTTGTTAATTGCTTGTCTGGTCTTTATAATTTTGTTATTGAAGAAATTCATAAAGTCACAACTGCTGATATGTGTGGGAATACACTGCTCAGTGGAGTTATGACTCTAAGCCAGCCTGGCTACAGTACTGAAACGAAACCTGGGGTTATGCTTATTTTCCCCAATTAGAGAGGTGTTGTATCTGTAACACAGAGTAACACAGAGCCAGCCTGTATGTTTTCAGACTCTCTTTCCAGGTCTGAAAAGTATTGGTCAAGCGCCATTTCCTCTCTAATTTATGTGCAAGCTGCTTTAGGTGATGACTTTCTGGTGTATACCAGGGGGCCGATCTTGGTTTAGAGATAATCTTTTTGGTCAGGGGTGCAATCGAGTTGAGAGTTTCATGAAGAGAGCTAACAAAGCTATCAGCAAGGTGATCAATGAAAGAGGGACTCAGGCTTTCATAGCTGAGAGGTGATGTAGCACCAAGAGACAAGGGAATAGCTTCCTTAAAGTTTGCTAAGACACTGTCAGTTAAGCTTTGTGTATATATACTGCTTTTCTTTCTCACATGACCAGCTAGAAGGAAGTTAAAAGAGATTAAAGAGTGGTCAGATATCACTGGGTTAGGGGGAGAAATGGTCAGGTGTGTAATTTCAACACCATAAGTAAGGTCCAGGGTGTGATTGAAGCAGTGCATGGGTTCATGCACATGCTGACAGAAGCCAATTGACTCAACTATAGAGGTGAATGCTGTACTGCAGCTATCACTGACTACATCTACATGAATACGCATGTCACTGACGATAATGATTTAGTCCTCAGTTTTGAGGACTAAGTTTGAAAGAAACTTGAAGATACACTAGTTGTCCTGTAAGTAGGACAAGCTGTGTCTTCCAGCTTTGGTGAGACAAACTGATGACAAGGCTTTCAAATGAACTATAATCAATATTAGGTTTAGGGGTAATTAATAGACTATAGTCAAAGACACGTGCCACCCCACCACATCGAGGGACATGGTAATTAATGTGGCTGGAAGGAGAGGACTCATTTAGGCTAACATAGTCACATTCACCCAGTCAAGTTTCTGTAAGACACATCAATGTTGTTGTCAGAGATTGTGCCTGGTCCAAAAAAGGTCCAGTCTGTACAGGCAGTACCACAGCACAGTTTCTGGGAAGTCCTTGGCCCTGCCTTGGTACTGCTCCTACTGTGGATGTATTCATCTTTGTCACCACCCGCAACTGCCTGGAGCCGCCTGGACTTTCTGGATGGTTCTGCTCTTCTGCTCTTCACCTCTTCACCAATTTCTTTAGTCTTGAATCCTGTGTGACGGTGATGCTGATGATGATGATGGGGATTTCCTGATTTCAAAGATTTTTCCTACTTGAGTGTGTGCGTGCATGCATGTGAGCGAGCGGGTGTGTGTGCCTGTGTTCCTGTGTGCCTGCATGCCTACGTGCCTGTGTGCATGCGTGCGTCATGCTCTCACAGGTGACTCGAGTCAGAGTGGTGTTAGAAATTGATATGCATTGACATTGCTGTGGTGTCAGCCTACATGTGTGTATGGCTCAGAAAGTAAGCAAAAAACAATGAAACTGCTGCTCTGACAGTTTGGCTTATGACTCAGTGTCTGAAATCATATGTGAAACAAGTGATTGGATTTGCTGCTGTTTCTTCAGATGCTTTATTTTTACAGTATCTTGGACATATCTCTGTTCTATGTGAGATGATCAAACGTCTCAATGGTAAATATGAAGTATTTAACCTGCCAGGTGGAGTGGCTAATATCATATGTGCTTCTGCGTTTCTCAACAAAACATGAAAGCATGGACTCCGGGAGAGGAGATTTCAAAATAAAAGTTAATTTATTCATTTTTGTATTTGTATTTGTAATGTATTTCGTTCATTGATAATTTCATTTGATTTTGGCAGCAAACAATAAGTGAAGCCTACATCAATGACGCGTTACATTTTTTTACTTTTTCATTCCATTTTATACAAAAAGTTTATTGAGAATGAAATAAAGAGGAAGTGGAACATCTGTGATTGTATTTGGGCTTGTGCCAGGTGAACCTGGCATAGGTGTGACAGAGACATGGATTGGCCCCTGCTATTGAGGGAGACAATCGACAAATTTGATGCCGACCCAAATTTGATACCGACCCAAACCCCACCAGAGAGGGAGGCCCTCCAACCACAGGTCTTTAACTTGAATCTAACTTCTGTGAGACTGCACATATTCAGACACACATGCAGTCAAACAATGAATTATGACCATTATTTGGACCTGTTTCTTTAATTTAAAGTAATCAGTTAAATTACCTATTTATTGATTTCACAAACATGTCTCATATCACTCAAAAGCGCGAAAACAACAGACCCCTGTGACGATGTATATGAGGCAGATTAGGGAGCTGGATGGATGATGGGGAGCAAGGCTGCATCGCTGCATTGAGAATTTTGCTCTCGCTCCTGGCATCAACATGCTTTTCTATTGTCTGTTCTTTTCATTGGCTTTTCTACTGTTCTCTTTCCCCCCATCTTCCCCATATCTTCCCTCATCTTCTTCTTTATTTTGTCTGCTTCTTCATGTGGGAGTGACAGTGAGTGGGAGAGCAGAGCGAATGAAAGTATTGCGTCTTTTTTTTTTCCTTTTTCTGTCCTATATTATTTGATTATTGATTATTGATTATTCGTGTTTGTGTTAGTTAGCGTTTCGTTTTTTTGTACTTTTGCTGGCCATTCTTTTGTCTGGCTGGGGAACATGCCACAGCCAGGTGGAGCTTTCGCCAAGCTATCCTGGAAACACAGCATCGAGGTGTGGAGGCTGTTTCCCTGGCTGTGGTGGAAATCATTAGGCAACGCTCAGTTAAATCTGCCGCCCGGATGAATAAGATATTGGTCTTGTTTCTGGAGCGAGTGGACCAGGTGAACGTACTGTTGGAGCGAGGTGTATGGCTGTACTTTTATCAGGAGGAAGTATGGAGGAAAGTAGGTCAAGTAATCTTCGATGTATTTTGGGGGAATCCGATCATCAGGGGAGCAATAGGGGTGAGGATGGGGTGGATGGTGGTAGAGAGGAGGCTAATCTGAACTCCCGCATTCACCCTCTGTTCAGAGTGAGAACAGGCTGAGCTTTGCACTTCAATTTATTTTCAAATTATCAGTGACACCTTTTGCGTCGGATGTCATTACATAGTGACATCTGTTGTCTAGGGGAACGGCACAATTGGCGACACATGCATACACAACATGTGAAACGTGACGTGTGGTCCCATGGTGTGTGTGCGAGTGTGTTTGTAAAGAGCTGGAGCAAGTGAGAGAGAAGTTACAAGCTGTCTGTGAGTCTGAGTTTTTGGTACGCTTTGGTGGCCCACAGCTTGTGGGTGACTAAACAGTCAAAAGCACTTGGCCGTGTATAAACTACAGCCACTTTATAATGATGTTGTGCCATGCATATGACATGTATGAATGTGATGACATGCTGTATGTATCATCGGGCCAGTTGGGGACAGGGGGCAATCAGGCGTAGTGTGGGACAGAAAAACTAGCCCTAGTGTGAGTGCACCCCTTTTCGCAGCTCTGGAGTATTGCTGCTCCAGTTCTAGCTCAGTTTAACAAAAGAAAAACAACCAACAGTGTAGGCACCAAACCAAAACCGAACATCAGTCCTGGTTGTGGAGACATGGACTTTGTCTTCCTCAATATGTCAAGTCCCTTGTTGATTTACAGTATATTTGTCGGTTTTAATGCTGCAATATTTGTAGAAATGACATATACAAACAGTCAAATTTATTGAGCGTTTGTTTGTTTTTTTGTTATACCCACAATGTTTCAAGTCATCAGACTAAAAAATTTCCTAAAGAGACAGAAGTGCCTCTGGTCACAAAGATGCTTTCTTTTAGTCCTGTGCACAAACATCCATCTCTCTTTCCTACACAACACACCCTTAGACACACACACATACCCCTGCTCTGTTAATATCAATGATGAGAAATCGTTAAAAAAAGGTATTAAGAAACCACAGCTGCTCAACCAAACCTTGATGATTATAAATCCATTACTTCTCCATGATCTGGAACCAGAACTGTGGTGGCTGCTCACCATGTAATGCTTAATTCACGCCATAAAATCAATGCTTAGGCCCATTTGTGTGATCTCATTAGGCTTCCCTCTGATGGCAGGGTTGCTGCTCCACACAACCTTGCTGCAAACCAACAGTAGCAGAAGATAATCAATGTTACACAGTAGTGAGAGGCTGATATGTCACGTGATTGGTTGTAATCAGAACCAGAATCTCTTTATTGGCCAAAGGTACAATGTACACAGGAATTTTACTTGGTTTAGCAGCACCTTATATTGTTGTAAAAAATATGAGAGAAACAAGAAAGACTGGATATATACAATATAGACATTATATACAACAATATATACAATAATATTCAGGGGTGTGTGCCATTGTAAAGTTTTTTGGGAATGGTTCAGGGTAGGGATCTTGGAAGTTATATTCAGGAGGGAAATTACCTGGGGAAAAAACTGTTCAAGTGTCTGGTTGTTTTTGGTTTGGGTGGACCTGAACCTGGTGGGAGTTTTATGAACAAGGGATGAGCTGGGTATGACGGGTCCCCCACTATCTTTCTAGCTCTCTGCCTGGACCTGATGTCATGGAGGACACACACTTGTGCCTGTTAGAGGCCCAAGAGCCGACTGGCTGTTTGCACTATGCGTTCCAGTCTGTTCTCGATGTAGGCAGAGGATGTGATGCAAAAAGTGTAGCATAATTCAGTTTGATTTTGCAATCCCAAGCGGCACAGGAGAATGACATCAGAAGCTGCTCTTCCTTCTCCGGCCATCCTGGTGGTATACATCTAATATGCTAAGGGTGTGTGCACAACTGATGCTGCACTGGAGCAAAAGAGGAGACAAGAGTGCTGGTACATATACACTATGCATACGCTTTATGCATACAGGTATGCATACATTTTTGTAGGGCAGGGACATGAAAATGAAAAAGCAATGCCCTTTCTTTTTAAAATCTGCACCCCAAATTAGAAAGTGAAAATGCATTTTGGATGTTTCATTACTAATTTTATTTATATGAGCCAAATAACGCAGCCATAACCTTGAAATGAAAATGAATTTCTGCCAATACTTTTAATTTTCAAATTTGACATTACAAATTGAATTTTGGTACCTTTTTGGTGCATTGTCTTTTGAAAATGAAATCGTAAACATTCTTTTATTTTTTTATTTAATTAAGTCACCTTGATTTGTTTAAAATGTAACCCATGTAGCTACAATATCAGGTACTTGGATATTTAAAAAATGCCACCAAACACCAAACACTCCACACTCTCTGCCTCTCACTCCAGCATAGCTATTTATTCAACAGACAGAAAGATGCCATATTTCTGTTCACCGTACGGATGGTCTAATGAGCATTGTATAGAAACCAGATCTCACCTTTCACATATAAAATGTATGTAAAGAGTAAAATATTGTGAGCAGGTTGTTATAGGCTGTAGTGAAATAAACTCACTCAGTTCTTTGTCCACCTTCTATCCATGATCTCACCAGCTCTGTACATCATCCTGTGTATACAGCCGCTTACTGGTGACATAACTAATCTGAGACAAAACTTTGGTTGAAATTCAATGTTGAATGAATCTATAAGCTACCTCTGAAAAGAAAAACTACTAGAAATGTAGAAGCAGCGCTCCAAGCAACAGGATGTTACACAGAAACAATGTTAAAAACAGCTCTCTCTCAGGGGTGATGATAGAAATAACAATAATTAGAAAATTCCTGCGCACTGAAATTTTGAGTTCCAGGATGTGTGCCTGTCGGTTTGTGACGCTTTCTCTGCCTTTGGATTGCTTGCAAGTAATTGCTCACAGTAATTGTAAAGGCGCATCACTCTTCTATCCAGTAGACGTAATGCACTGTAGGAGTGCGTGTCCCCGTTCAAAGATTGCTGCCCTGTAGGCATACCGCTCTATTGGCGGCAGCACTCTATGTGACGTCTACTTATATATGTCTGTGATGAACACCCAGACCAGTCAAAACCTTGAGTGTACTCTCACGAGAGAGAGTGGCTATATGAATAAATGGCCAGAACGAGCTTTGGCTTTGATTTTTTTCCAACCAAATTTTAATAAATGATTCAAAGACAAGCAATATTTATGTCACTAAAGAGAATTATCCTGTAGTAACACTAAGACTACAGTAACAATACAGTAATACCGCAGTAACATAACAGTAATACTACAGTAATACTTAAAGGAGATATCGTGTGCTGTTCCATATTTCAGAACATCTTTACAGTGTTATAATGTCATTTGTCCATAGTGAACCTCTGGGAAATTGTGCAACATGAGCTTAAACTATAGGTTAAGATGACCATATTTGATTTCCAAAATCAGGGATTCTTGACTGGTGGGGTGGGAGGCGAGTATAGTGGCAGAGTGTCATGAGTGATGTTGCTGGTCATGCAGTGGTGTTGATGGTGGCACCGCAACATAGGAGGGTGTTAGGTTGAGCATCAGATGCGGGTGGGGAGGGGCGTAGGGGTGCTACTGGCTTGAACCCGATGTCTACCCTGCTTGTGCTCTTTCACTCTCTCTCTCTCTCTCCCTCTCTCTCTCTCTCTCTCTCTCTCTGTCTGTGCATCGCAGAGCCATACACAAGGCAGCCTATTGCTCCCGTAATAGCTGGAGTTTGCATGCGTGCAACTTTTTTTCCTCTCCCATTCAAATTCAAATCTGGTCACCATACTATATGGGTCTGGCTCTAACCCACCAATGAGATTTCACATGCTTTTCATTCTGCCTGCACAGAGGTAAGAGGAGAGGAGAGAGACACACAGACATGCGGTCATGTGCATGAATCACATTCTCAAATAATTCTGCTCTTTGCTCCAGGGCAGCAACAATAAAGCGTTGATGTATCCAGGAGAAAAGATGCACAGGCCATGTGCACGTGTCTCTGTGTGTGGGGGGGGCTTGGCAGCAGCACAGCTGAGCAAGTTAAACAAGAACTAGTGGGGACAGGGCTGGGAAACCTTGGTCTGCCTATTCAGGATTCCTCCACTGAGCAAGGGATAATGTGTAATATTTGTTGTTTTTAACTTGCAAAAATGCATTTATATCCGTTGTCATTGGTGTATTATGACCTCCATTAATAATCTCGCACATTCTCTTGAGGGAGTCATTTTAGATTTATTTATACGTGATGGGTAAGCTCGCAGGGCAGAGCCATGACAGTCCACCAGCCTAAAACAGTTGCCAGCAAGAAACAAATAGTACCAATGTGTTTTTGCTGTAAGCTGGCACAGAGATGCCAGATCATGAGATAAGGATCAGCAAGAGGGGGTTTTGGTGCTTGACAGTCTCTACTTTAGAAACAAGAGCTGCAAGCAGTTAGGATGCGACAAAGCCATTGAGATGACGGTCATACAATATGAAGTGGATAGGAATAAATCCCTGGATGTAGTTAATTGAAATGTTATGTCTGGAAATCAGCTAAACCTGACCACTGAAATCAAAATAGCGAACTTCCTGTTCGGTTTTGACTATTGGTGAACTTCTTTCTGCATCTGGGCAACTTACACATGGATACCCATTTACATCTTCCTAACTCCATAAAAAAAAATGTCAATGTTGTGCTCTTGAGCCATTTTGCCCCACAAAGAGGCGATGCCATTGCCAGATGTAAGCCCTGGCCATTTGGCCACCTGTGGATCAAATTTCATGAAGATACAAGATCATTGAAGCCATTGAAAGGCAACAAATAAGTGTTTATATATCCCCATTCATTTATTCAGTTCAATATATTCTTAGGGGAAAAACTGAGTTTGCCTTGGCTCTAGGGAGACAACGCTTGCACCTATCTGGAATATGACATACCATCACGCAGGGGAGAGTCTCAGGAACACCCTGATGCAGTTTGGTGTGGTTACTATTAATACTGAGGCCACAGTCGTGAATTCGAAATTTTAACTTTGATTGCAGTGGACGGAAAATGCATTGCGGCTTATGAAGAGAAGAGGCTGCGTTGGCCTCTGAGGTTCGCCTTTTACAAGTCAAAGCCATTTTTCAAGATTTTTATGGCCTTTTCATTACAGCATGAGTGTGGTCCATCATTAGCACAAGCCTACATTACAATAAGTAGATATAGCTGGAGCTAACCTTCTCCTCTGATGATTTCCACAAACTTCTGCTGTAGATCCCTTTGTTGGAGACCAAAATCCATAGTCTCTCCCCTGAGTGGCCATGACAACCTTGGTTACCTCCATTGCTGTAGCTGTAAAGGGGGCCAGGGCACAACCAATCATACACACACACACAAATACACACACACGTTCACTCACTCACACACGATCTCTCTGTCCTCTCCTCTCCACTCTCCTCTGCTGACAGAGAGGCTCCTGCAGCTCCAATTAGGAATGTATTGATTTGTTCTCACCCAGCGTACAAACTTCATTTAAATTTGAATATAGTGATGAACTGTGGTCTGTTTGTGTTGTTTTCACCATGGACACATACTAAAAGACAAACACAACAGGCACACATCCCGGAGCACCGTTGAAATTTCAGTGTGCTGGAATATTCTGGGGGGCTTATAGCTCATGGGAATGTGATCTGTCACGTGATATAATATGATCTGTGGGAGCTTAAAAAGATGATGGGAAAATAAGTGTGTGGCTTTATAGAGTACAGTGACCACAAATGAATTTGTTACAATGCTGATTCAGATTAATTTGATTTAATGTTTTAATGTTTCAGGTCTGGTGAAGTTGGGGATCCACTGTGTCACATGCCAGAAAGTTGCCATAAAAATTGTCAACAGAGAAAAGCTCAGCGAATCAGTGCTTATGAAGGTAAGATGTGTGCATGTGTGTGTGTATGTGTAACAGTTGGAGACTATTGTTTTGTTCAAAATCACTGAACAATCCACTCCCTAACGTCTTTGTATCAGTAAAAGCCTCTCAAGTGCTGAGGTGACAGCCTCCCGAAGTTTGAGGGAAGCCCTGACATACATCTCCCCAGCTACTTTCACCAATTCCTCTGGGAGCTCCCCAAGATGATCTCAGGTCATTTAAGAGATATCATCTCTCTAGTGAGTTCGTGGTCTGCATCTGGGTCTCTTCCCATGTGCATGCCTGGAGCACCTCCCTTGGAGGGCGCGCAAGGGGCGCCATGACCAGATGCATGAACCACCATGCTAACGCAAACTGTTGGTCATTATTTGACAAAGCCAGTAGGACCTACTCAAACAAGGGATGGTCGTGCCAAGAGATTCTTTTCATAAAACTGGTATTGTTCATTGAAACAGGAACAGTAAGAGGGCAACCATGGCAAAGGGGCCAAACACAACAGGAAATGAGTCTGACTATGTATTACCATGACATATATATTTATTTCATGAGAGAGGTGGGTGTAAGTGTGCTTCCAGACTGGGGTGCAGCCTCTCACACCCTCCGATGCCACTCCTACTCTCTCTCTCTGTCTACCTGCGTCACAGGGCCACACACAAGGTGTTTGCGTCTGCACTTAACTTAACTTTTTTCTTTCCCACTGAAAAAATCACGTTATTAAACATGAAGGCGTGCACTTATTAGGGCTAGTTTAGTGGCGAGTCCTGCGTCTCTGTTTTTTAGAAAGAGGAAATGTGGAAGTTCATCAGCAATCGTGCAATTAGTCCGTTACAAACAGGAAAACAGGAAACTTCTCCATAACGATTTAGAGCTCACAGACACTCACTGAAAGAAGATTATGGAAATAGCAGAGAAATCTTCAGCGATTATTAGCTTGACCTTTTGTCCCCGTTTTGCCCGTCCTGTCCCCGGTTAAAGCTGTTCCTGAAATTGTTCCTGGTTTCAACGGGAGAGAAAAAAAGTTGCACGGAGGATGGATCAGTCAATTGAACTGTACCAATGATCTGGCCTAACACGGTGTCCGGAGAGTTTCACCTCCTTATCCAAAGTATAGATCGTCTATGAGTTTCTGAGTGTGAATTTGAATTACAAGTCGATGAATGGATCTAGTAGAAGCCTTTGATTTTGTTAAAGCAATGCATTCCGGGAAATGAAATGTTCTTCTATTATGCTCCACAAGATCGAATCAAATCAAATCCAATATAACTGTTTGTGGTATGAATGGTTTGGGCACACTGCCATGTTTCAGTGAATTGTTTTTTATTTAATTTATTTTTATACGATAATGCAGCAACGTGGAGTGCATCTAGGAGGGCAGTCGAATCATGCATGACTATGTATGTACAAGTGCTTTGTTGATACTGTTTGTCATCCTGGAGATGTAGCCAAAGGGCAAGAAGTCTTGAAGTTTTGAAGAAGTTTTGTTTATTACTTTAAAGTTCTAGAATTAGGCTCCTCAACACTGAGCATGTTTCTATATTGCATGTGCTGACTTAAAGAGACATTGTGTAGGATTTACTCCCATCTGAAATTGTCTCGCACTCAAACAAATACATTGTGTGTATTACACTATACAACATTGCATTTATCAGTCTTCTAGGTGATGGTGAGTTATGTATTGCAATTGCAATTTTGCATAACAATACTTTCAACAACCTGTGCAACAACATGATAAATGTGAAATAACAAAAGTAACACACAGCTGCATGCACACGCACACACACACACACACATGCACACGCACATAGACACACATTTCTACATGTTGTCTGAATATGTTTCCATGTCACTGTAGAGTAGTACAACTCTTCTCTGTGTGTGTCTGCAGGTGGAACGCGAGATAGCCATCCTGAAACTCATAGAGCATCCCCATGTTTTAAAGCTGCATGATGTTTACGAAAACAAGAAATACCTGTGAGTAAATCTGTCCTACGAGCAGCCATGTCATGTCAACACAAATGTAAAAGTAAAAGAAAAAGATTATCTGACAATAGCCTGAGTCACAGATTGAGCTTTCCTAAGGATCTTAAACATTTTTAAGCTCTCTAAAGGAAATTCCTGCACTTAGTTGAAAAATTCAGAAATACAGTATGCAGTCATTTCATATTTGATGTGATATTTGTGTAAAAGTAACAAAAAACACTTTTTAGATTGTAAACTCCCACAGGAGATGGTTGCTATCTAAATACCGGTGTGTTTGTCTATACACACAACATGGAGATTTAAATCTCAGTGCAACTTGCTGCTGTCAGGAAATGTGGAAAAAGACAGCAAAATCCTAAAATATCTTGGACTCCATCGCCCTTGCTCTTAACAACATTGAGAGCTGGAGGCTCTTTTCTTGTAGAAGCATGAAAGGTTTATCTCCCCTTCTCCCAGCATGAAATGTTTTATCTCACCTTCACCCGCCCTCTGACACATAGACCCCATGGCTAAGATTTAATTCATACCCATGTTATGATGTACCCATTAATCTGCCACACGTATCGGCTGCACTCCAACAGCCGTGCTGTTCAATAATTGATAAAGGCTCTGCAGGAATTTGTTTGCGTAATGTTGCAAGGATTCACAAAGCTCACCTTTTTTATAAACAGTAATCACTTATTTTGAGTGTGAGTCAGTTTTAAATTGCACCATCACGTGTCATATATAAAATACAAATCATCATATTTTGGGGAAAAAACGATCACACTCTGTCTTCGTCTTCGGAGCTTCCAGGGTGACAGAGTCAGTGCCCCAGCAGTGCTGCATTACAGCCAATGGCTTAACTGTTGCTAACCTGTTATTGTATGCGTTATAGCCACAGAAATGTATCCACTCTTGTCTTCGAAAATGATGGCTTTTGGCGTTCACCCCAAGCCGAGTCTGTGATATGTTGGTGACATTGACGTAGACATTGACGGAGTGGAATGGCAATGATGGGTGCACATACAGAACTTGTGTTTGTACAGTATATTGTTTATGTTTTTGTCTAAGCATGCCTCAACTTTTTAATACTGACATTAAGCTATTGCTGCATCACACAACACTGGTATCTTGCTGTTTGTGTTGAATTGTATTGGCATAGCATACTGAAACTGGATGAATATGCCACAGCCCTACCTAGAATATTTTTCACCTGCCACCACTGAGTGACAGGTAAACCTCTCAAGCAGATCACTTGATCTGCTAATAAATCAGTCCACCGGAAAGACTGCAGCAAGGATCGTACAAGGAGATGCACACCATTCTTTAAACCAGTGGAGCAGGGTTGAAAAACACTGCTTTAAACTATAGACAAAAAACCAACACATAGAATTGAATAATGCTCATTGAAAGTACACAAAACACACAAAGGTTGCACATAGGTGATATAGTATATGTTGTTGGGCAGAGCACAAGTGAGTATTCTCTTTGATTAATTAGCAATCTGTATTGCACCGTCTTGCCTCCATGCAAGGCAAGACCAATAATCCTACCCAGTGCTATAAACCAGTGGCCATATTTGTTCAGTGGGAAACCAAAAAAAGTGAATAGAGGCAAAGTGATACTGAAGAATCACAGTTTTGCTTTTAGCAGCTCATTGTCAAGGAAAAAAGTGTTGAGGTGATCTACTGTATAGCTGCTCGAACCATGACTCTGTCCAATGTTAGGTTAAGGCATTCATCCCAAAACTCTGGCATTCAAACCAGCTCCTTGACTAGATCCCCATGGGCAGCAATATTCTATCCTGACTAAAATGATGTCAGAAAATTTGAGGGACGTTAATATAATGAAGGCTTTGGATGGCCACAGACATGGGAATGGGAATATTTTTAAGTAAGTGTAGTGTAAGTGTAAGAGTAAGTGAGGAAATAAAACACTTGTTTTAGGTAACTTTGGTCCTGACCTCTGACCTGTGTGCCCTCTCTCCTCCTGAGCAGGTACCTGGTGCTGGAGCATGTCTCTGGGGGAGAGCTGTTCGATTACCTGGTGAAAAAAGGCAGATTAACACCAAAAGAGGCCAGAAAGTTCTTCAGACAGATCATCTCGGCCCTGGACTTCTGCCACAGCCACTCCATATGGTTTGTTAACTTAACACTACAAAGAATGAGCTGGCATCTTGTACAGTTGGGTTTATTGATTTTTGTTCAATGACATATTTATATGAGAATCATAACATGAAAAAGTTATTTTTCTGAATAAAAATCAGGATCCCAACCACACGTGACGTGGCAGAATTATGCTTGTGTATTGGAATCAGTCATCTAGATTCCAGGTCTGCAATCCCACAGGCTTTATCAGTGCTTTATCAGTGCTTTATCAGTGCTTTATCAGGGCATGTAGACCCTTAGAAGCAGTAGAGAAGCTACTTCATGCCTTTGTTACTTCCAGGCTGGACTACTGCAACTCTCTACTAGCTGGATGCTCTAACAGGTTGCTGAGGACTTTGCAGCTCATTCAGAGCACAGCAGTGTCTCTACTCTAGTATCCTGTGTCATATAGAATTCAGTTCCTTCTTCTTATATGCAAAGCTCTTCATGGTCTGGCACCGAGCTGATACAACCCTATTACACTACTGGGATACGCTTTCTTTCTTCTTTCTCCTCCCTTTCCTCGGCCAATGCAAGGGTCTAAGGGCAGGGGGTGTGTACGATATCACTGCTTTGGATATGTTGCTTGCTCTTGTAAAGTACCTTGTGAGTCATGAACTGGCATGAACTGGTACTGAATGAATCCGGCTGACGGATTTGGGGATGGAAAAAATTTGAGACCTCGCGCCAACGTCGCGTTGGTCACGCATGTGCCTCACTGAATGCGAGTAAGTGAACCAGTAGCTGAACCAGTAGGTGGAGCCGAGCGCTCAAAAACCCAGTTGACAATGTGGGAGAGCTCATTTTTCCCCCACGAAGAAGCAGTTAGTTGTTGGTTGTCATGGATGCATCAGACAAGAGACATCGACCAATAGGAACGCTGCTTCAGCTGTACTCCTGCTTGTACATTTAAAGCAGAGAAGTGCTATGGATCCGTGTTTAAATACGGGGACAAAACATCCACTTTTGTCCGTACATGTCCGCTTTTAAGGACGCTTAAATTCATTAAAATGTCCGTTTTTCAATTGAGACACGCTTTGAGCAGGCTGTCCTGTGTGTGGTCCTGCGGCTGGCACACATGGAGAGAGGGAGAGAGAGACCGTAGTAGACATCGCTTTTGACCCAGTAGCACCCCACCCCAAATAATCAATTCAAAACATAGTCTCCATAAATGCATATGGATCATATACGTTCACAATTGTCAGCCTATTTTAAGACAATCTCTTCTTTGTCTCCTCTGGGGCAGAGACTTGTACCGCCCCCCTGTGGTTGGGCGGAACATTACAGAGGTGGCACAGAACCATGCTGGAGGCTCAGTCTGCGCCACACAGCAGGCGCTGGCACTGAAGCATACTGGGGTCTTTAGGTCTCCAGTGTAAACATAATGAACATAATAAACATAATGCTTTAGGGAATTGATTCTTTGTCACAATTTCCAGAGATTTTAATCATGTTACTTTGACACCAACACTGTCTTTTTTTTCCCCTCTTTCTTCCGTTTTATGTGTCTCCTGCAGCCACAGAGATTTGAAACCTGAGAACTTGCTGTTAGACGAAAAGAACAACATCAGGATAGCGGACTTTGGTATGGCGTCTCTGCAGGTCGGGGACAGTCTGCTGGAGACCAGCTGTGGGTGAGTCTCCTACAACTGTCCTGCTGAAATATTGCCAGGAGCACTTTTTAATCTATGTCTGTGATCATTTCCAAATATATAAATCTTCACCCTGGGTATTGGTTTGTATGCGTGGTGCAGCAGTAAAAGTTTTTGGGTTTTTTTGCAGTGTTTATTTCAGTGTTTTGAAGCACAGATGCAAGATTGCAATTTTCTATCGGGTTATCCTGCCTGCACCTTAACCACATGTCACAGTTATATATGTCACTGTAATTGCCCACATCGCCAAACTGACTGTCGTGGTGTCGGACACTTGTGATACTTTCCTTCTGAGCACTTGGCATAGACAAAAATGTTTACAAATATTTTTATACATACGATGCAATGTACATATTTCAACATTTACATTTAGTCCTTTAACCCTTTTAACCAAAGAGATTTCAATCAGAGGTTTCAATCATAACCGAGACCCTAGTGTTTCAACAAATACTATTCTGTATTCTTTAGACCATCAACTGATTACGGCGTAAGCAGTATTTTGAGTGCAGTTTATGTACGAGATAAGGGGAGATGGTAGCTAAAGTAAATGTAGGGTACAGGAAGAGATTCTGCTAGAATAGTTGGGTCTGTAAGAGCTTCTTTAAGGAAGCAAATAGGTCTCCTTTAATATCTCCCATGACTAACAAGTCTGATGAGTCTTTATACAACTACAATGATATGATGTCATTGCTTGGAGCAAGAAGGACCAACGTTTGCTGTAATTTTTGTTTTTTGTTTTGACTGCTCTGTGTGTGTGTTTGTGTGTGCGTCTATGCAGAAGCTGCTTTCACACACATTAGGGTAACCTCGAATTTCAGTTTCTCGATTGGAGTTAAATTTTGAATTGAGTTGGAACTTCATTTCAAATTTTAGCTAAAGGAGATACAATCATTTTAATTAAACTCAAAGAAATGGAGTAACATTATATATATATATATATTATGTAATAGTATGATTTCTGCAATATGTTTTCCACAATTTTCTCTGCAATTAATGTGAATGTGTAAACAAATTTTGATATTTGATTGAGTTTTATCTTAATTTTATGGAACTTCATGGAAGAACCCTCCACCTTCCAGAATTCTTTTTAACCAATGCAAAATCAGTTAGTATTAATCCATTCTTTCTGCTGCACAACTCGGAGGAATCTTGTCACTACAATTCATACGATTTCAGTTCAAAATCCTGCTCCAAAGCATTCAGTTTGTGACCTTGCAGTCAAACTTAACAAGGCATGTTTTTGACAGAGATGAAAACACACGTATGGGGAAAGCATACAAACTGTGCAGTGAAAGGCCACCAACTGACTGAAACTGATTTGAGGCTTGTTCTGAAATTCCACATATCGCTGTTTTTTCTCATCTTTTGTTCATGTCACCACAGTATTGTGTGTGACATAAACACATTGTGTGCTAAAGCTTGTAAAAAAAAAAGTGAGTGTTACTTTCTGCTTGTGTCAGGTTGTGTCATTTGTGACTTGATAAAGGAAGCCATATATTGTGTAACATGTAATGGTGTCTTCTCTTGTGTTGCAGATCACCGCACTACGCTTGCCCTGAGGTCATCAGGGTAAGTGGCCGCCACCATTCTGCATTTCTTCCGTGCAGTAATGGCTGTGCTCTGACTGTACAAGGGCTGTTACATCACTTTTCATCAACCCCCATCCTGTCTCCATTCATTTATTCACTCCCCTCTTTTCCCTCAACCTTCTCCATTGGACTGAAACACTTAAAACGCGCTCAACAAGATAGTCAGCGTGGAAAGCAGCTGTGCTTTATTCACTTTGTCTCCGTTACCTCCTATTATATAATCCTGCCTATTTATGTATATATCTACTGTATCTATCTACCTATTTAACTACAGTATCTATCTATCTATCTATCTATCTATCTATCTATCTATCTATCTATCTATCTATCTATCTATCTATCTATCTATCTATCTATCTATCTATCTATCTATCTATCTGTCCATCCTTCCATCTATCCATCCATCCATCCATCCATCCATCTATCTATCTACTCCTGAAAAAAATCACAGACATAGGTGTGCAGTGAGACCATGAATATATTGCAGTATAATACATCCATGAGTGAGATGTATGACAATATTAAGAGAGATGAGGACATTGAATATGTGCATATATATACAGACATATATGTATATATTTTTGTATGTTTTTATTAGGGGCTCACTCGGTGGCATGTCCATAATGGCACCATTCAGGTACCATAGAAAATATGACGGGGGTTCAGGTACCATTAGAAATGTGAGAATCTGAGATTAGCCAGTATGCTAGCTAGTACGCTTATTTCCACCCTGTCAGGTGCATTCCTGTAGGGACTATTCCCCCCTCGTTACTTGAAAGCTGAAGACACTGGACACTTCTGTTTAAGTTGTTTTTTATTTAATTAATAGTTTTTCCCATGCCTTCTTTTCTTCTTTAATAATTGAATAATGGAGTAAGTATCTCTGAAGCTTTCTGCATTAGAATCGCTGACTGTCACCTTAATAAATAGTGAACACAGGGCTTGTTATTCAAGCCCAGTGGTATCAAAATTACCAATTTGTGTTATTGTTACACCCCTAATTTCTATCTATCTATTTATATATATGTGTGTGTGTGTGTGTGTGTGTGTGTGTGTGTGTGTGTGTGTGTGTGTGTGTGTCTATCTTCAAAGGGGGAGAAGTACGATGGAAGGAAAGCAGACGCCTGGAGCTGTGGAGTCATCCTCTTTGCACTTTTAGTGGTGAGTGACTGAAGCATCTACGAGCATGTCTGACCCTTAAATGCATGATTGTTACATTGGTTACACTGATCCCACAGAAAAGTAGCGGGAGGCTCAGGGCTGCACAACTAGTTCACTTCTGACCAAAAGTCACAAGAAAAACCTTAAGAGAATTGAGATACTTGAAGCTTAATGCTGCACTCCAAGTGAATGTAACAAAACTGCCTATGATCGCTGTGGTTGCCCACCTCGTGCTGCCTCTGGAAGCTCTCCAGGCATGGTTGAAGCGAGGGGGTAGGTCTTCAAGCTGTGGCTGCTTTGCTCTGCCCATCCATCACATGCACATTAATACTTTCTCTCTTGTTTTCACAACCTATACTGTGTGAATAATTCATGATTTTGACTCAATGGACAGACGCTCACAAATACCCATCTGAGCTTCACTATTAGCGTATTTGGTTCAGACAAATAAGCAGGCATTCATTTGGAGGTGAAAAGGTGTGGTCTATATATAATTCTGCATGCATGATTTTGGTACCCTCCTTCACCATGGATCACACTTCAGGAAGCATTCTTTGTGTTGCAGTATTGTATTGGAAATGATGGAAATGGAGGTTGCATCTGGTTTCCATCTGGGTTCCATCTAGGGTGACTAGACATCCCATAATCTAAGTTGTTGTCCCAAATCCCCAATCCAGCCCTAAATGTCCTGAAAATCACACTCAAACAGAATACTGAGTAGTTATTTTCTGCTAAACATAAAAAACAGATTGTAGAGAGGTTGTGTCGACTGCACGCAAATGATAAGTAAATGACGGAGGCGTGAACAAAAACCTATCAGTCATGCAATGATTGCATCATGCAATGATGCAAGGATCAGATCATGGCTGTAGGTTTTCCACAGGGTCTGAGGAGCCTTTCACATCATGTGCTGTCTATCAGCAGTGACTGTAAACGATGTTGTGATTTGTACAGTTAATTCATCATTTCATAATGTGGACAGTCTTACACATTAGTCAGGATGTGTATTAGCTTCCCCTCAGTTTCTTAGTCTGATTTGTTGAAAACATCATCTGGTAGCTGTTGGACAGGTCATGTTTTGAAGGTTCACTGAAGTTTGATTTAATAACAGTTCATCACAAAATGAACCGTCCCTTGTGCTGACAAGGAGAGGTCCAGAGGTGTGGTGCATCACAAAATCAAACTATTGAAATATCAGTGGGGGGACTGTGTTAATTAATGTGTTTGCTTTAGTGATAATAAACCAATCACAGGTGTAGAATATGTTTGTTTTTATTTCAGGTACAATCTGGAATTAAAATCTGTGCACAAAGGCAACAGGTCTAGCATAGGAAAAAGCAAGCAAATGACTGGTGAAGTGACTTATTAGATTCAGCAAAGTGATGAATTGGGGATCTGGGTTTCAGGATCTCTTACTGAAGAGTGAGTTTAAACTTCATACCAAATGAAAAAAGTGAAATATGCAGAGCCAGAAGGAGCAGATGACCAGAATTATGGAGTCACTGACAATAGACTTAACATCAACATCATATTCCTATTTTTGCCTCTGTTGGTTGCTGTAAGGTTGCTTAATTAAGAGCATTACTACTAAAAACAATGTTGGATCACATTTAAATTAAAAATGAAACAAAAACTGTCCTGTACTATATCTGTAAGGTAAAATAGGACCATGTGGGTTTAAATTGTTAGCGATGCCTTTGCTAACTTTGTTGGTTGGAGCTTGGATCTAATGAACAGTTGCAGGATGTGAACTCTTATTATTTGCGTACCAAGCCCATACAACACTGGGTTGCGAATTGGTGGAGTGACAATAAAATACAAAGACAGGAAGATCTGGGCTTCAACAGGGAGATGGCTCATATCAAATCTAGTTTGTATTATTTCAAAAAGGGCACCAATAGTGTAGTTTGACAAAGATAATAAATGTGGTATACATGTTTTGAGAGCATTGCGCTTGGACTCCTTCAATTCCTCCTCCTGACAATTTCCAGCACACTCTTGAAATTTATGCATAGGAGAAAGTAACCATCAGTATATGAGGCACAATCAAGACTAGAATAAACACAAGTCCCACAGTACTTATGTATGATGGAATTGAACAAGAAATTTTGACCAGTTCAAAGTTGATACAATAAAACTTGGGCATGGTTTTACCACAGATATTCAGTTGCAAGGTTAGAAAGTAAAAACTTTCAAATGTGTCAATGCAGGTACAGGAAGGAGTGGGTGGGTAACAAAATAGAAATATATGACTAAAAATATGTTTGTGACAGGTTTGAAAATGCAGCCATCACCAGCTTATACTTAAGGTTGTCTGTGTACATCATGAACAGACTGAGATCATACAGCTCTCGGGAACTAGAGACTGCAGTAATCAGCTTTTCATCCATTGGCTCATGATTGTCTGTTGCCACGGTCGCGCTACTCCTCATTTGCATAAAGTTGAGACAACTTCAACTTGTTACTCAAGTCGCTTGCATCGGCTTGCATGCCGCCGCTGTTTCAGTGAGTTATACCACTGGAAATTGTTGGGGCACAATATAGCACAGTAGACTTAGACTTAGACTGAACTTCACTGATCCCTTTAGGATGAAATTTCCAGTACCACAAGAAAATAAGAAAAATAAGAATATATTTTATTTTTCATACATGGGGTCAGAAACGAACAAAGAAGTACAGAAACAAGAGGCAAAAATGTGTTTGCAATTGCATCTACATATACGATATGCCTTTTCTGGGTCACCAAGGCCTTGAACCATTAAGTGAAAGCTAAACTCAGTGCTGCCTCCCAGTGAATAAATTGCTTAACTACCTCACCAACCCAAAGTACACATGGGAGTGTTTATGCTCTATGCAACTACTGGGTTGGTGCGTAGACTCCATGTCCGTAGAGCACAGAACAGTGTGCAACGTGTTGTGTGGGAGTATACCCAGGCCTTAACAGTGTTAAAATGCATGACTGGGAAATCAATAGTATTGACTTTCCCGTCATGCAGATAGTACAGATAGTATTGGTAACTTCTTCCATTAAGCAAAAACAGGAAGAGGAGAAGTGTGGGAGATGTCACTCAGTAGTCATTGATAGCAATCCGAAATCACCTGCGAGAAGGTACCTACGGACTCAAATAGAAAGTCAGAAAAATAAAGAGAATGATTTGAATTTCAGTTTAGGTGAATTTAAATCAAAGAAATGAATTTACATTATTTATGTCGAACATGAAACTTTAACTACGATTTGTGTATTAATTTTCCCTCAGCAATGAATGTTACATTCACATTACATGTGATTTATTTTGATAAATTTGTATGATACAATTTTGATTATTTTAAATTATTGAACCATTTTGTACTTTAATTTTGTGGAAAATGATGAGAGAACTCTTCATTTCCCAGAATACTTTGCACTGAATATACAAATTGTGTTATGGCAATTGCCAGCTGCAATTGCCTCCATCTCAACAGGTGAAGATGGATCAGTAGAACTTTTGGTCATTTTCTTATATGTCTCTTCCTCACCATCTCCATCTTCTTCGGCCTCTGCGTCCTCTTGCTCTTTCTCCAGGGAGCTCTGCCTTTTGACGACGACAACCTGCGGAATCTGCTAGAGAAGGTGAAGCTGGGAGTTTTCCACATGCCACACTTCATCCCTCCTGACTGCCAAAGCCTGCTACGTGGGATGATCGAGGTGGACGCCAGCAAGAGGCTCACGGTGCGATTACAACACTACCAGTTGTGAGCTCAGTCTGACTCAGGTTACATTTCAATGGGAATGACAGGAGGAGCAAGCCTGCTGCGCTCTGCATGGTATCCTCTATTCCTCTAGACCAGGGGTGCCCAGTTTCTTCCCCACAGTGGGCCGAAAGTGGATATTGTGGGTGGGCCGTGGGCCAAAAACAAACATGTAACTTATAACGCCTCTTTAAATCTGGAAATGTGTCATATTTGGTATGTCAAAGATGTCAAAACCATAAATTGGTCAGCTCTGCTCCAGCCCATTGGTTCCCAAACAGTGTCCCACGGCAAAAAGTTTCGGAAACACTGCTCTAGACCATGGGTCACCAATCTGGTGATTGTAATTCACTGGGACTTCAGTGAAAGCTGATAAAACTTGTAACTTCTTGAGCTGGAGCTGCTTGCACTCTGTGTTCCTTCAAGTGTGGTAATGCAGAGCAGGTGACTCAGATCAAGGTTCAGGGAACTTTTTGAATATGATCATAAGCAGCAGAGAGGGAGGGAAATGTGTCAACAACCCTCAAGGTACGTCACTAGTGCCACTGAAGTTGACCTTTTGTTAAGGCACCCCAGATTACAAAACACTGGTAAGTGGCATCCAATGCCAGTCTTCCAACTAACAGACAAAGAAAAGACAAAGAAAGAGATAGAGAAAGAGAAAGATGTTCCAGTAGCATTCATGTCAATGCTTAACTCTGTTGTGCAAAAATATTAAAAGTAATTTGCGCAGAAAATTGTAATCATATCATTATTTCTTAATAGTGCTATACGATTTGGATATTAGTAACTAGAAATGCGATATGATTTATTCAAAAATGTGAAGTGTTTTTGTTTGTGGTCAAAAATGGAACATGGGACTCATGATTGGATTAAAGTGTCAAAAAGGATGTTTTTTTGTTTCCTGGAACAATCACACAACTGCTCACACTTCTAAAAATTGATGCAACTTCTTGCTTAATAACTTTGATGAGAACTGTTTTTTTTCTGTTCACAATATTAATGACCATTTATGTCTTTCTATTCTTCTAAATTCACAGTTAGAACAAATCCAGAAGCACACATGGTACCTGTAAGTACATTCATCTAAAGAATCAAAACGAGATTTAATGTCTCATTCAATGCCTACATCTCTGTCACTCCTTACTTTTATTTGCTATTTTAAACTCACCACTCTGTTAATTCTTATTTACATTCAACAAAGAATAATAACTCTTGAGCAGTGAAGGCAAAAGTGAAATGTTTTTGTCATCCCTCATTGCTTCATTGTTCTGGAAGTGGTAAATTAAGTGGTAAATTAAACTGAAAGTGGTAAATTAAATAATGCAGAATGTATTGCTATTAACTATACCGTGATGTGATTTAAGATGGTGAGGTATTTTTTGTTTTCTTAAAAAAACTTTTTTCTTTTGTGCCCATTGTGGGACTAATGAAGGATTATCTTATCTTATCTTGTCATATCATATCTTATCTTAAGTGCCATTTCACAGTAAATGTCATCCTATGACCCTTTTGCTGTGACCAAACTACATTTTTCCTCTTTTTAAAAAAAGAGATAAAAACAAGTGAAAAGAGAAGAAAGAGAGAAAAATATTTATAGTGGTTTGATTGGACACACAGGTGGTTTGGTCCATCTCTCCAGGTTGATGGCTCGAAGTCCATAGCTCCAAGAGTATTACCCCATAAGATTAACTGAAGACTATAAAAGATGGATGAGTGAAAAGCATAGTTTTGGTTTAAAGTTTACAGTGCTGTCCTGTCTCTCAAATGTTTGTGCCTTACTGCAGAGCAGGGAAGAACGAGCCGGAGCCTGAGCAGCCAGTCCCCAGGAAGGTGGCCATCCGGACACTAGCTGCGGCAGAGGAGATTGATCCTGATGTGCTGGAGAGCATGCACTCACTGGGCTGCTTCCGGGACAAGGAAAAGCTGACTCAAGACCTGCTTTCTAAGGAGTGAGTTTAGAGAGGACGAGGAGGCAGAAACTGCTTTGTTACTTTGATGTATTATACTCTTTAATGTGTCCTACCATCTTCTCTTTGTGAAGTGAAAACCAAGAGAAGATGATCTACTTCCTGCTGCTGGATAGAAAGGAGCGATATCCAAGCCATGAGGACCAGAACCTTCCACCACGCAATGAGATCGGTAGGCCTGTCTGGCCTAACAGGGGGCGCTGTTAACTTCCACATTGGTTCCATGTTACATTGGGGACTGGGTTAAGCATGCTACTGCGCAACAGGTCGCGCATGCCGTGTGGCGCACCCAGAGCCTCCAGCAGACTTCCACGGTGACTCTGCTGAGCTCTGTAGTGTTCTATCCCACCATAGAGGGGTGGGACAAGTCCCTGCCCCCAGAGGAGATGAAGAAGAGCATCGTCTTAAAACGGCTAAACATCATAAACATATATAATAAACGATATACATATCTATGGTAACCAAATTTTGATTTTGATTATTTGGGGTGGGATGCTGCTTGGTTAAACTCGATGTAAACTGCTCTCTCTCTCTCTCTCTCTCTCTCTCTCCCTGTGTGTGTGAGTCGCAGGGCCACACACAGGACAACCTGTGCAAAGTGCCATTCATTTGAGAAATGGACAATTACATTAATTTAAGCTTCACAAAAAGAGGACATGTCTGCGTGAAAGTTAATGCTTTGATTTTACATAATTATTCAGCCTAAACTATTGCTACACAGCAACTACAATTCATTCTGTGTCTTTGTTTCCTACTTCTTAGTTGTACTGTTCATGTACATCCATCAAAGCAAATGTGTATCTATAAGCGAAAGTACATTATTCACCAAACATTTAACATGGATAGGCATACATAGCTACTCGTCTCTATCATTACTACTTCTACTACCAATAATAATAATAACAAAAATGATAATAAATCCCGACCTATAAACGGGTATGTGATGAGTTGAACTCCCCCACTGTTGGCCATGTGCCCCCTGCTCTAATCCCTGATATCTGACCCCTGCTCTACTCAGCAGACCCCCCCAGGAAGCGTGTGGACTCACCCATGCTTAGTCGCCACGGGAAACGGCGGCCAGAGAGAAAGTCAATGGAGGTGCTGAGTGTGACGGAGGGAGGATCCCCAGTGCCAGTGCGTAGAGCTATAGACATGGCAACGCATGGCCAGAGGTAAGAGAGAGATTCTCATACTGACTGGTCTCTACTGTGTCAAAATGTAGTACAAAACAAACCTGCAGTTTTCTGCTACTTCCATTTTTCGGGTCCGAGCAACAAAGTTGCAAGAACCCTTTTGAAACTGCAGTGTTTCTTTTTAGGGTCCGAGCAACGAAGTTGCGAGAACCCTATTGAATCTGTTGTGTTTCTTTTCATTATTATTATTGTGATTATGATTATTTTTATCTTTATTCTAATAAGTAGAATAAGTAGTTGCACCATTTTTGGCATGCACATTGGGACAGGCCAAAAATGTCACATTTTAAAACCATTCAAAATGCAGGGGTCAAAATTATGCAATAACGCCACCTAGAAATTTTAAAACGGCCCTCAACCCATCAGGAAGTTGGCCATTTTGACTTGTTTGTTTTTTCCTTTTTGAAGGAGCTGTTCCTAGGCTATAACCTGATTGACTTCAAATTAGGTACAGATCATCCAGAGACCATGGTGACCAATACCATACCAAAGAATTTCTGTAGGTCAAAGGGCGTGGTTGTTAGGATGTGTCAGATTTTTCGTGATTTTTTTTTTTTTACGCCCACATACTTGATCATGGCACCTTGAAATTTGCTGGACATGATGATGAGGGCTTCATCCTGAATAGCCTGATATATTAACTTCTACTCACTCGTGGTGCTCCCCAGTGGTGACGGAAAGTTTCCAGGTTTTACACTTACATGTAGTAATCCTACATAATTGACCACATCAACTTCATTCCACTTATTCCACTTAATACATGCAGGACAAGTTGGTGAAGCCACATTATGAATGCAGTGAAGCTACCAACCCCAAATGGTATTCATGTGGTGGGCACGAATAGTGATCCCTCGCCATGTATTACGAGTGGCTTTGTGACGGCTTTAAAGAACTCATATCATCATGAAACTTGGTACACTGATTGAAGATGGAGAAATTTGCCACTTGATAGGAGCATAGCCCGTGGGGCTAAGCAAATGTAACGCCCCCTAGAAATTTTGACCAACCCCCATGAGGATTTTTTTTAACTTTGTCATAGGCAATTCAAAATTGGTATGCACATGCATCCTAAAGAGGTATACCAAAAAGTCTCGTGACATGATAACTGTAATCCAACAGGAAGTTGGCCATTTTGATTTGAGTTTTTGAATTTTAAAAACATCTCCTCCAATGGAGGTTAACCCAATTGGCTTCAAATTTGGTACAGATTATCTATGGACCAAACTTTTATGTACATAATTTTTTTAAGTCAAAGGGCGTGGCCACTAGTGCTTGACAAAATTTAGTTATTCGTCATCAATATTTCAAAATGCTTTTCCGGTACTTCATCATAGAAGCTTCAAAATTGCTGGACATAAATTCATTGTATGCCTGAACAGCCAGGTAATGTCCTTGTCAATGGCCGCTGCTAAATGTCTCTTTTCAAAAGATGAAAATTTGCAGGTTTATACAGTTTGTAGAGATGCACAAAAAAGTCTCTTGTACTGATGGTAAGAATTGTCCATGAAGTCAGCCGTTTTGGTTTCAATGGTCAAGTGTTGCTATTTCATGACTTCACTTGTCACCTGAGTCCGAGTTCATCCTATCAACTACTCAACATATTGTATAAGAAAATGGCATTGTGATCCAAAGTTCAGAAAATTATTTCTCTATGTCAAGGGGTGTAGCCACATGGCAGTCATAGTAGAGAGACGGTTCATAATCTGAATCACAGGGATGGTTCTCAGCCCAGAAGAGATTCCTCTTCAAAATGTGCTAAAAAAGAGAAGTCTTGGGATGACCTATGATCTGGAGTAAGTCTGCGGTTGCCAATCATCAAAGGGGTGCAAATGCGAGGCTCTGCTCACAGCTGCTTCCAGCTTTAATTTTACTTTATTTTCAACTAATAATATTTAATTGTTTTTAATCGTCCTTTATCAATCCTGCCTATGCAATTTCCCCACTGTGGAACTAATAAAGGCTCATTTAGTACCATGTTCAGTACATAAACTGCATATAGTTTGTCTTTCTGACTTCTAACAAAATAGAGATAAAATCCCACAGTATTCGTCTCTTTACCAGCAGTAATGCATAGAATATCCTTAGATGGTGGCTACAGAGGGGTGTGCCCTCCAGCATGATCCCCAAGTGTGTTTGTCCTCCTGGGTTTTGTCTCCTCATTTCTGAGTATGTGTGTGTTTTTCTGACTGTGTGTGTGTGTGTGTGTGTGTGTGTGTGTGTGAGTTGCCCAGTACTCCCCTGATGTGATGGCCTTTCTGTCTGTCTCTTGGTTTTCTTTTTGCCTCCTCTTTAGCAAATCTGTGTTCAGTAAAAGCTTGGATATCACAAACGCTAACTGCAGCAAGGAGGAAAGGTATTGATCGGCTCTGCTCGCCGTATGTGTGTGTGTGCGTTTGTGTGCGTACAACATGCTACCTGTGGCACCATATATTTCTTCTCCATCTGTTTTATAATTTTATGTCTTTACATTTTATTGTCTTTACATCTGTTAATGTTTCTTTATCCTGACTGATTTTTATCCTTTCAACCAAAGTGAAGCTGAATGAAATCAAAAAGCAAAGTAGCATTTCAAATGCAGCAATCCTCACACTTTGTATGTAGCACAGCTTTATAAAATTCAGAGCTGAATTGAGAATAACTCTTGAATTTCAGTTCAGTTCTGTGTGCATGTGTCAGTGAGGAAGCAGCCAAGTAGTTTTTCCTCAATCAATCAATCAGGCAGTTAATCGATTTTTATTTCTAATGCACATTTCACACCCAAGGCAAACTCACAATGGTTTTATGCTAAAATTATGCTAAAAAGTCAAGTTAAAATACAATGCAAAAATAGTGGACAACCGAGGTAGAAACCTCTGGGTGAGAGACAAATAAAGAATCCTTCATCCAGGACAGGTAGGCGAGCACAAACACAACAGTTAACAGACATGGTTTATAGCTAACAGAACCACAGTAGCAGCAGTAGGTGGAGACAAGGCCATGGAGGGGGACCTGGATCCAGCACAGCATTGTTAAAATGTAAATGACATGTAAAAGTAAATGATAAAAACAACAACAACAACAACAACAACAACAACAATAATAATAATAATAATAATGATAATAATAATAATAATAATGATAATAATAATACAGACCCTGTTTGAGGTGCCATCTTCATTGTGTGTGTGTGTGTGTGTGTGTGTATGCGTGTGTGTGTGTTTTGCTCTCCAGCAAGTGTTCTGCCTTCTGGTTAAAATATATTGTTTTGCCTTAATTAAGTTAATTGATAAAGAATAATGTTTGTAATGAATTGAATGTTATTATATTATAGCATGGGAAACCATGGATTCATGGTTTATTTTTTTTAAGGCTTGTGAGGAAAACACCATGTATATGGAATGTAGAAATTTTGCAGAGTGGACAGTACATTTTCAGTTCTGTCCATTCCTGTCCTGCAACTTCAGCATGGCCACGTGTATTCATTCATAACTTAATGTCACTCAAATGATGATGGGCCTGGAAGCAACCGTTTGCAATGGTTTCTTTGATGGTGATTGCTCAACTATGAAATTCAGTGTGTGTCTTTTTTTTCATAATATTTCAGAATTGTGATGAATTGTTTTCATGTTTTCACTTTTAACCAAGTCGTATTGTCTATGTGCAATTAAACCCTAAAGTCTTCAAAGACATCGGCAGCCTGTATGTGTGATTGTGTGGCAGAAAAAGTTACACAATGATTTGTAATCATTGTGTGCATACATATGTATGCACATGCATGAGTGTGTTTCAAAACACGAGTGTGTGTGTGTGTGTGTGTGTGTGTGTGCGTGCGTGCGTCCGTGTGCGCGTGCACGACTGTCCGTGTGTGTGCATGTGCAGCCACATGTGTTGATCATGTTGCTATGTCGCGAGACATTTCCATTCCAGACATAGATGTGTGAGGGAGGACATGAATTGTGACATCAGATGACATCAAAGAGGGAGAAGCCCTAACATCAGAAAGCAGTGGCAGGGGTTGGAGTAAATTTCCAGTGTTCTGATCAGGCTCTATTTGTGTTTAGATCACGGTCCATCAGTGGAGCGTCCTCTGGTCTGTCTACCAGCCCTCTCAGCAGTCCCCGGGTAAGTCCGAGCAGCTCTCCCAGAATGCACCTCACTGGCTGGCACATCCATCCAACGCCTGTCATCAGTCACTCACACATATACACACAGACACAGACACACTCACATGAGCAGCAGCAGTCTGCTATGTTGCTCCTTGATGTTGGCAAGCATGATTTATTTCATTACATCATAAGGTGGAGGAAGTACACAAGCAGTACTTTATAGATAGAATAAATAACTCGAGAAAAATGTTTTGAGGTACGTTGAAGTGAAAGTACCATGTTAACCCCACTTCTTTAGTAAAATCATGTAAATAAAAAAAAATATATATATATATATATTAAAATGAAGCTTGAAAAAAGTTTTTTTTTTCTTTTAAATGTGTAATTTGAAACAGTGGGGGGGGGCCACCCAAGCCACACCCAGAAAGAGAAGGACTAGACAGAACCTATACCACCATATCTAGGACTTAAGATCTAATTATAGGCTCAAAAAGCAGGGTTTTAAGGATCCTAGTTAAAGAGGGTGTCTAGACTCTAGACTGCATTCTAGGCCTGCATTCAGAGACCAGAGTGTCCTAGTGGGGTAGTAGGGTTTTATCATGTCTGAAATATAAAACGGTGCCAGACCATGAAGAACTTCAATCGACAAAGAGAAGGATTTTGAGAACTGAATCCTACATGGTACACGAAGCTCGTGCAAAGAGGCCAGAACTGGAGAGATATGATCAACCATTTCTTTTGATTTATCATCGATCCGGCCTGTATTATTTTGCTGCATGTCTTTTTCTTCTTCTTCTTTTTTGAAAAATGACGAACTTTGCACAAAGCTCCAGTTTCATGCCAGATTCCCTTAGCTACAAAAACAAGTCAAGTTTTTCAATGAAATTTTTTGCTTTAACCAGTCGACCATATGTGCTACAGATTTGCGACTTGCAACTGCAAATGTAGCCCCAAAGGTGAAAACACTTTTTTACTCTTAAAACTCTTTAAAAACCTCTAAACCTATCTCCTCCCACTGTTTTTGCTCAATTGACACCAAACTTAGGTGCAGAGCATCTTCAGACTGTCCTATAGCAAATCGAAACTGAAAACAGTCACAACTACATAAACATATTCTTGAAAATTCTTGCTCACTAGATTTTCAATGCTCATTAAAAAATGACCGCATTTTGGAATCATGCTTTGCCATTTGGAAAATATCAGAATTATATCTCAAACTGATTTGACAATTGGATTTAATGCAAAAATGTCATTCTTATACAGAATCTTTTTCACTTATGGGGCTGATAAATCTTTATTTTTGAATTATCAATATCTCCATGTCATCTAGATGCAAGTTTGGATCTTTGTCTTAACTGATATTTTGACAGCCATTTGAAAACTGCACAGCTGCTGCCTTGCACGCGGGCCTGACGGGTGTAGTCAATTTGTGATGCTTCATGTGGCATATCCGCTTGCCAGTTAGCTCAGTGAGATAGAGGATGGCTCTTGGTGTTGAAGATGAGTTTGAGCCTCAGCTCGTGCTGCAGATTTCCAAATGAGAAATCTACCCAAACTCTGCAAAAAGGTCCAGTCCCATGCCAGATGTCCTCAACAGGAAATACAAGACAGTAGCACTGATGGTGGTGCCTCAACTAGCCTCTAAATTCCAAAGCCTTGAAAATTCATAACAAATGTACTGCAACTTTCATATGGTTTCATTCTGCATAAAATTGCCCAGCCCCAACCATTACTGCACAGCAACTATAATAAAAATTTAATTGTTCAGCTTTCTCCTCTGAAAAAGACTCAATGTAGGAAAACCACCTGGGATATTTTGTGTTGCAAACGCATATTGGTCTGTTTCTACTCAACAACACAACAAGTTTTGTTAAGGGTGTGTTAAGAGTGTGTGTTTTTATATTCTTATAATATGTTCATTCAATTATTGTTGTCTGAGTGTAGTGACCTCCTCGGCTGCATGAAATAAATGACAGTTCCATGAGTTCCATCGAGTTAAAGGGCAACCCTTTCACACACACCCTTTCACAGCTGCTCATCCATCCCACAGCATCTAGCCTCAGCGCTGTGCATGTGTTGTGTTGTGCTCCACTAACGCTGCAAATCCAGCTAGAGGATGAAGCTGCATTAGGGATGCACCAAAGAGTCAGATAGTTAGCCACTAAACTGCCTTAGATAACACACACCCCCATGAGCTGAATTTAGTTTTTCTGCAGGAGTTTTTGAGCTATGTAACCGTAATATTAATGGTAGAGAGTTACATCAATACACCTATCCTCCTGGGCTTCCCATCAGCAGCAAGTTTGTCAGGGAGCACAACTGATTATTGGTCTTGACTGGGGTGCATCCCTGCTGTTAATGTGTCATGTATGCTCCACTGCTGCCTCTTGATTGGCTGATCACAATGCTAATCGCATGTTTTGTTTTTTCTTTCTTGCACTCTCACCACTTCCTGCCTGCTTTACCTCAACCGATCGCCTGCCATGCTCCATTTTTGTTTTCTGCTTTTTTTTTCCTCCTTTTTAATGGGAATAAATCTTTGACTGGGCTCCTCTGGCGGTCACCTGGTCTCACTGGCTGACTGGTCGAACGGTGTATAACCAAATGTAGCCCATTCGACGGTTTTTTATCCCGCCCCAGTCCCCAGACTTGTGCCAGTCCCCCAACTGCAGTCCCAACCACTCTGCTGATCGCCATCTCAATGGGATGGGGTCACGTTCCCCAAATTCCTACCAGCCAAAGATGCGGTCGCCCCTTATGCACGCCAACACCCAGACCCTCCCTGCCAAACCCAAAGTTTCAGAGAAGCCCTTGCAGACCACCAGGTCCAACCCTCTCCCCAGCACCACCCAGTCCCCAACCACCCCCAAATCTGAGCCCTCCACGCCCTGCCAGGCCTTGGCCCCCTGTCTCCCCAGCAGCCCCAGGGTGAGGTGCCACCCCCCGCTCACTGTACCCTCCAAGCTGTCCATCCCTCTCTGCCCTGTGCCCCCTATGTCACCCCGTCGTCGCCACCACCTCCACCCTGACCAGAACGGCAAATCTGTCCCCATCACGCAGGTGACTCCCCATCCCTCCCCCCGAGGGAGCCCTCTCCCCACCCCTAAAGGCACCCCAGTGCATACACCCAAGGACAGCCCGACGGGCACACCCAGCCCCACGCCTCCACCCAGCCCCTCCATCGGGGGCATGCCATGGAGGACACGTCTTAACTCCATTAAGAACAGCTTCCTGGGTTCGCCACGCTTCCACCGCAGAAAAATGCAAGGTGGGTCGAGGTAGACATATGATCACGTGTCTAAATCAGATTTTTGGGACCTGACCTTGCTGTGGGAAGGTCTTTTTCTGTGCTGACCATATTCACAATGCAGCATCATGAACTTGATACACTTCATACAAAGTCTGTGACTAAACCCAGGAATATTGGACTTCACAGTGCACAGTGGTATTTCAAAATACACACTGTTCACACATTGGTGTCATTATTGTGGGTATTGGTAACTATTCTCTCTGACCAATTAGAGCTAGCAGTCTGTATCAACATTTGATACCTACTCAGTTCAGTTGGAAACACAGGAAAGGACTTATCAAGAACGTAATCAAGTACTATGAACCAGGTAGAATATTTTTATCAATGAAAAACCATAAAGGCGAGTAGAGTGAGGTTATATTATCTGTTTGAAAAGCTACTATGTGGAAAAATGCCCTAGCACCTTCCACCTACAGTTCTGTACATCAAAGTATTATTCTCAGTGTTATTACCTAAATCTTTTTAATTGAAAACACAGATAGGACTACTGTAAGAATGGGATGAGCTTGTTTTCACACAGTCTTGTCATCCTTTATGAATATGAGTTTAGGGGTAACATGTTTCGATACAATTGAACTACTGTGACCTTTGACTTCTTTGTCCACAGTTCCCACGCAGGAGGACATGTCCAGTTTAACTCCAGACTCATCTCCAGAGTGAGTCTTGCAAAAGGATCAACTTGCAGCAGAATCAGAAGTTCTATATCTAAAACTTCTTTATTAAACTTTTCCGATTGCACTTTGTTCTAGTTTATTGAAAGCTATGGTACCCATTTTAATGTCTATTGTGTAAAATGTTATTAAAGTTGTAAAAGCTGGATGTAAGAACACTTGATAATCTTATGCCAAGTCCAACATGACCTTGCTTTGTCTTCTCCTGCAGACTTGCTAAGAAGTCATGGTTTGGTAACTTTATCAACCTGGAGAAGGAGGAGCAGATCTTCATCGTGATTAGGGACAAACCACTAAGCTCCATTAAGGCCGACATTGTTCACGCCTTCCTCTCTGTAAGCCACCTACTTTTCATCATCCCTGTCCTGATGAATCCTCAAGTTTATTCTCTTTTACTTACCAGCTGTCGATGAAGCACGGGCTCACAGGATGAAGTTAAAAGAAGCGTTTCTATGTGTTTTCCATCCCAGATCCCTAGTCTGAGCCACAGTGTCATCTCCCAGACCAGCTTTCGAGCAGAGTATAAATCCACAGCTGGCCCCACAGTTTTCCAAAAGCCAGTAAAGTTCCAGGTGGACATCACCTACACAGAAAGCACCACTGCCACCAAGGACAATGGCATCTACTCTGTTACCTTCACCCTGCTCTCAGGTAAATGCTGCAGACCATGTTTATTTAACATGCTGAAGAGCACAGAAGAATTAATGCCTTTTGTTATGTGCACCTGACACTCAATAATTCATCACCTCCTTCATGATATGGAAATATGGGGAAGTACACCACACCATTAGGTGGAGTAAAAACCTTGTAGAGGACAAAGAAAGAACTGTTTAGGAGGAAGACATTTTTGATTGAATTTCTCAGTAACGGTCAACATGTGCAGTAATCATGTTCAAAAAACAAGAATCAACATGCCTTCTCAAATACTTAAACAAAAAAAAGCAAACAAAACAGTCCAGTCAAACTGGATCCATCCTGAGCCTTTGAACATTAAACGAATCGATTGAGTCAAAACCGAACTGGGTAGCGTTTCCATCTCCGGGTGCGCTTACACAGGCCCGCTCAGGTACCGACTGCTTTGTGTGTGTGTGTGTGAGTGTGAGGGAGAGAGAGAGGCTGGTGCAGACACCGGAGGGAGACTCCTTTGAAACATGTAAAAATGTTAACTCTGCAGTGCAGTGACTGATCAGTAAGACTTTTATCTTGACATGGATCACAAAGTTGAAGAGAGAGGGAAAACACACCACTCCTTAACATCCCACAGGGCAAGTTCTACTAAAGAAAAACTGTTGACCTTTCTGTTAAGAGTCTGGAGATACCCACAACTCTCCAATTTGTCCCTACGGGACTATAAGGGTGCTTTTCACCTCCTGAAGGGAGATGGCACATTTGCTTATCATTGCCATAATTACAATGGTGAAATGCAATTAGAAAACAAGCAGAACCGGGCTGAGAGGACACTTTGAAATGCCCCTGGGTTTAGGCAATAGCAGTAAATGACGGAATGAATGAATTAGTGGATGAATGACCTGACGCTGTGTTATCTCCTCCCCAGGTCCCAGCCGACGCTTCAAGCGTGTGGTGGAGACCATCCAGGCGCAGCTGCTCAGCTCCAACGACCAGCCCGGGATCCAGCCACAAATCTCTGGTAAGTGGTCTCATCACCATGGCCACGACCACACCTATATAACCTTCCCCTCTCTCCCTTCCGTCCTTCCCCTACTCTCTCTTGGGCCCCAGCATCCTAGCCCTCCAGCCATGGCCTACCTCAGCTCAGTTCGGCAAAACACACTGATTTAGCACTCAATATTTCCATGTGTATGTCCCTGCCATATACCATGGTGCACATGCATGCACACACTCATACACAAACACACATGCAGAAATCTCTATACAGTTTGGGCTGCCTATAGATGATGGATGGTTCTGAAAATATGGAAGTATAGAATGGGCAAGTTTTTTATTCTTTTTATTATTCTTTTTTTAGTATTCTGTTTTCCAAGTTCTGTTTGTTAGTGTGATATACTGTTGATGTTGATCATCTGTGTTTTTTTCATGATAATGGTACACCCTGGTGGTGAAGCAGAGTAACTACCACACACACACTCAACCCTACAAAACTTTAATTAATTACCTATAACTTAGGCTAAGGGCTAAGCTGCAAGGGTAAACAGCTCCTACCACAAATGCAAAAAAAATCATCATTTGTCATTTACTGAGCTGAAACAACATTACAGCTCAAGTTGTGCTACTCTCTCGCAGCAAGAAAGTCATTGGGCTGAATCCCAGCCAAGACCCCTCCCCTCTACCAGTTACTCTAGTTTAAGAACTGGTGACCTGTCTAGGGAAAGTGTGTGTGTGTGTGTGTTTAAGTGTGTGAGCTGCTACCTTTGGTGACATCACAATTGCTTCACTTCATATAAAGGATATACAGGCACACACACACACACACACACACACACACACACACACACACACACACGCACACACATTTGAAGCCTGACCTTTGACAGCTGTTGTCAGCCATATTGGTTTTTATTCATGGAGATTTGCAATGGTGGCCACCATGAATGCTCAGCTTCACAGTTTTTGCTGCTACTTTCACACATAGCTGTGGTTCTGGTTTTGCTCTAGTTTCTCGTTTCATTGTCCCCTTTGGCAAGCCAGCCAGCAATCACATCAGCTCTGAGCACATGAGCCCCTTGGAGCACTGCAGATTATTCGATTAGGTTTCCTTCCAGATTTTCTCCCAAATTTTCTCCCATCTGCTGCTGGCATCAAACCGCAACAAGGAAATGACAAATGTAAATAATTGTTTGGTTCCAGGTACCAACTTTTCAGGTGCTGAGCCATTTATTTTGGGTGTGTTTTAGATATTTTTGCAGCTTTAAAAATGCCTGCGAATCAATGCATCCATTTCAGTGCAATTTAACTTTATAGTGACAGTTCTCCATTTTTCTTGAGACATTTAACATAAACAGAAAACAAAGACATGTGAAACCTGGGAAGCTCAAGGGGTGTTTCACACGTTCTTTTCTGCTCTCAGGTAGCTCTCACTGCTCGGCCACATTGCCTGGCAAGAATCAGGTGTGGTAAGAACCAGAGCTGGTGGAGTTGTGAAATGGTGCAAAACGCCTTCACTCTGGCTTCATTCCAGCACTAACAAAAGTGTGTGTGTATGTGTGTGAGAGAGAGAGAGAGAGACAGAAAGAGCGAGAGAGAGAGAGAAAAGAGCCTTCTAATCAATGTTCCATATTTGAAACTACTAGAACACAGTAGAACATGGTAGAAATGTGTGTCACAGTCACTGGTAAGTTGTCAAGACAGTATTTTAATGAGAAAATGAGCTATCTGTTCCCCAAACACATACATTTACATTCACATTGTGTAAAACTAACCATGATGGTGGAGTATTATCATATGTGTAATAAAGCACATTTTATCCGTGACAACAGCTTTGCAGCTTTGTGTTAACAAATGGACATTGGATGTTGTGATTGACCTTGATGTGATGGAGAGTTAACG
Organism: Karalla daura; assembly: GCA_029224185.1. Lineage (NCBI taxonomy): Eukaryota > Metazoa > Chordata > Actinopteri > Chaetodontiformes > Leiognathidae > Karalla > Karalla daura. The sequence goes on along the minus strand of CM055190.1, from coordinate 28,268,744 downwards.
GGAGTACAGGAAGCAGGAAAAGATGCAGCAAAAAAGCAGGACATGGGTGAAGACATTTTGAATAGACGTAGAGTAGATATAGACGTGTAGACAACTTAGAACAGCTCAGCCACTCCTTAATGCACATCTGTCCATTGAGGTAAATATCTATTCATAATTAAAAGCACATAATGCACTTTACGCAAGCAGTAAGAAAATACAATATTACAATACAATAACATTCTTAGAAGATTTATTTGATTACAATTATTAATGATGTTTTTTTTGTTTCAAGTACAAACACGATTTGCCCTTTAAATTAGATAAAGTTTTATGGTATGACCAAATATTCTTTATCATGAGTGCTTGTCTGGCCCTAGGGATCTCTGTGTGTATCTTTCAAGGAAGATGAAGAAACCATTGTTGGAACCTTAATCACCCTTGTGGTTTCCTGAGCCTCATGATATGAGCTCATCTGCTCATTAATAATGGCAACAGGGCTTAATCAGCAGAGTTTTCCTCCCCTTCACTGATCTGTGGAGCTAAATGCACTCTTATCTTTCTTCCTGGGCTCCCGGTAGCTCCTTATAACTCCAGCATCAGAATGAGACTCTGATGCTGACACTGACATAACCACTAATGCCCCCTTTTCACCTGATAGTATCACCTCACCTCCCCTTACCTTTTTTGTTTGTCCATTAATCAAATTTGGTACCTGATTTATAGTACTGGGTTAGACTTTTGGTAACACTTTTCAGTCTGATCCAGGACTATTCTCTCTCTGTTTGGTACATACTTGCCCCAGGGATGCCAGGTAGGTGCCAAACAGAGAGAGAATCCTCGCAACGTGTGAGCTACAAATGCTGTGTTACCTGTGTGTGAATGCCTGGCAGAAATACCACTTGTATAATGTCAGTGAGGGATAAGAGATGTAATCCCTTTTTCACCCTATGTGTGCTGGGGGCATCAGTGGACTCCCACGATACCATTGAGATACAAAATGGGTAAGATTATGCATTGATGTACTGAGACAATAGCATCTTGCAAGAGGTCTTAAGGGTCAAGGACCCTTTAGCTGTAAGAATAGGTTTGAGTAAACTAGGAAAGGTAGTATGGAAGGGTGGAGATGGGAGAGTAAGTGGTGTAGAGAAGATACTATCTGGTTGAAAAGAGGAGTAATACTAACACTAAAGTATGTCTGGGCTGTGCCCTCATGTGTTCTGTCCCATCTGGTCCACCCTTACTCAACCAACAGAAGAGTCTCCTACTCTCCTACTCTTCTCCTACTCCTCCCCTCATGTTAACCTCATTGCTCATCTGTTTGTTCTCTCTGTTTTTTCTTTTCTTCCCATCTGTGTAGGCAGCCCGTTGAGTAACTTCTTTGACGTAATAAAACAGCTTTTTACAGACGAGAAGAACATCCAAGCGTCCCACTCCCCTGGCACTCCAGCCACGCCTAGCTCCCCCGCCAAGCATGCCCCCAGCAGCAAGCCCCATCAGCCCCCCCACAATGACTCTAAATGCCCCCCAGGCAAAGACAAAACAAAGATGGCTGCCGGCAGCAGGACACAGGAACAACCTTAAGGAGCGGTAGCTGTGCATGAGTAGAGAAGCAGTTATTAGGTCATTAAGGCCACTGAGGAGGAGGGTGGGGCTACAGTGCCCGCAGCCGCCACCATTTATTGTGAAAACGAAACAAATCTACTTTTTGCCAATCAATTTTGTACTGTGTAACAGGAATGGCTATTTCAGTTTAAAGTTCCATCAGTATTTTACTGTAAGTAGCAGATGTAGCTTTGATTTCCTTCCCTCTTTCCTTCCCTCCTTCCCATGAGGAGTGAGGGGGGTATGTGTCCTGTCACATGTGTCATGGCCTCACTTGTCTCTGCCACCAGGGATCATCCACAATAGCTATTAACCTCGGCGACTCTTCGCCATCACCGCCAGAGCCACCTCCATCAAGAAACTGACAGTGAAGGAGACAGAGGACCCCACTTCTCCCCCCTCGCTTCCCCACCTCACCGTACCCTTGCTGCTCATCCTCTTCTTCACGTCTCGACTTTTGCTCCATCAGACCAAAACCTCTCAGAAGATCTGTAAAAAGAGAAAAAAAAGCCTTAAGACAGTGATGTTTGTCAAGCCACACACACACACACACACACACACACACACACACACACACACACACACCTACCTCTCTTCTTCTCTTCCTCCCACATGTACAACAGGAACACTATTATATGTGTACTCCTCCACATACATACACACACACACACACACACATACAACTTCTTTGCGGGATGTAACAACTTGCACATGCTGACAAACAGGAAGTGGGAGCTGTGGAGGAGCAGTGAGGTCACACAGATGGATCGATGGACAAATGGCCTGCCTGGATTGTAGTTCCTCCTCTAATGTGGTCTTTCTTTGTAAGATCAGAGTGTGAAGCTTGCTCTGTCTCCTCTCTGTAAATGAGTGTCTGCAGAGGCATAGTGCGGGGATCTCTGTGAGGGAGTGACGTTCCATAAATGAATGAGTCTATTCTGTTGTGCAGATGAATAATATCCCTATATACAAAATATGTACTTGTGATGCCATTTTTTCAGGTTGTGTTATCACATTTTGTACCATATTCCCATGGAGGCCTGGTCACAACAGCATATTTTTCCACTACTGTAAAATCCTTCCTGTGGCTAGAGACATTGGAGGAAAATCTGTGCAAACAATATTTTTGACTTCTCTCTGTGTGACTGGAACAAACAGACAATAAAACACAACTGACCTGTGAAGAAGAAGAGTGGAAGAATGGCCTGAAAAATACGATTTTTTTGTGTTTGTGATAAGAACCACAATGTCTACAATGTTATGGTTGTGGTAAGAATCCTAATGTCCATTACTAAACTATAAAAGTAATAGACAACTGTCACAAAATTGTCGTTTTGTCACATAATTTTAGCATTCTTCCATTTTCTAGACCAAACAAGTAATAACTGATTGAGAATTGAAAAAATAAAATAAAAATAATCAGTTGCTGCAGCCTGCTAGTGATGCAAATTAAATTCTTTATCTCGAAAAGAAAATATTCAGACTCAACATTCAGACTCAATCAGCATGTGCGTTTAACATTTTATGACTTTTTTTTTATATGACTTGGCTCCAGCATAGACTTCACTTGCAGCGCCAGGCTATTGCTGGGTTGAGTCACGTTTGACTGTTGTTTGAATTGATGCAGCAAAAAGTAAGCAGAATTTCAATTCAGATTTAAGAAGCGCAATTGAAATTCAGTGCAAGTGAAAAACACTTACAGACATTATTTAGATCAACTGTTTAACAATAGAACTTAAACAAAAGCTAAATCTATGTTTGATTCAAGCCATTATTCCTATTTTGTGACAGAGTGGAATTAGGATGGCAGTGATTTTAATTGATATTCTTGTTCAAATTCCAGTTCATGAAATGACTGGAGGTAAATTCTGGAATTCTGTTTGTTAAACCCCGAACCCTAACCCTAAAGTCCAATCACAGTTAGTTAGATCATATTAATCGTCTCTGTTACCATAGTAACAGTACAACGGCAACAAAGCTCAGTCAGAAAATGGAGAACATGGAATTTGTGAAATTGTAATTGACTTTGGAGCTTGGTACTCACTCTTTTATTGCCAACCTCCATTAACCTCTGCAGGAATGGAAATGCTCAGTGAAGCAGGAAACTAAGCTGTGAATATTCCTCCTCGCATCACATATGGAACAGCACCACCATCACCTCATAATGTGTTGGGACCAGGCCTAGTTGGTGACACATCTCCTTTTCCTTGCACTTTTGAAGTGAATCAGTCCTGTTTTCAGTTCCACCATGTTTAGCATGGTTTTAATTTTCATTCTTTTCATTTTTTTTACAATATTGAACTGCTGTATATATTTTTATACTTTATTGTATTTTGCCATTTTTTGCAATTATTTGTTCTCCATTATTTATATGAAAGTGGTAGAGAATGTTTCTTCACTTCAAACCGTTTGAGGATGTTTTGTTTTTTTTTCACAATTAAGTTATTTGATCAGTGAGAAGTCTAAAGACATTTGTGAGCATTTCTTCCCTGCCTTTTCAAACCTTGTAAGATATATTTTAGAAAAATGATTGACTGTAATTTAAGAATGTAGACTTAGCCTCCTTGAGAGGAATGAACCTTTGTTGATAACTGTCACCTCCTTTTTTCCCTGTATGTGAAGCTTCAGATCTCAGCAGACACTTACACTGTAAATAAGCCAAGTTTACACGCTTATTTAAAAACCATGGGGATCCTACTCCGGCTTTGACCTCGTATAGTTGTATGCATGTTCAACATTTGTCTTTTCTTTGCATGTCGGCGTAGGACTTGTTCTCCTGTTACCTTCTCTCTCCATACTTATTTCTGTATTTATTTAGGTTATTTATGTCCGTCTCTTTCAATTAGTCGCTTTTACTTTGGTCAGTTTTGTAGACTTTGATTTCTTTTGGCACCTTATTGCCCTCCCCACTTTTTCTGACTGTGAGCTCTCACAGTGACCGTTCAATGCGTCCTCCTCATCCTCCCACAGAGGGAGCTCTCTGCTGGCCAGGTGGCCACTGGGTTTTCAGAGAGAAAAATCAAAGCAATACCTTTCATTGTTCGCTTTTCTTCTGTCTTCTACTGGGGGAATCCAGAGCACACAGAATGGACTTGGAGCACAAAGTGCTACTGTGGAGAAGGACAACCACTGGCAATGTATTCCCCGGTGATGTTACTGTGAACTTCAGTGCTAAAGGAAATAAATCAGTTGACTTTGAAGCTGTCGCACATTTCTTTGTCATTGGCAGGTGTGTGCACATGTATGTACATACTATTTGAGTTACTGCCTAAAAAAGTGAAAACCAGCACTGTGGTACAGAGGTTTCCGGATAAAAGGTTTATGTTGGTTAAAAAAAAAATCATGTTGAAATTAGGTTGAGCACATACAGATTAGCTTTCTTGCTACAAATTTAAAATAAAAAAAACATTCACAGCAATGTCAAATAAAGATGCTTTGTGTGTGTGTGTGTGTGTGGGGGGGGGGGGTGTATGTGTGTGCATGAAGGAAAGGAATAGAAGAGATGGAGAACAGGTGGATGGTGCTACCTGCTGCTGGGAGGCAGGCACTGCAAAAATCAAGAACATTTCCTTATTTTCCTAATGCCTCAAAAACAATAAGAGCAACATCAGATAGCAGCAGAAACCCATCGATAGTAAATACAACAGAATTTATTATGTTTGCTTTCACTGCCACCACCAACAGTAAACGTCTCTACGGTGCTATGGCAGCTGGGGAGAGGAGAGGGCAGAGGAACAGCAACCACAATCACATACAGTGACAACTGAGGCAGTGATGGCTAAGAGCAGCAGCAACTACAGCCAAACATACAGCAACACATAGCAGTAGGAATAACATTTGCTTGAAAGTAACAACACCAAGGGGCCGGCTCAAAAGTACAGACCTCGCGGCTTTGGTCACGCATGCGCCCTGTCCAACTCGTCACACCAGTTGGCGGAGACATTTTAGTATCCGTGTGTGGGGCATTGGGTCATAAGCTTTCTCGTAGTCAATCCAGTTGGTGGACAGGTTGGTCTGTCTGTTCTTAGGGTCTTGGGCGACCGCTCTCTTGACCATTGGTGGAGTGCCACAGGGATGTTTGTTCTCATGGAAGGTTCTCGCATTCGCGCAGGGCAACACCGAGACTCTTTCCGAGTAACTTCATTGAATTTTTGTGGTTCCAAACACCTCCCATTTTCAATGACGGAGACCATTATTCTCCTTGGGTCCCGCAACGTTGCAGTGATATTTTTGTACCCTTGTTCAGATCTGTGCCGCAATTTGATCCTGTCCCGGATGTCTACTGACCTATTATGTTCATGTCCTCATGACTCAAATCTAGTTGTTCAAACATCTCAAGGGTGATCAGTGTAAACAGGATGCACCAAGCAGAATATTGAATACTTGTGTAATCTCGATATTTCAGTTTATTTTCATATATTTGTCATATTTACATTTTGTAATAAAGCTGTAACATAGTAAAATGCTGGGCAAGTAGGTATATGTGAGCACTGTCAAATTATTTCACAGGAAAACACCAGGACTCATGAGTCAGTCTGGATAGTAGGATGGCATACACACGTGACACACACACACACACACACACACACGTGTGCATGCAAACATACACATATATAGACACAAATTTCCATCATTTTTCCATCAGTATTTCCATCATTTTAAAGTCTCTGGTCTGATTCCATGGAGCACTTTTCCTCCACATCAGCTGCTCACAGCACAAAGCAACAGCTGCATGTAATATTAAAGTTATCCATGATTGGGTTGCTTCTGCTTGAAATTAAAAGTTGTCCTGGATGTTATGAAGAAGTGTTTAAAAAAACAGAAGATACTGGCCTGTCAGGCAAGAACAGGTGGCTTTCTCTATCACGTCATGAACAGCAGGCGGAAAATAAAAAATCATTTTTAATTTCTCTGTGCTTCTCTGTCACTCATTCACAGCAGCAGAACTGAAACACAAGCAGTTGGTAATGCAGTAATGCAGATACTTAATTTGTCAAGGTAAAAAACACTGAGTGGTGATTGTCACTGTGTCTGTGCTCACGGCAGTTCAAATGCAGCTGTCACCTGTGGTCAGAAACAGAGCGCAATGCAGGAGGGCCTCAGTTGGTCCAGGCATAGGCAAACAGGCCGTTCTCCTGCCACAGCTGACAACGGGCCGAAGAGTAGTTCTGCACGACAGACAAACTCTCCGACAGGAGTGCAGTGGCTGCTGGGAATTCTGGCCAATCGTCGTCCATCTTTCCTGTAAGGAGGAGTAGGAAAAGTTCCAGTCAGGTCTATCATGAATCAGGACCAGGACCCAAATGCAACATGGACACCAAACTCTGCGTTTAAATGAAGTTTATTTACGACCACTACGGAAAGAGGAGTAGCAGACCGAAGCCTGAGTAAGTTAGCCTGGTGGCTGGCAAGGCCTGCAAGCAGGGAGGCTCGTCTCTCGCAGGAAAGCTTGTAAACAGACGAGCTCTGGTGCGAAAATCAATCGAATAATCTGCCACAGTCTGACCTCCCTGTCTGATATGCGTTAATCCACTGGCTACGCCAGCAGAAGCTGACTCAAAGGCAAAAATCTTACGGATTTAGGCAGAAAACAACTCAAACCAGAAGCAAGCAGGATATATTCCCTCTCACTCTGCAGTTGCCCATAGTCTATGTCACCCTGCAAAGTGACTGATGACATAGGCGACTTTAGCAAAGCTCTGAGGCTGAAACATGAGTGACAGTGAGCAATTAGTCAAAGCGATTCGCTCTCTCCCTGAAGTCTCTCTGGACCATCCATCCTAGCTTCCTGAACTGGAGGGGAAGCGGCAGCCGTGGGGTTAGACTGTTTCCTATTTAATCCAGACAAGGGGCCCTGGTCCAGCACCGGATCTAGCAATTTAAGTTGCATCACAAAAACAGCTTCAAAGCACCAGTCTACCCCCGGACACCTGCATGCTGCTGTGAATGTGAAAACCTTTGGAGACACATGCATCGACGTGCAGTTGAGTGAGCAAAGGTGAAGAGAGACAATTGCACACAACGAAAAGGTCAGTGGGTGCCCCAAACCCCTGTTGACAATGTGGTCATCTCATTAGCTCATTAGATGCGCTAACGGATGCAATGAAAGAAGAGGTGAGGAACACACCATTTGTAGCAGTCATGGTTGATGAGACAGTAACACAGCACAAATGTCACTTGTGTTACGTTACATCACTTATAGTGGCGTGAAGGAGAGATTTTTCAGATTTGAAGATGTCACTGCGGGCAAGCGGGCGGGGCTGTTGCAGCTTGCGTCACTGCCTTTCTAAATGGGGTTGGATGCACATCAAAGGTAGCTGCTCAGTGTTATGACGGAGATGCAGTGATGGCCTCCGGTCTTCATGGAGTTCAGGCCAGGGTAAAGGAAACAATCCCACAGGATTTGTTTGTTCACTGCTATGCCCACCGTCTGAATTAGGTCATGTCCCAAGGTGCTGCAAAGATCAAGGAATGCAAAATTGTCTTTACCCATCACAGTGGCCTCGCAGTGCTCTTCTCAAGATCACAGAAACACACAAAATTATTGGATGACATATGCCAGCGCCAACTACCCAGAGTTGCCCCAACACGGTGGATGTTTCCATCTCGCCTGGTCAACATGGTGCACGAGAGAAGAGAAGAGCTACGAGAGGTTTTTGAGCACATTGTGGATCATCACGAGGACTTTGATGATGATAGCGTTTGCTGTGCAGATGGGTATGTCAACCTGTCAAGTCCATGATGTTCAGATTGGCTCCTGCAGGAGAGAGACTGGAGTCTGTTGCTAATCAGGTTCCTCTGCTTGATGAAGATGAGTGTAGGGGGTGGCTACTATTGTCCATAATGGATCGCAGCCTGCTCAGGGTTCTCCTATCAGCCATTGTAGTGAGCGTTTCCAGCTTCATGTCCACCACTGACCCTGCCTTCCTCAACAGTTTGTCTAGTCGTCCTGTGTCTCTCTTCCTGCTGCTTCCCCCCAACATAAAAGATAACACAAACCATCACAGACTGGTAGAAGCTGGAGTCAGTTGCAGACATTGAAGGAGCTCAGCTTCTTGAGGAAGTAGGGCATGCTCTGTCCTTCTTTTTTTTTAGATATTTTGTGGAGCCTTTATTTAGATAGGACAGCTGAAGGGAGAGCGAGATGGGAAGCAACCTGGGTCCCCGGGCTCATGGTACAGCACCTTAACCCACTACGCCAGGGGTGTCAAACATACGGCCCGCGGGCCGGAGCCGGCCCCCAAGGAGGTTTGATCAGGCCCGCAGGATAATTTAAAAGTGGAAAAAATGCACAAACGACATGGAATTCATATTTTTAATAAGATGCAATTCACGGATTGTCTAAGGAAATATGAGGTATTCCATGAAATGTTTTGTAAAAGGAATGTTCATTAAATTTCATAATTTTCCTAATGTTCTTGTGCTTCTTTACACCAAAACAAATGAAAGACATGATATTTTGGTTATTTATAGCATGTATTTTATAATTCTAATGGTCCGGCCCACTTGACATCCACCAAGGCCATATGTGGCCCACGATTTGAAATGAGTTTGACACCCCTGCACTACGCCATGGAGCCCCCTGCCCTGTATGTTCTTATAGAGTGCATCTACATTGAAAGACCAGTCCAGCTTATTGTCCAGGTGCACCCCTAGGTGCTTATAAGTGCTGACTGACTCCACCTTCTCCCCATCTGTGGTAACAGGCAATTTTGACAAGGCTGTTTTCCTGAAGTCTACCACCTTGGTTTTGGTGGTGTTCAGCTGCAGCTGGTTGGCCTTGTACCACACACCAAAGTCTTCGTCAAGGCACCTGTATTCCTCCTCCTGTCCATCACTGATACACCCCACAACTGCCGTATCCACTGAGAACTTCTGTATGTGGCAAGTCTCTGAATTGTAGCTCAAGTCAAACAGTACTGGAGATCACTGTTCCCTGTGGCGCATCTGTGCTGCTGACCACTGTCTCAGATGTAATGTCTCCAAGTCTGACAAACTGGGGCCACTCACTGAGATAGTCTGTGATCCAGGACACCAGGCCAAGCTGTACTCCCACCCGCAGCAGTTTGTCTCTCAGCAGTGTCAGCTGGAGGGTGTTGAACGTGCGGGAAGAAGTCAAAAAACATGATTCTTATGGTACTACCTCCTTTGTCCAAGTGGGAGTGAACCCTATGTAGAAGATACAGGATAGAGTCCTCAACACCCACCCTCTCTTGGTAGGCAAACTGCAGGGGGTCCACTGCATGGCAAACCTGAGGTTTGAGCAGATTGAGCAGCAGCACACGCTCCAGGGTCTTCATTATGTGTGAGGTGAAGGTAACTTGCCTGTAGTTGTTGAATTCTTTGGGGTGTGCTTTCTTGGGGACTGGTATCAAACATGATGTCTTCCACAGTGTCGGGACTTTGCCTGTCTGCAGGTTCCTGTTGAAGAGGTGATGGAGAGGCACTGCTAATTCCATTGCACAGGTCTTCAGCAGTCTACCAGGGATGCCATCAGGGCCTGCCACCTTGAACTTCAGTCTTTTAAGCACTCCTCTCACCTCTTCAGCAACATCTATGGGTGGCTGGTTTGGGTCATCTGCGGGCAGGGGTAAGGCGCAGTAAATGTCCAGGTCGTCAGAGGCGGGTGGGGGAGATTCCAAGGAGGTGCCAGTGGAAGTGTCGATGCTTGCCCGATTGTCAATAGCCGTAGTAATGGCCTCCTCATTACCTGAGTTGCAGAACTGATTATAGTACTGGTTTAACTCACTAGCTCTGGACATGCCACCATCAGCCTTGCCACCTTTAATCCCATAACCAGTGATGTTTCTAACCCCCTGCCATACCTCTTTCATGTTGTTGTCGTGCTGTTTCCTTTCCACCTTTCACACGTATGCCTGCTTGGCCTCCTTCAGGCTCCTTCTGAGTTCCCTCTGCATGCTCTTCAGATCTGTCATATTGCTCTCTTTAAAAGCTTTCTTCTTCTTCTTAAGAAGTTTTTTGACATCACCAGTCACCCATGGCTTGTTGTTGGGGTAGCAGCACACAGTCTTTGTGGGAACAACAATATCCATGCAGAAGTTCAGGTAGTCGGTTGTGCAACCAGTGGCCTCCTCCAGGTTCTCACTGTTGTGTAGTTTACTCCACATGGTAGACCTAAAGCAATCTCTCAGTGCCTCCTCTGCCCCTGGTGTCCATTCTCTGTAGGTTCTTGTGGTGACTGGCAGTCTCTGTACTCTTGGTATGTATGATGGCTTAAGGTAAACAAGGTTGTGATCAGATATTCTCAGTGGAGGAAGGGGGACAAATTGTATGCATCTTTCACATTTGCATACAGGGGATCAATGGTCTTGTTTTTCCTTGCTGTACATTTCACAAATTGTTGGAAGTTAGTTAGGGTGGATTCTAACCACCCTAACCCACACTTGATGGGTTCATAGAACATACTGAGGCACACAAAAAAATCCCCTGAAAAAAAAAGCTGTGCCGTTAACCCAACAGGAAGTCGGCCATTTTGATACGTTTGTTTTCTCTTTTTAAAGGAGCTGTTCCTAGGGCTTTAACCTGATTGACTTCAAATTAGGTACAGATCATCCAGAGACCATGGTGACCAACACTCGTCAAAAGAATTTCTGTAGGTCAGGGAGTGGTTGCTACCATGTGCCAAAATTGGTGATTTTTTTTTTGCCCACTTACTTGATCACGACACCTTGAAACTGGCTGGACATGATGAGGGCTTCATCCTGAATAGCCTGATATATTAACTTCCTACCTCACTCATGGTGCTCCCCAGTGGTGACAGGAAGTAATCAGGTTTTACACTTACATGTAGTAATCCTACAAAATTGACCACATCAACTTCTCTCCACTTGTAATAAATGCAGAACAAGTTGGTGAAGCTACATCACAAAGGCAGTGAGGCTAACACCAATGGTATCCATGTGGCGGGCATGAATAGCGATACCTTGCCATGTATTATGAGTGGCTTTTTGACAGCTTTACCTATCATCATGAAACTTGGTACACTGATTGAGGACAGAGAGCTCTGACATTTGATGGGGCATAGCCAAAAATAGTAGTGCGGGTCCTCGCCTGTGTACCAGTTGGGGTACTGAGAACCGCTGGGTCAATGTAGTCCATAGGCCATAGCAACAATCCTTTCTTTTAGCATATTTTGAAGAGGAATCTCTTCTGAGCTGAGTAGTATCCCTGTGATTCAGATAATGAACCGTCTCTCTACTATAGCCGCCATACAGCTACACCCCTTGATAAAGAGACAATCTTTTCTGAACTTTTGATCACAATGCCATTAAGGTGATTTTATACAATATGAAGAGTATTTGATGGGATGAAATCTCTAGGCAGACTCGGGTGACAAATGATCACTGAAATAGCGATACTTGAACATTGAAACCAAAATGGCCGACATCCTGTCCAATTCTGACCATCAGTGCAAGAGACGTTTTTGTGCGTCTCGATAAACTGTATAAGCCTTCAGACTTTCATATTTCTACTCCACAAAAAGCTCTATGGGGAGGGTTTTTTGAAAATTTCAAGGTGGCTATAGAGACATTTAGTCACGCCCACTGACAAGGCCATTACCTGGCAGTTCAGGCATACAATGCAACTATGTCCAGCAATTTTGAAGCAACTTCGTTGCTCGGACCCTAATAATAATAATAATAAAAAGAAACAGGAGAATTTTTATAGGTTTCTCGCAACTTCGTTGCCCGGACCGTAATATAAAAGAAACAGAGCAGATACAATAGGTTCCTTGCAACTTCATTGCACGGACCCTAAAAAAAGAAACAGAGCAGATACAATAGGTTCCTTGCAACTTTGTTGCTCGGACCCTAATAATGCCCCCTTTCGACTACGTGATACTGGCTCGACTTTACGACTTTTCGAGCACGTTTCCATTACAGAATAGTACTGCCTCAGAGAGCTGCAGGTAAACACGCTTATTGCGTGTTGCCCCGTCAAGTTCTTGTTGGATCTTCTCATCGGCTGAGAAATGGAAAAGGATGGACATGTATGCACCTCCTCTACCGACCAAGGTGTCGCTTTGCAGGTTGTCATTATTCAACCACCAAAACGGGTGAAAAAGAATGAAGTGGAGGAAGTTGTTTATGTAAAAATACCGATCAATCCACAGCAGCATGTTGTACAGTATGTTGACATACTGTGACTACAGTGGGTATGAAGCAGGTCTGAAAATGAATGAATGAATGAATCAATGGTCAACCTTAAATTGATTGATCATGCACTGCCTTTTCTGTTTGAATGTATAGTTTTATATGGGGATTCATTCTATACATCATTTGTGAATGAAATTTGAAACTTTCATCAAAAGATATTGCTACAAAAGTCGACTTAAAGAGTTAAAATATTTTTAATCTTATTTTAATATCTTTTGATCATCTGACTGCACCTCTCCTGCAGATGGAGCAGACACCTGGATGTCCTGGTGATGTCCCCCGAATTTACCTGTCTTTGCAAAGTTAACCAGGTGATGTGTAATGAGATCCTGGAAGCGCTGGTCCTTGTCAGAGAGATCCTTCCCCAGGACTGACGGAAGTGCTCCGAAGAAGGAGACAGCGTCAAGGCAGTGGAAGGAGAAGCGGCTGGGGAATTGCAGCAGGTCACTGGAGGTGTTGACAGGGCCAGACGGAGTATATGTCACCACGTAGCGATAGACAGGACTCTTGAGAGCTGCTGTAGACAGAAAGAGATGGGAAGAGAGACAGGGAGAAAAGGAGAAACACAAAAAAATGATACATGGCATGTGTTATATATACACATATATACACCTAATACACCTATGTACACCTAATACGACAAATATGTGCATACAAAATAGTGGACATGAGTGGTCTGAATAAACATAGTTAATAACTGTGCTTCCTCAGAACAGAGTGCTTGTTAGAGAGTACTTGCAGCTATGGATTAATCCACATTTGAGTGACAAATACAAGTGTGTTTGTGTGAATGCATGTGTGCCTGTGCCACAGCTTTGTGCACACACATACATTTGACTCATACATCAATCTGATCACAACAAAAACATAATATTATTTAGTGGCATGTTGTACACTGGTGGAAGTTTTGCAGAGTGGCATACATGGACTACTGTACTACTATATTAAGGAATACAATATAGAAGTTGAGTTGAATAAAGCTTTCCTGTATTCAATAAATAGTTGGTGTCACACTTAAGAACACATGCAAATTGAAAAGTATTTACACTCACAAAAGTGTAAATACTCTGAGTTGTTGAACTATATTAAGGATTCTATATTCAATTTAATCAAGGTTTCTGTGTTCAGTATTAAAACATAGTCCACTTTAAGGCTAACTTAAAAAGAAACCTTGTCAAAGTAACAGGAGTCATCATCATGATAGCTATGCACTTTATTCTGTTACTGCCCACAACTGTCCGACACTTGTTTAACACAGATTGCTATACTTATCTAACACATAATGTCACCTTTTTAAACATATATTGTGATATAAGTAGTGTTTGCTTGGAGAGTTGCTTAGTAGAGTTGCTTTGGAACTAAAGGGAAATTCCTTAACAGCAGAGTGAGCCCTGTGGAAGAGTACTGGAGATACCAATTATAGCCAAAGCATGATTGTAGAACTCATGAGGAAGAACTAGACACTGTCAAAATGTGGAGCAAGGTAAAATGATGTCACAGCAAAGTCCCAATTATTTTTAGGTCTGAATAAAAATAATACAGATGATATGGTCCAAGTGAGTCAGCCACTGGGAGAATTGAGAAGGAAAGCCTTAACTTTACTGTATAATTACACAGGGTCTTGAACTCTAACTCTGTAGCATTGAATTTCACCTATCTCCAGCATCTGATTAACTGAGACACCAGTTTTTACTCTGTGGACAAATGTTAGAGGGCAGACACCAAAAGGAAAAGCCTAAATTCACCAAATCCAAAGGTTCGAGAGAACAGTAAGATCAAAAATAATTAAAGCTACAGCCTACAGCTTGCATTCTACGCCTGTCAGGATACTGGCAACTGCAGGGTTAATGCAGGTCCTATGCCTTCCCTTCGTTTTAGCACACTTGGATAGAACAGCAGCTGTGCGACCCACATGTCAAAGTCGAAGTCGGGATGCTATTTCATTACTATTAGAACTGGCCCACAGCAGCTCGGTGGTGTTTTGGATGCACCAGCTTAACACTACATTTCCCACAATGCACTGCGAGTGCATTGGCGCACAATAGCCCGCGAACGCATCGCAGCGCAGCAATCCCCATCTCGGCCTCATTCATCAGCAGTCAGAGCGGTGATCTACTTTCAGCTACCCTCCTCCCCAAAAATGGCTAAACCAAAGGTGGACGCTGAGAATAGGGGGTTTCAAGCCAGGTGGGAGGCAGAGTACATGTTCACGGAGGTGAAAGGCAAACCTGTGTGTCTTCTGTGTGGAGAAAGTGTGGCTGTAATGAAAGGATATAATCTAAGAGGGCACTACGAAACGACTCAGAAACACAAAGACAAACACAAGAATATGGACACGGGACAAAGGCTACAGAAGGTAGAAGAACTAAAACGAGGTCTTAGGTCCTAGCAGGCTCTGTTCGCACAAGCCAAATCACAAAGCGAGGCTGCTGTCAAGGCGCGTTTTATTGTGGCAGAAGAAATCGCAAAATCAGCCCGACCATTTACAGAAGGAGAGTTTATCAAAAACTGTATGCTTAAAGTTTGTGAAGCCGTGTGCCCAGACAAAACGCAAGCATTTTTAAACATGAGCTTGAGCAGAACGTGTAGACCAGCTTTCCACCAATTTAAAACAACATCTTGTGGGAAAGGGAAAAGATTTTATCGCATATTCCCTTGCTGTGGATGAGAGCACCAACACGTCTGACATTGCCCAGCTGTGCTTAACAGAAGAGTTTTTAGGATTACGTCCAATGCAGGACACAACTACAGGATAAGATCTGTATGGAGAGGTACCTAGATGTGTAAATAAAATGGGGCTGCCTTGGGAAAAACTTGTGGGACTGACAACAGACGGGGCACCGGCAATGTGTGGGCACAGGAGTGGATTGGTGGCAAGGATCCGTGAGAGAATGCGGGAGAAAACATTTGCAGGTGAGCTGACCACTTGCTGATCACTGCATCATACACCAGAGTTGTTGTGTGGAAAATCCTTGAAAATGGAACATGTAATGAACACCATAACACAAGCAGTTATCTTCATCAGAGCCAAAGGTTTGAATCACCGTCAGTTCAAGGCATTTCTGTGTGAGTTAAGACACAGAGTATGCCCAAAAATGCAGGTTTGAACCGCTCAGTGGTCCCCAAAGCTGCTGCTTCAGCATCCAGAGAGGCCTCTGGAGCCGCTTCTCCAGTGACCTAAGCAGCCTCTGGACCTGCCTCTTCCCCAGTGTCTCCAGATGCACTCCTCCAGTATCCCATATGGCCACCACAATTTCTCAAGTCTCCACAGGGGCTACTGCAACTTTTCCAGTTTTTTGGCTGTTGCCACTGCTATTCCAGTCTCCACAGTGGAATAATCTGCCTCTCCAGGATTCCAACCAGGCTGCACTCCATGCCTCCAGCATGGCGTGGCCCATTTTCCTCGCCTCCCAAATGGCATTAGCCGTTTTTCCTGCCTCCAGTGTGGTTTGGGCCATAGTTCCAGCGTTGGGATTCCCTAATAAAGTCTCTGTTTCCAGAGTTATATGTAGGTAACAGCAGTTACTTAGTACTTTTTACTCCTACTCAAGTAATTGATTGGGCCACTACATTGACCTGACTCAGTAACAATACTCTTATTTGGCTACCCTATGAAGGTTTCTTCTGTCATAGTCCTCTCTGTACTGTAACACCGCAGTGAGGTTGTCTCGTTTTAAGTTGTCTTGTCATTTCCTGTTTTATTTTAAGTGTAACCCTCCTCTCATTTTAGGCCACTTGTCTTTTCCATTGTGTCACACCTGAGTCTCATTGTTCCCTAATCAGTCGAGCTTAGAGTCATAAACCTACATACCCTCACTACCTTCAAGGAAAGGCTTAAAATCTTCCTCTTTGAAAAAGCTTACAATTAGACCTGGTTCAGACTCTGCCCAGCCCACTTGGGCCTCTCTCTCTCTCCTTCCCTCACTGACTACATAGGATTTACTACTGAACCAGGAACTTTTTATTCTGAGTGTTTGTGGGAGGGGACTGGGATGCTGCGCTGGATCCAGAGCCCTCTGCCTGGCCCTTCCCAAATCTTTTTGTCACAGTTGTCCTTGTTCTGCCCAACACCTATTTCCTTTACTGAGAATCATATCAGGTATCATATCTCCTACATAGATACTGTGCTGAACCCATGACTTTATGCTGAACTCTGGACTCTCTATAGCTGGCTAATGCTGCTATCACACACAATCACAATACTACCCTAACAGAGGCAAGTAGCTGAAAGCACACACATGCTTCCCTCTTTTAAAACCTTGTTTTCTTCTTTTTTTTGTTCATATCATATTCGTTTCCTTATTTACATTTATGTCTGTTTGCATTGGTGCCTCACATCTTAAATTGAGCAGAATAACTATTGTTAGTTGTTAGTAGTATTGTTTTTTTTACTGGTGTGAGTGGTGTGACTGGTGTACCTGCAGCCCTCCAGGCCAGGTCATTGTTGGGACAGGTGACCCTGATATCAGACACCATGGTGGTGTAGCTCCACTCAGGACAATGGTCAGAGGTGGGGCAGCGAGCAGAGCTGGGATATAGCTCCAGCGCTGCTTTGGCGAGGTCCTCACTGAAGGTGCTCAGCTTCTCTGTATGGATCAGTTAGGAATGCACACACATCTAAATTAACATCTCGAACAAATAACTGAATTTGTTTTGACTGTCAGTTACTCGAGGATGATGGAATTATATTTCCTACAATGCTTGCTTTAACCAAAGGCCTTAATATTGCTTTCTAAACAATCTAAAGTGGATGGAATTTGTTTGAGAGCTAGATTTCATTGTTCGAAGTAAAATCTGTTAGATTTCTCCTCCTCCACAACATTCCAATTTGTGTTCAAAAAGAGAGTATCTCCCCTATTCTTGTGCCTTTGAATGGACGTAGTACTATATAGAGTACAATTTAAAATCTCTACCTACATGGTCTTGCAGCATCATACATTTCAAACCAGATAAAACCGTATCACCCCATCAGGGTGCTGTGATCCTCAAATGCTGAATTAGATGCAGTCTCTCTGTTGTGTGACTGAGAGGAATTCCTTCACGTTACAATGAATTTTAGTCTCTTTCTGTCATTCAAATTAAAATGTACCTATCACTTGTGGCTACTTCTATCTCTCTACCTCTCTCTATCTATCTGTCTTTATGCCTATCTGTTTATCTTTTTATCCCACTTGTACCTGTGACAAACCAGTGGTGGTCACCCCAGGTCCACAAAGAGATGTTTTCTGCTGGTGGACTGGAGAGAAAAGGCTTTAATTAGATCCCAGTGTCACTTCACATTTCACAGACTGCAGGAATTTCATGTATCATCACTGAAGATATTGACAAGACAGGTACAAAAAGAACAAACAAATACTTCCCCTACAAGGTGAGCAAATAAATGTGGACCAGACACAGGTCAGCCCTCACCTGAAGTCCACTTCCTGCTCTGTGGTCCCAACCACAAAGGGGACGTCACTGTACTCTCCTTTCCCCTCCCACACCTGAAGGGGCGCCATGGGGAGGACATGTCCGTCCACCACCGCCACTGGGCCGACGAAGCGTCCTCTGACAGGGAGGTCCACTAGGTCATCTGCAGCCCAGGATGGGTACTCCTGCCAGGGAAGTGCCTGGAGGGGGAAACGTAATAAAGAAATACAATCTTATAATTAGAGTTCAACTTTGAGTATAATGCAATATGTTCTGTTGCTATGGTGGCGCACGAAGACGCAGCGGCTGGTCCATCTCTCCAAAAGCTTGGTGAGATGGACCTACCCATGGCGGTGTAAGACTTTTAGGGATTCCTTGACCCCTCTGTTGTTTAGTTGTTCTAATTATGTACTTACGGGGGCAATAATCCACCATTTTGGAAAAAAGCCATAATGTCTGTAATACCAAAACCAGGAAAAGACAAAACAGAGTGCAGCTCATATAGACCTACCTCTGATTAAACACTGATTATAAAATATTGACCTCAGTTATTATTAGTAAATATTATCCCTAACCCAATAGACACAGATAAAATGGATTTGATTAAAAACAGATGTACACAATACAATGTCAGAGTAGCAATACACCTGACAGATAATACTGTATGAGCAGACATAACATGAAGTCTTTAGCAATTAGCTTTGATGCAGAAAAAGCTACTCTGTCAACTCTGTGCCACGGGAATTTTTACATTTGGTTCTATAACATTTTAGCTTTCATGATACAGTTATAAGATGTCTCATATCCATATAGAATTCATCACTGACCTGGATCAAAATAAATGGCTTCCAGGCATGATCTCTTTGAAATGGGGATCCTGGCAGAGGCTACCAGTGAAGGGGCTTTAAATGAGAAGAATATAATATGTGTCTACACACGGACAATATTCTGGCGACTTTGTTTGACCCCGGTCTCCATAAACGACTGTCCTGCCTTGACCAATATGGTTTCTTGAACATGGAGAAAACTCTCACATTCAATTACTCACCTCATGAAAACGTACAATTTTTGAAATGAAAAAACAAACAAACTGGAAAACCAGAATTATTAAATATTTAGTTGTATTGTTATATAACGCAAATTATAGCATCATCCAAAACAAAATTAAAAATGGCGCTTGATCTGACGCTTGGTTTGCATGACCGAATAAAAACTATAAAGATGGCTACTTTACCTTTACCTCCAGTGGAAATACCAACTTAACAGTTCAATGAGTGGAATCACTCTATCTCTTTGTTCATATGCCAGAACAAGAAACCAAGGGTACACTATAAAACATTAC
Organism: Karalla daura; assembly: GCA_029224185.1. Taxonomy (NCBI): domain Eukaryota; kingdom Metazoa; phylum Chordata; class Actinopteri; order Chaetodontiformes; family Leiognathidae; genus Karalla; species Karalla daura. The sequence continues at coordinate 28,249,232 of CM055190.1, read as the reverse complement.
ACTGGCCAAAAGGTTTGGAGGACTACTACAAAGCAGCACAACTATAGTATGTAGTTTGCTGGGGTACAGAGGATTACGAGTTGAGTTGTAGTTCCAAGTTTTGGTAGCCTTTACTGCCAGGGAGTAAATGGTTCCTGCAGTCCACTGTTGCCTGTGTATGCACCGAAGCCCACAGTCCCAGGGCGAATATGAAAACAAGGTTGATGATGTAATGCATTATCCTGTCCACTGGGCAGGAAGTGACAGAGCACCTGACTTCATCATTTGACAACTCAGCCCAACCAGTAATCATGGAGGAGATACAGTGCTTTCTGCTGCTGGTTGCCATTTACTTCAGTGAACAGCAATTCATCAAAGTGATATTGGAAACGCATCAAGCATTCATGGCCATACATATTCAAGACAACTGTGGAAGGATTAAAGGGAGATGGAGGTGCCTTCTTAGGCACAATGACTGCAACTTCTACATGAAATCAATTTTGAAATCAATGGTCCTTGCATGCTATGTTCTGCACAACCTTCAGTTTCAGGTCCACATTGATGGAGGAATTATATGTATATAAGCTACGTCGTGAGACCTGCACATAGCCGGCTTCCTCAGTCAGTTAGCATCAAGATTAGCATGGGGGATCCAGCAATCTGCTAGGGTTGCTGTTAGCACAATATTACAACCGTTTTTTAAACATGGCAACTGTCTAGTTTCATTACTGGTAAACTCTGTATTGTCCTCTGCAGCTTCTGAACTGAGCAGTGCTAAGTCCTTTTTGGCTGCCGTGCCAGAGAACAACGGCTGATGCCTGGTGCAAGGTGTAGAGCTGGCTGTACCACTTGCTGGTATGCCCGTCTGCACTGCTCGGGTTATTGTGGTCTTTTAATCTTTTTGTAGTCCTACTTTTTTAGCTTTTTGTGGACTTAAGACGTATCTTCAGATCAGCAACCCTCACTGTAATCTTTGTGTTCACCCTATCATTCCAGCTCTTGCTGTATTGCTTCCTTTGAAAAAATGCGTGTACCTCCATGGCCAACCACCCATTCAGTACTTTCTTGTGGCTTTGCTCCATGTTCTTCAGCTGCAGGCTTCAAGGAAGTAAATAAAGAGTAGACTTGGAGATGGAATTTCATGTCTAGTGAAAAGGGCTGGCCCCGTTCATGTCAAGTCCTCTGTTCACCAAGGCAGCTCACTCCCATCCACCCAAGCCATGGCAAACCAACGCTAATCGGTAACTACGCAGCACCCTGAGAGCTGCAGAGAGAAAATGGCATAAAACCAAAGAAACTCATTCCTGCCCTTCTACACCTCCAGCATCTACACTGCTAAATCCACTTTCTACAACAATAAGATCGACAGCACCAAAGACACCTGCAAACTATTCTATACCTTCAAGTCACTGCTCAATCCTACACCTCCACCACCAGCTACTAAACTGTCCGCTGAGTCCTTTGCTTCCTTCTTTACAGAAAAGGTGGAAACTATCAGCCAGCAATTTTCTGCACCACCCACTCTCGACTAGCCTCCTCAGGAGGAGGGCCCATCACTCTCCTTGTTTACCCCTCTCTCTGAGACTGAGGTGTCAGGTCTCCTCACCCACAGCCATGCTACCACCTGTGCTCTGGACCCTATTCCCACAAATCTCCTACAAAATATTGCCCCTACCATCAACTGTCACACCATCATTAATTCCTCATTGGCCTCTTTTCCTACTCCTTCAGGCTCAGGTGGTGCCCCTGCTCACTAGATCCAGGTCAAGTCAAGAATTATCAGCTCTTCCTCCCTTCCTTTCAAAAACCACTGAAAGGGCAGTCTTCAATCACTCCTCATGCACAACGCCCTCCTTGACCAGAATCAGTCGGGCTTAAGAGCAGCCACTCCACTTAAATGGCTCCTTTGTCTGTGAGAGACGTTCTGAAGCCTGCTAGGTCTGCACAATCCTCAGTTCTCATCCTCCTAGACCTATCAGCTGCTTTCGACACAGTGAAGCACCACATCCTCCTATGCAAACTCTGAAATAGGTATCTCTGGCAAAGTGGTCTTCTGGATTAACTCATATCTAAACAGGTGTTCTTTCAACGTTTCCTGGCAAGGGCACACCTCCTCCTCCCATCCACTCCCCACAGGAGTGCCCCAAGGGTCAGTGCTGGGCCCCCTTCTCTTTGCAACGTACTCCATTCAGTCATCCACTCGCATGACGTGTCATGCAATTGCTATGCAGATGACACCCAGCTCTACTTGTCTTTCCCACCAGAGGACCTCACTGTGTCAGGGCAGGTCTCCGCTTGTCTATCTGACAAATCAACGTGGATGATGGGTCATCATCATCATCATCATCATCATCGTCATGATCGATGACCAGTTCTTCTTCGCAGAGAACAATCCAGTGGTCTCCCCGGCATGTGGCTTTTATCTATATTGCTTTCGGAAATTCAGACTGTTCCTGACTCAGTATGTGACCCAACTCCTGGTTCATGCAATGGTCACCTCCTGCCTCAATTACTGCAATTCTCTTCTGGCTTCCCTTGTGCGCCACAGAACCTTTACAGATGGTGCAGAATGCTGCTGTATGCCTCATGTTCCACCAACCAAAAATGGCATGTGACGTCACTTCTGATAGACCTCCACTGGCTACCAGTCGCAGCCCGAATCAAAGTCAAATCACTTGTGCTAGTGCACAGAGTGACCTCTGGTTCCGCTCCCTCTTATCTGAACTCCATCGTCCAGCTCTACGCTACCTTCCGAGCACTGAACTCCTCCCAAGAACATTGCCTTACACTGCCAAACCCACGCACAAAGTAATCTCAGTGCGGGCTGTTTTTTTTGTGATCCCTAGGTGATCAAACCTTCAAATAGTGGGAACCTCTCTATCCAGCTTCAAGAATCTCTTGTAGACTCTCCTCTCTTAAGAGCACCTCCTTCCCTAAACATTGCTCCAACTCCTCCAACATGAAAACAAAAATCTGTCGCATCTATCTATCTTATCTGTCCATTCTACCTAAACTATCGCCTCTTGTTGCCCTGTTAGTCTCTTTGGATAAAAGAATCTGCCAAATGAATAATGCATAAATGTAAATAATATCAAGAGGGCCATTCTTTCTTCCTCTCCCCCATGAAACAGGAGAAGAATATTAAAAAATATACATATATAAATAATCAAGAAATAGAATCCGCTTGGAAATGCAAGGGAGTCAGTACTGTTTGTCTAAGCTGCAAGACAGGACAGGGTAAAAATTCTATTTTATTTAAAGCCAAACTTGTACCTGAAGAATCTGTTTGACAGGGAGGCGACGCAGGCAAGTGGCGTTCCTGCAGCCGGTCCTCTGCAAGAACAGCAGGTTGTCGGCCTCAGCTTGCTCCAGCGTGGCGTTGTAGATGTATGAGCCGCTCATGTCCACTGCTGCGTGGAAAAGACCCTTCGCCAGTGGAGACACCATCAGAGTCCATACTGAGGTACCGCCTGCATCACAACACAGAGAGGAGATGTTCTCACTGCTTTGTTTTTTTTATTTATGTGTCACCTTTTGTGTTTCAACTACTGGTATTCTTCATTCTATGCCACCCAGTTGAACACCACTAGCAACTGGAATACCAGGAAAACCCAGTAGATACCTATATCTAGGGTCTATGGCATGTAAGATCATGGGTTCAGTTGTCAGACATGGCATTGGACATTGGAGATGGTGCAACAAAAAAACAGGATAGAGGGAGAATGAGCACTGTGATTGGCTCCCCAGACAGGCCGATGTGAAAACTATGTAATGATGTAATTGCCTGTGCCCAGTGCACACTACACGATTTCAGCCCGATTTTAGCCCACTTTTGTCACCACAGGCAATTTTCAGCATCGGGCCCAGATTCTAAACATATGGTATGACAAATTCGTGTATGGGATATCATTAACTTATGACCAGCAAATGTGCATGAGGAAGTCTCCACAACACTGCAACATAAAGACTGGCATGTTCAAATATTTTAATCTCCCACCCTAATGGGACAATATTGACATTGACTAATGATATGAATGAGCATGGCAAAGAGAGGGAGAGCAAGGGGCAAAGAGAGACTGATTTTGAAATTAAATCAACCATATTATTACCAGTGAAAGTGATTGAGAGATCATCAGATATTCAATGACATATTTTAAGTTTAAATAAAATAAGTTAAATAACAAGTTGAAACAAACAAAAAATACAATCCCCAATCAAGACCACTAACATCCCATACATTTCTGTAGCCATGATTAACAGCCATCCTCCTATTCCTCCTACTTGTTATCATGTGGATGAGTGGGGCCATACTAGCCATAGAAGGCTGCCGCTGAATAATGGCTCTTTTGTTGGCTGTTGCTGCCATTGCTTTTGCTGAAAATGTCATTGTCGTGTGGTGAGGTGGATATTGGCTCTCTTGCCACGTCCACCACGTCCACCACACACTTGCATCATGATGTCACTGACCTCACCTAGCTGATTGTTCAGCCGACTCAGCTAAATAGGTGCAGCTATGGAACGGTAGAAAACACACTTGCGGGCTGAGAGGAATAGCTGGCAGCTGGTGTGACTTTCCTCCCCCTGGTGGTACTGCCGTAGTGTGAACTGCCCCAGCTGTGTGTGTGTGTGTGTGTGTGTGTGTGTGTGTGTGTGTGTGTGTGTGTGTGTGTGTGTGTGTGTGTGTGTGTGTGTGTGTGTGTGTGTGTGTTTGTGTGTGGGGGGTCTGTGCTGCTGGGTGGTTATCATTGTTGTCATTATTGAGTGTAGTCGCAATGAGAGCGTGATCGAGTTTTTGTTTCTTTCACATGATTTAATTGCCTCGTTTTCTATTCATTATTGTGTTGCTTGTTTTGAGTTTATTTTGATTTGCTTTTTTTTCTTTAGCTCCACATTGTGGCTTGTGCTTTAGCCTGTGTGATCTGCATGCCATTGCTGGTTCGCAATGTGTGAACTTGAGATCTTTTGCATGATTTGGCTGTCTCATTTTCCCTTCATTGTGGTGTTACTTCATTTTGAGTGTATTATTCGGACTCGCTGTCGGGCCTGGGTTTCTTAATACTTCTGGGTTTCATTTTGCCAAAGGGATCAATAAAGTTACTATAAATCTATTAAAAAAAACATACTGGCCTCTGCTTATGCAGATATACCATCAAATGTTGCACATGGGCAAAGTACATTTTTATGATTTGTAATCTCTGCCCATGTAGCCCATTGTTTTGGTAAGTCATTGTGGCTGAATTTTAATTTGCTACCTCTTAAAGATTTCATGCTTTATTGTTCTTCATTCATTCATTCGTTCATTTATTACATTTAGCGTTTCAAGAGATATTGTCTCTGCTTTTATTGGTGAGTTTCTTCTTCTGCATCTTATTAATTAAACTTAAGTTACTCAGCTGTTACTAAGTACTTGAAAAGTTTTTTTCACTTACTCCTTTTTACTCTTATTCAAGTAATTAATTGGTGATTACTTTTTACTTTTACTTGAGTCATATGATCTGAAGTAACAATTCTAAGAATTGAGTACAATATTTGGCTACTTTACACACCTCTGGAGGCTGCCCATAATTAACCTGGTTCTGAAGGTGATTTCGTCATGTTAAAAGAAGTTTTTCATCTCCACTTTTGGGTTTTGGGTTGGGTCTCTCTGGAATAGCTCAAAGTAAACTAAAACCTTATTGTTAAAACGAAACTCTTTTATTTTGTTTTGTATTAATCATTTTATTTGAAACATACCTGTTTAGTCCAAATGATCACAGCTATTTCTATCTATTCAATTATTTTGGAATGATTATTTAACAATGTGCATTTGTGAGTGAAACATAGAAACTATCTTACAAAACACAGCCACATTTGTTCCAGAGAGAAAGGAATCTTAATATCCATAATGTTTGCATCAAACCATCATCAAGACTAAACCAAGTGAAAAAAAATGGAAAAACCTGCTGAGAGTACTGAATGTAACCAAATATTGACATACGTTAACTGATAACCACTCATCACAGATGAATGTCAGAAATGCGGAAACTCATGAAATATATATATATATGCTGTCATTAATGATGCCACACACACTCTTCGCACAAACAAGTTCATATGTCAGATCTCCAGCCTGACATGTTCTTGCCTTTATCTTCAAATCACTGATGAATGACTTAATTGTGTCACCGTGATTCTGTTTTTTTGTGTCTCTTGTGTCTCTCCATGGTTTTGTTATTTTGAGGGTTGCATATTCCTCTCCGGAGTATGCAGGACTGAATACAGCGGCGCCCGTGTCTGCTGCGTAAACAATTTAGTGCGGCCATCCCATTACTTCTGCTCCTGCGAGGATCAACGCCTTCGTTTTTAGCAGGATTACGTTGCCTCTGTTAATATATCATACTCCTTCTAGAAAATCCCGGTTGATCTGTATTCATGTGCCTGTATCCATGCTGGCTGGCTTACCCCGAAATGGTATGAAAAGTGAAGAGAATCACGGGAAACTCACAAGACACCTTCTGACACCCTGTCGACGTTTGTGTATGATCTGCACCTTAAATAGACTCAGTAGTTTTACTGAAGACTGTCAGCATCCACACTGTAGACACAGGCTGCTAGCCGGTAGTGCTAAAGATGAAAGACTACATTCACAGCTTCTACAGATTCACATGGACTAAGGACTATGTCCCTGTCAAGTGTCAGAGCACTCCGTCCTCCATCAGTGTACCAATTTTACTATCACCAACGACTTTAGCTAAGATGCAGATTCACACAGTCTGTAACTTGAAGTACCGAAACAAAAGCTGAAGGAGGTCAGACTGTGTTAATTGGTCATCAAGTTGGATTGTTCCCAGCAAGCTAACAGCCTATCATTTAAATTGACAGTGAAAAATGAAGGACAAAAAAGGAAACAGATACCATACAGTGAAAAACTGAGCAGAGATGCCAGGGAGAGGTACATGGCCAAGTTGGTCACTATAAACAATATCAATCCATACAAGCTCACGGTAACAAACTGAAGCTCTGCAAAGACCTGTTGCCTCTGACTCCCATGGATACAACAAACTACCTACAACTCATACATACTAGTATGGCATAAGTGATTATAATCTTGTGTGTTCAGCAGACAGAACTTTGCAGCCACCATGTGAGCTTCTGTCTCCGCTGAACAGTGATTGAAACTCATCTGAATTTGCCACAACCCTGGACCTGAGGATTTATTTTTCTTCAACACTACCTACTTCCGCAACACCTCTGTAATGTCCTGCGACACCCCCGGAAGCAGTAAAAGTACATGGGTTTGCCCTGCCCCTGGCCACAGGGTGAAGGAAAAGAAGCAGGACCATTAACACAGTCCACTGCGTTACACTCATTTGAACATGGCAACAAAGAGGATGCTACAACAGCTGGATGACGATAGCTCTGACTAGTACCTCCCCGTTCTCTACGGGGTTTTACCTGGTTAGATTTCCACTTACTGCCATGGCAATGTTCAGTTTGGCATATGCGCAGCCACGCAAATGTCGCCCCATGTTGCTCACGAGGTCTACATTTTTTGGGCTGCATACAAGGCATCGCATGCACTCCCAACCATCGCATGAAACATGCAACATATGTTGTCAGAGTATACCTGAGCCTTAATGGTGTATGCGTCACTGTAAACAAGCAAACTTGTAGTCAGTGTGCCAGCCTATAAAATAAAAGCAATGACAATAAAAATAACAATGAGAGAGTGTGTGTATTTCTTTTCATAAAAACATTGCAGCTCACAATAAAACAGTGGAATGTTTTAAGGTGTTGCTATCTGTGAAGCTTTTCCTTTTGTGGAGCTTTTTTTTTCATGTAACTCACTTAACTCACTAACTATATGATAATGACAAATAACAAAATCATTATAGTGCCTCAGTTTGAAGTAAAAGCATTTGCACGTGAAATGTTTGGGCTGCATTGTATTTTTTAAAAGTGATACTTTATGTATACAGCCAATGATATTACACTGTTGTTTCGCTCTCATTTGTCTTGTCTGCAGGTCTTGCATGCCCGGTGTCTGAATGATACACGACTCAGGCCCTGGGTAGTCAGCAGTGGCGATATCATCAGGGCACCGCACATGTATGGTGGGGATTGCAGAGACATGGACAAATGTTGCAGTGATGCTGTTCAAGTTGGAAGTAGTAGTCAGATGCAAGAGACAGCAGCAGTGACTGGCAGACCAGCGTACTGGATGATACCAAGCGGTGTCACTGGGGAGCAGAGGCAGGATACTGGATAGGCCACACCACCATTTTAAATGCAAGCCTCTAATACACTCTTAGATAGTGAGGGAACAAGCTGGCAGCTCAACCCGTATCCCTTCATCCCAAAGTTCCTCAAACTACCTTTCCACTACTCAGTTGAATAACTCTTAAGGTGTTAATGTGTTAGGGTGGTAATCTACTCATAATCTCCATTCACATTTCCTTTTCTTTCATTCATTCGCACTGCTTGATTGGAGTGATATGTTGCCATTGTCTTGTACAGGTGAGAAGTCTTCCTCCAGAATTTTGAATGTGTTGTATTCTTTTATAGATTCTGATTGGAAGAAAGAGCCATGATTTAAAATATCCTCTTATTCTGGTAAAGAATAAGAGGATATGCATATATATCACAGCAATGTCTCCATGGAAACATGATCACTGTTTTCATACCTGAGCTCTGTCCAAATATGGTGACTTTCCCAGGATCACCTCCAAAGACATGGATGTTCCTCTGGACCCACTTCAGAGCTGCGATCTGGTCCATGAAACCATAATTCCCTGTGAAAAAAAGACAAGCAACCTGCATTGGTGTGGCCTTCTTTCCAGTGTCCCCGTTTTCTCAATCAAAAACAAAACCAGCTAGTTGCCTAGTTGCCGCAGTTCAGGCTAAATTTAACTCTGAGGCAGAGAGGAAATGGGCCACAGAGAATGAGAGGGATTCAAAATTAGACCGGTGGAGATGACAGGGACTCACACTGCGCATCATGGGATGCTCTTTCATTTACCAGGTCATCATCAAGGTCACAGCTGGCTGTGCAAAATGATGAAACACATCATGCAACTTTGACTCACAACCCACCAATACCTCTGGCAGCATGAACACACAAAGAATTAACACGAGGGCTCAGCAGAAGGGGAGCTGCGTCAAACTATTATTATTGCATTTGATTAACTGAATTAGTGGGGGAGTGGGGGACAATGTTGACCTGTTTCACAAAGACTAGACAAATACCCTGTTCTTTTTCCAGCTTCAATCTGTCTCACTATGGCAATTGCCTCTGGCATGACCGCTACAGAAGCGCCATGTTACCACTTCTGTTGATGACAGACAGGTCGACCCACTCACCCTCATATAGTCATCGACCCTCCTAGCCAGATTGTTTTCGCTATCTTCCCTTGCGGATGACTGAACTAGCTCTCCCAGCACAACCATGGGTTGTGTAAATTCGAGTGAATGAACATCCCGTCAAGGAGCTACATCAAGTACTGTGGTACTTGCCTACTGGTTAAAGTGCTAGTACGCAGTGAAAGCTTTAGGCTTTAGTGGAACTTTTGGTACTGGTAAGTAGCGAAAGCTTTAGGCTTTTAGTGAATGCTTTGGCTTTAGGTTTTCACCACTTACCAGTACGATCAACGATTGAATTAACATTCACATAGCCGGTTTAACATGTTTTAAGTTAATATGACTAGTTAGGCTAGGATTTGGTCTTGATTATCTAGACTTGAAGTTCTTCCTCATTTTCTCCTTCCACTCAGCTTGCCTACGACTGGGCCCCTACCAAAAGGTCCAGGTATATGGAAACAAAGCTTGTGTCTCTTCTATGCCCTGCATGCAGCCCTGGTCTCTCAGAGTTTTGTAAGTGTTGTGCGATCTCGTGAAATGGTGCGATTTAGTTCTCTACCATAACATACTAGGTGGAATATGGCAGACTTATAGTCTGGTGCTTTGTCTTGTTGCCAGTGCATTTTGATTTGGATTTGGCTTTGGTTAGCTTGTCTGTGTCCCAGCTCTCTCTTGTGCTTTCTGTTCCTTCTGGTTCTTGTTCTTCTTAGCGTTTTCTTGCATTTCAGTATAGCATTCGTGCATTTCTAGTTCCTAGTGTTTGTATTTCAAGTTCCTAGTCCATTTCCGTATCCTAGTGTTTCAAGCTCCTTTGTGGCCCTTTTTCCTCATGTTCTCCCTGGGGTAAGCTCACATCCTCATGTCTCGTCTGTGTATTTAGTCACCTTTGCTCCTTGAGTTCTCTGTATGCTTCCCTTTTAGTTTCTCTATTAAAATCCCCATTCACTCAAAAAATTTGTGTTTTGGAGTCGTGCGTTTGGGTCCTCATTTAATTTTTAATCATGAGCAAACTCAGATGGTGACAATACCTTATCCAGATTGAGCAGTCCAGATTGAGAGGAGGGCCCATCAGACATGCCTGTACTTCTCCCAAGCTGACATAAATGAGCAATGGGCATGGATGCACCAGCAAACCCATGGAGAAAGGCGCTGCTATATCAGTTTCTTAGAAAAAACATAGAATACTCTAATTTTAAAATGTGATTATTAAACAAGCTGCTGATTCTTTTAGTTGTTAATCACCAATTAAACAATAAATTGTTGCACCAGTGGCCACACAATAAAATACAAAATTTGATTTGTTTGTCTGAGGTACAAGGGGACATACATGAAGAGGTAAAAATTTCTCCCATGTAAAGTTTTCACTTTTTATATACTTCCGACTTTCTTAGAAACTCAAAAAATATTTTAAATTTAAAGTTGTTATGAACATACAGCTCTGAAAAATGGAGAGGGCACTGCAATTTTTCTGAAATCAACAACTCCACATGTATGACATAGGTTTTGAGTGAGGAAGAGAAGGGCTATTCTGGCTTTACTGGCAGAGGGAGACGTTGAATGTATGGTTGTTTCCATCCTTAAAGTTTTGACAATGGTGGCTCATATGAACACGGTCAAGCAGCAGTCAATGGGGACAACAATTATCCACCGACTGAGGTGACAACTCAATTACTGTCATTCAGCCACCATAGGGTGACATAAAGGGAATGACAAAATGCAGCTGTTGTGAATCACATGGCAAGAATGGTTTTCAGCAGGAGTAGGTTCAAGTCATGTGTACATAGAAAAAGCTTAATCTATAAGACACAAATATGGGACTGGAGTGGAGTAAGGTAAGTCAAACTATCAGCTTTGCCCGATACCTGATGTCTCAGTTTAGGTGGAGACCTGGGGAGGCCTACACATCACAGGGTCTTACACCACCCTGAAATCTTGTGGAAAATTGGTGTTGATCTGGGAGTGCTTCAACAAGGCTTGGACAGATTAATCTTGGCAAATGATGCATGAATCAAGCCATCTATGAGGAAAATCACCGAACTTGTTCAGTGCTGTGCCAGTATTGTTCTCTGAGAATTGGTTTCCAGCAGGACAATGCTCTGATAATGAATGGTCACAATTTTTCAAATACAACAAATACAATCTTTGAGATCTGAAAACAGTGAATCTCATCTCATTTTCTGCTGCTTATCTGGGTGTTTGGTCATGGGGGGGCAGGAACAGCAGAAAGACCTGCACATACTGACCTGAGGTGTTTGTTGGGGATCCCTCTCTCAGGATTTCCAGAGCCAGGAAGCCAAAGGCATTAAGTCTGTAGTTGAAGCTGACGTAAACCATGCCAGTATTGGCAGCAAGCTTCTCGTTGGGTGAGTAGTGGCGTTCGTTCCCACTAAGCATGTGCAGGTAGCCGCCGTGGATCCACACCATGACGGGCAAGCTGGCATGCGCCTGCAGCGAGGGTGTCCATACGTTGATGTAGAGGCAGTCCTCCTGGCCCAGCAGCCGGCCCGCACTCGACAGCGGTTGCACCTGCGCGCACACACTCCTGAACCGATCTGCATCAACTACATGGCTGGGGCAGGGTGCGGCAGCGGGGGGTGCCCAGCGTAGGTTGCCCACAGGTGGAGCGGCATAGGGCATGCCCTTAAAGGAATAGGCTCCATCTTTCTGCAAAGCAAGGAAACAGGGAATGAAAAATGCTCTCTTTTTTTAGGAGCTCATGGGAAGTGTACGTACAGTGACTCGGTCTCTTTGCAATAAAAGCCTGACTATAACATCACTCTGTGTACTGTCTTTAAGAAGACTCGGGCTCTGATTCTGCTTAAAGATCACTGATGCTTGCTGATTACTTTAATTAGTATGTTATTCTGGAATAAATTCTTGTAATTACAGGAAGCTTATTGTTGTCTTTTACCTCCTTAGACATGTTTCCCTCTACATCCCTGTCTCCTTGGTCTGCTTGGCTCTGCATGTCTGCCTCTGTCTTCCTCTCTCTCGCTCTCTCTCTCTCTGTCCTGTCTCGTCTCCCGTCTCTCTCCTTTTTAGGGTGCATCTTCTGAGCACTTTTTTATTGATGAATCTTTATTTGACGAATCAACTAATCTAATGATTAATTTATTGATTATTCTATCTACTCAATTAATGCAGCAATTCTAATTGATATTTCAGTGCTTAATTCAATCAATTCTACAACAAAAAACAAGGTTAAACACAGTATGCACTGCAGGGCATTAATCCGTAAACTAAAAATGGTGCAGTATTAATTGGTTATACAGTGCTTCATGAATAATTAAGTAATAAGTAATTAAGTTAAAATACAATAATTGTATTTTATTATTGTAGTCACTGCTGGCCGCCTTCTCCAGCATCTGCACTGCTAAATCCACTTACTACAACAATAAGATCAACAACACCAAAGAGACCTGCAAACTATTCTACACCTTCAAGTCACTGCTCAATCCTACACCTCCACCACCAGCAACTGAACTGTCTGCTGAGTCCTTTGCTTCCTTCTTTACAGAAAACATGGAAACTATTAGCAGGCAGTTTTCTGCACCACCCACTCTCGACTAGCCTCCTCAGGAGGAGGGCCCATCACTCTCCTTGTTTACCCCTCTCTCTGAGACTGAGGTGTCAGGTATCCTCACCCACAGCCATGCTACCACCTGTGCTCTGGACCCTATTCCCACAAATCTCCTACAAAACATTGCCCCTACCATCAACTGTCACACCATCATTAATTCCTCATTGGCCTCTGGAACTTTTCCAAACTCCGTCAAACAGGCTCAGGTGGTGCCCCTGCTCAAGAAACCCTCACTAGATCCAGATCAAGAGGAGATTTCTCTTCTTCCCTTTCCTTCAGAAACCATTGAAAGGGCAGTCTTCTGTCAGGTTTACAGTCCCTCATGCACAGCGCCCATCTTGACCTGAATCAGTCAGGAACAGCTCTGTTCTCTGTGACAGAAGCTCTGTGGGCTGGTAGGTCTGTAGGATCCTCAGTTCTCATCCTCCTAGACCAGGAAACAGCAACCCGAACCATAAAAAAAAGAGCCGTTTTGACCGCTTTTCCATTTAAGAAAAATAGTCTGGTGTCATGAGCTGCACCTTCAACCAACCAAAAAGGGCATGTTAGACCTCCACTAGCTACCAGTGGCAGCAGAAATCAAATTCAAATCACTTGTGTTAGTGCACAGAGTGACCCCGGGTCAGTTCCCTCCCTCCTGAGCTCCAGGTAAGCACTCCCGCCAAGAACATCGCCTTGCACTGCCAACCCCACGCTCAAAGCAATCTCAGTCCAGACTGTTTGCCTTTGTGGTCCCTGAGTGGTGGAACAAACTTGCAAACACCTTCAGAGTGGGAACCTCTCTACCCATCTTCAAGAATCTCTTGAAGACTTTCTTTTTCCAAGAGCACCTCCTTTCCTAAAAAAATCTATCTTTCTATACCACCTTTACCTTATCTGTCCTGTCTACCTCAACTATTGCCTCTTGTTGCACTGTAAGCACTTAAAACATAGCTCAACAGTAAGTCACTTAAGATAAAACCATCTGCCGAATGAGTAAATGTAAATGTAAAAAGCAATAATTTAACAACAAAATAAAGAAGTTCAAGAGGAATAGCAAAACATTGTGTGATATGTATTTCGCAGCCAAAAATAACAATTTCATGGAACATGAAATGAGCGCACTTCTATATAATGAATGTGCATTTAAAAAACAGAAATCTATCAGGAATAACAAACCCGGCTACATTCTGAATCAACTTTGAACTGTCAGTAGCACACATACTCAAGCACATACACATTATCTATCTTGCATCCATATCTTACATCGTCCCTCATCCTTCATCATTTCCTTGCCAGTACCACTTTCTTCATGGCCAGTTTCTTTCTCATTGCTGTCCTCCTCTGAGCCTAATAATGCATCTAATTCAGGCTTGAGTTTCTTTAAAAGAAGATGATGTAGCTATGGCCTAGCCACATCATCTTGCTCAACATTCCCCTGAATCATCTGATTACAAGAACATCAGGTCACACAACCTGGGGTCAAGTGCGACAGCAAATACACAAATTTTTAGTATCTTCTTTGATAGGAAGAAGTTGAGAGAATTGTTGACCAGAGAGTGGTTGACAGCGAGTTAGACATCATTGGAAAGTTTATCAACTACACTTTCAGAATCTTTAAATAACTCAAAATGCATCTCCACAGACTTGTTCCTTGTTTTCTCTTGGTTGATTGCAAATGCTATGAAAAACATTTTAAATAGTATAAAATATTCCTTTATCCATTACACAAATTTTACTATTATATGTTATCATCATCAGCTGTGGCAGTAGATTTGTGTTATACCCTTACTCATTTTTCTTATTTCTATTCTTATGTTATTTTATTGATATAACATTGAAAAAAAAGCTGAAGCTGTGAGCTGTGAGGTCCAGCTAGACTCACATGTCTTCCTCTGAACTGACCACAGTCAGTAGTGACCTGGGCAATTCCTGGTGGCAGCATATTGGCCACGTAGCCCAGGTAGGCAGCGATGGAAAGAAGGGCCAGGATGCCCAGGCTGATGAGGACGATCCAGCGCCGTGACAGCACCAGCATAGGGTTGACGTAGTGTCTGCGGTGTGCATACTGCACCTCCTCATCCTCTCCATCCTCCTGCACCAGGTACCTGTACTCAGTCTGTTCAGGAACCTCAAACACGTCTTCATTCATCTTCACAGCTAAAATTCATCCTGAAGAGATGATAAAAAACACAAAAATTATTAAAATAAACAACTTAGGTAATACTAGTAACCTGTGCAGTAATATTGGTGACCTTCGACCAATCAGTGAGCTGGAGAGACACTGGCGGACTCCAGACTAAGATAATGGATGCATGGGTGGAATACTAAACTGCAAAAACCAAATACAATGCTTATACTTTATTATTTTAAGGGACATTGGGCAGAAATTACCCCCATCTAATGGTGAAATCGCACAAAGCATTCAAACGCATGGCGAACTCAAAGGCATACGGTTCAAAGGCATAACTTGTTGGTGCCGTTTGTCCCTTGTCGGCAGCTGTAGTTTCAAGATGGTGGACTCTCACGGCATTGCCCTTCAAGCTTACCCGTTATGTGTATGAAGAAATCAAAATTGTTTTGTTCGCAAGAATATGTCAGATTATAAATGGAGGCCATAATTTACCAATGATAAATGCAGACATCAATCTTTGGAAATAAAAAAACAAAAAAATTACACATTTTCCTTTTAAAGGTGGAATAACCCTCTGTAGGTCTGTATGTTGCATTCTGGTGGATAAAAATCGTACTTGCAACAACCAAAAAATTATTCCAGAAGTCAGTTGGCAGGTTTGTTATGAATCTGTGAAGCGATCAGCCTACACCATGTGAAGTGATAACTCTTTCAGGGGGGACAGAAAACGTACCGTTCCGCAGGGCACCAAAGCAGCTGTGGGACTTGCAGGTTCTGCTTTTTTTACCCATTGTCAGCCTAATAGAGACAGGATCTGGCAACCCGCAATGCCGGGTCACTATTGCCTGGTGCCATGTAGACAGTTACTGTTTGTCAAACCAGTCAAAATGTTTTAAATAATTTTATTCTGACTAAATATAAGTTTGGGGGGGAACACTTCATCTTTATTCTGCACCACTCTAAACACCCTATGGATGTATTTAAACTGTGTCCAAAAAAATCACAACTCCCAGGGACATGGTGACAGAGATTTATTTGCTTCTTGTCACACCGTGGTGAGATTAGTCGTCTGAGAGCTATGTCTTGTCATTTCCCGTTTTATTCTGAAAGTCTGAAACCCACTTCATGTCAGGTCACTTTCCCTTCCCTTGTGTCACGTCTCGTCCTCCCCCAATCACTGGTGTTTGAAGTCTGTGTCTCCCCTGTGTCTTGTGCTAATGTGTTCTGTGTGATTGGTTTGGTTTTGTTTGTTTCCTGTGCTCTTCGAGAGCTTTTTGCTAGGACTCCTGCTTCTTCATGTTTTATGTTCTTCAAGTCCCATGAGTGTTTTTTCCAAGATTCCAGCGTTCACCATCCTCTTGTCTCGTTTGTATTCACTAGTGGTACCCGTATATGTACCATAGTCTTGCCATAATAAATTCACCTTTTCATCAAGTTTGAGTCCGGAGTCGTACATTTGGGTGCCCTTCTTTAACACGGTCTTAGTCAGACCGCTGTGACAGCTTTTAACTATTACTCTTAGACTCGACTTTATTGATCCCTTTGGGATGACCCCCCACCCCCCCCACCCCTCTATAAAAAGTGTAATAGAAGGTAAACAATGAACTATTTGCTAAACATAGAAACTGGAGGTAGAATATAAAAAAAGAAATAAAAACAGGTAGAAAAATAAACATGGAGAACTATTTAGGGCATTGGATTATTGTAGAGTACACACTAAGATAGCCATTATATTTGCCATTCATTTGTACTTTAAATGCTAGTTCCGATGCAGAACTTAAACTTTGTGGTTTTCACTTTGTCCAAATATGGAGATTTTCCCTAGATACACTCAAGGAAGCGGAAAGAAGAACAATCAGCGGACATGCAAAAAGAACAGTCACGTACTTCCAAAACAGTGTTAATAAACACTGCTAGCAGTATCCTCACTGCTGTCCTGAACCCCCCTCTGCCCTAAAAAATGTGTTTCACACAAATCTCCTGTTTTACTCTCCTTTTCTTAACTTCGCCTCGCAGCAGCGCACACATTGTAAACACAGAGCTCTTACTCACCGTCTGTCCGCAGCCCTGCCCGCTATCCCAAAGCAACATACGCAGGGGAAAGAGAGGAACGGGCTGCTGTGAATCCAAGGCGGAGCCCACCGATCTACGGCCTCTTCCCTTTAAAGTGAAAGTGTAACAAATGTGTTTTTGAACACTGATGTCACGGCACGTTTCTCTAGTTTTGAATTCAGGGGTGCGACGGTGAAGTGTGCCACAAGCTCTTTCTGGTCTCTCTCTCTCTGTCGCCCACCACACGCAAACGTACGCCCACAGCTGTCCACAGGCATACTACTTGTATAACACACACTAACCCACCAGAAACAATCATTGGTCATTATTTTCATCTTCTTGTGCACTAAAGTCACTAAAGTCATCTTATTGACGACTTTACTTACGACGAACAACGCTTGTAGTCTGTAATGTTAAGTGAAATATTCATGTTGGAAAAGATGGAACACAGAAGCGGATGGCATTTTTGGTTTACATGTTTTACTGTAGGTGGATAATTTAAGATAAATGCAACACAATTTTTTTATATGCATCATACAGGTTAAAAAAAGTGCTATCAAAGCAACCTGGACTTTAATTACTCCTATGCAGTGCCACAGGCTAATAACCTCCATGCGACAGTGCATTGATGCGGTAATTCATGCAAAAGAAGGCCATTGCATAGAAATTAGAATACTTTTCAGAAGTGTGACATTTGTGCTCAAAACATCCTTTTGATTGGTCTTATATCTTTATTATCTGTTTGAGATGATCATCAAAATTACAAGAAACGAAATTAACTGATATAAAAATTCACAACAAACTGTTGGAATACGGTTCCATAAGTACTGTATGTAGCCTGTATGTAGCCATGTCTGCATTATCAGTGTTTTTTTACTTTGTATACAATGATGTATGCGTGCGCATCGTGGCAACGGAAGTGCCGTTGTTCCTCATTCATTCTGAGACAGACAGGACAGTGAGAGAAAAGTTGAGCTAGCACACCATTTCCAGCATCAAAATGTCTCCTTGCTGATTTTTCGGTTGTCAGAATCAATATTCTACTGGTCTTCCTGAGACCAGGACTAATGATCAAAAATGTGAATCTCTGATCACGGCGAGTGGCCAAATGTACATTGCTCAATATTTGTGTGTATTTAATTGAGAAACCAAGAGAAGCTGAAAACTGTAAGCCAATAAGGGACTGGATGTGTACGAATATGATGCCTGTGTTAAAATCAAAAGACCTCCCTATTCAAAAGTTGTGAGATTTAAGATTTAAGATTTAAGATTCTTCTTCTCAGAAGTGGAGTGGAGCTGGTGGACAGTGCAGCATGAGGAGGGTGTGGCAGTCAGCAGGGGGATCAGGGGGATCAGAGACTCTGGGCTGGGGACACAAAGAGACTCTGGACCATGGGCTGTGGCCATGGCACATAACGAATAACCTTACCTGATATAAAGTGGGCCTTTAAAGTGGGCAGGCGAGCATCTCTGATTACATCCTGACAACAAGTTTAATCTCCTGCAGCCACAGCCTTCAGGTGGACTGAAATGGCCGTGATCCTCTCGGAATCTTACTTAAACTTAAACATAAACTTGCCGGTAAAATATTGGTTCTGACACCTGTAGACAGCGCAACCAGACATTTTAATGGAGGAAAGGGTTTGCTATCTCAACTTGAGTTGTCTCTCTCTTTTTGTCTCTCTCATTCAAAATGAATGAGAGAGAAAATGAAAATGAACAACTGTTAGGGTTTGGTGGGTGTGTGTGTTTGTCTGTCTCTGTGTTTCCTGTCCACGCCCCGCAGAAATGGCCATCCAATTGGAGAGGAGAGGAGCAGAGCTGTAACTCACTGATGCCACTACTTAGAGCCACCTGTGACTCCTCTCCAACGCCAGATTATTCCACCACCTTGGTGTGAACAGTCAAGCCCTTTGCGTCTTGTGTCTGGTTCCAGTCGTGAGTTTCTGCTGTGCCTCACCCTGTTGTCTCTGCTCCTTGTTTCAGTTCCTCCCTAATCCATCCCGACTCCCCTCCTCCAGCTCTTTTGGCTAAGAGTGATGTTTTGTTCCTGCCTTTTTCCAGCCCAGGCTGTGATTTTGTGTTTCCCCCCCTGCCTATTCCTCCAGTCTTTTGCTGTGAGTGACTTTTTGTTCCCGTTTGTTTTTTATGGCCTTTGCAGAGGATTTTCTGTTTTCCCTCCTCCTCTACTACGGAGAGACGCTTTACCTGCTGGTGCGGTGGTAGTGGTGTCCCCCCTTTCCGTTGGGTTGCTGTGCTTTGGGACGCAGGTTCACCTGTGTGTGTGTGCGCGCGCCACATATTTTGGGTGATTTCTAGCCTTTTTAGTATTGTAAACAATAAACTGACCTTTTCAAAAATTTTGAACCCCGTCTCATGCTCATCCTTGAGTAATTAACCTGTGTGCCTATCCTAAATTAATTCCCTGGGTCAGATTCCTTGGGTGGTGTTGTCAGTCCTCTCCTTTGTCATTTTGTTCAGATCATTTAAACGGAGTTCACTTCGCCCTGGCCACAAGTAGGTGCGTAATAGTAAATGCTTAAGTAACGGAAACATAAAGATTGCCCGTTTGTCATAGCAACGCATGTGCATGACATCATCTTCAACGCGACACCGCTGACCACCAGTTAAAACTAGGGGAAACGATACGCACAAAATGGAGAAAAGTGAGGGGATAGTAATTTTGATCCCGGATATGTGGCTTTTTGCCACAGCAAGGGGAAAAGTGTTGTTCAGAAGAGGCTGGAGGCAGCGAATTGAAATACTATGGAAAAACAAAGGGTAGTATGGGAAATACTACAGAGATCAGAGCACGAAACGAGTCGGGTTGCATGGCAACACAGGGTATGTACTTTTCTGTATCCAATCCAATTTCACATATTTCTGATGACACCCAGCCCTACCCAGCAGGCGACCAGGTACTAGAAAACAGTACGGGGGTTACACATTCCAGGTAATGGAAACGCACATAATGCTGTATCGAGCCAAGCTGGTACCATGTAGTAAAAATGGGGCAATATGCTGACACTATATCACGTGTAGCACACATTCTCGTCTGCCCAATGAGCTGGATGCACTTCTCGACGGCAATAGATGTAACAAGGCGAAAATGGAATAAGTGAAAGATTCCATGGCACCGAAATGAAGCACCAAAATCTCCACTGACTTCCAGTCCGGGTACTACTGTTTACGTTGGCAAATTATGGTAACCTTATACATACTGTGATATAATAAGAGGCTGTGTCCTGTAGAGATGCTACATCCCCCTGACCCCCAAATCCCACAGAGAGAGGTAACCACCGCAATTATCTCCCATTAAACTCAATGTGTTACAATCAGTGGTTTTGGCAGGGGAACCCAAAAGCACGACCAAAGGCCCGCACAAGCTTCCACGGCCAAGCTGAGAAGTTGAGACCTCGCGGCTTTGGTCGTGTCGGTCGCGCATGCACCCTGTCGAACTGGGGGTAAAAGTCCAGGGGTTAAAACCCTGTCGACAACCAGGAAGAGCCTTCAGACGAAAGACTTGTTAAGGAAGTCCGCTGCTTCGCCCGCCTCTATACTACAGCCCTGACAGAGTACGAAGACGGTCTCCACTGTGCAAACTCACGGCGTGAGATAGCACAAACGCTAGGGCGGAAGGAGCGTTTGTGTGGCCAATAGAGTTGTCACCTGTGTCTCACATACACACACACACACACCCATTGACAGCAGTTCATCCGCGCGCACCCTCCGAGCGGCGGCATCTGCGCGCTGTATTTAGTGGCACATCCGCGCACATAGGATACAGACAAATACACAGAAATACAAACATTCAGGGCCGATTCTTCCAGGACATTCAGTGTCCCGAGATAATTGAATGTTCTTGTTCTTCTTTGTGTACTCCGGGGGGCAGGACAGGCCTGTGTATAGATTGGTACGGCCACTTGTGGTAGCCAAGAACATTGTGCCACGAGCCGCGTGTTCGTGGAAGCTTGTGCGGGCCTTAAGAGTCACAGGTTTGAGGGAAGAACCAAGTCCAAAAACAGGCAAGGTCAAAACCGGGAGATCAACTATCAGACAGAACAGACTAGAAACAATCAATCAATCAATCAATCAATCAAGCCAGGCAGAAACAGGGTCGTGATCAAGGATGCAAGAAACGGTATCGGTGGAGAGTTTGGTGTAGGCGCACAAGGTAATCTGGCAGGGACAAAGTGGAGAAGCACTGGTATTTATACAAAGGGCGTGATGAGGAAACAGGCTGCAGGTGAAGAGATGGGTGGGGAGAACCAGGTGAGAGCAATGAGCAAATGGCATGGGAGAGAGGTGGGATCTGCAATGACAGGAGAGTTAGTGGCTGATGGAATATGAAAAAGAACATTGCCTTCGTTATGCAACGGCTCAACAATGTTCCAGGAGTGCCCAGCTGCAGCTGACATAAAATGTAACAATGCAATAGTTAGCACAAAAAAGTCCAGGTCTAGTCCTAAGTGGGGGCAGGATGGGGTAAGAGATGACATTATGTGTCCAGTGTCCGCTCAGGCACATAAGTCAGCTCATCCCTTCCTTTCTGTGTGCAGTTAAAAAGGTGGATAGCCCTCGGGACAAAGGACTTCTGCAGCCTGCCTGTAGAGCGTGTCCATGACAGCAGTAAAGCAAAACAAACTACATTCTCTGAACGCTTTCTGGTGTCTTACCAGGGAAGCCAGTTCATCAGTCTTGTTAGTCAGAGAGTTGATGTTCCCCATGATCACAGACGGAATAGAGGGCTTGTATCTCCACCGCCTGGCTTTCACCTTCTTGCCGGCTCGAACACCCCAGTAGCACCACAGCTCCACTGGGATTGTGTTGACAGGGACCCCTTCTAGTTCTCCGCACTGCTAGCAGCTGATTCCTTGAGTACACTAACTTGCTGCAGCCATGTTGAGGGACTAAAATATATATATATATATATATGTATATTTTAGTCCCTCAACATATATATATATATATATATATATATATATATATATATATATATATATATATATATATATATATATATATATATATATATATATATATATATATATATATATATATATATATATATATATATATATATATATATATATATATATACACATATATATAAAAGAACACAAAAAAACGTACAAGACAACATAGCCCAAACACGGAGCTAAGGATGTGCTGCCACTCACGTTGGCGTCCAGTGATGAGCGCAACAAACAAGAACGGTCGAGAAGGGAGTTGGGAGAGCCAGCATCAAGATTGCTCTCTGCAGAGGACTAGCCAATCTGAGAAATTCCTACCAACCTGAACCAAACGTTTGGAACAACTGGATATATGGTGAGCTGAAAGTGAGCTTGGAGTATATTGGTTGGATTTTTAAAAAGGACACTGGTGAGGAAAACGTGCGGAGAGCCTAGGTGACATTTTTGTGTTTGTTGTTGTATCTTGTCAATCTCTAGTTGTGATAGGAGCCATCTGCCATGGCAGACATCCAAGCAAGAGTGTCAAAGATGAAGAGCTGGACCGCACCAGGCCCTATTATGATCCATGCCTACGGGCTGAAGAAGCTAAATGCACTCCATGAACGCCTAGCAGCACAACTGCACAGAGCCATACAAGATCAACAGGAACCTAAGGGCCCTCATCCAGAACTCAGTGGGAATGTGGAAGACAACCCTAGAAGCTGACTCAAAGTCAAGTGCCAAAGTCAACATCAAATCTGGCATATACCAAAGAGATGCATTATCACCAGTGATGTTCGGCATAGGACTGAATCCCCTCAGTCAGATCATCACAAAGAGTGGTTACAGAAGTGGTGCAATAATCAGCCACCTGCTTACATGGATGAAATCAAGCTGTATGCCAGAAACAAGCGAGAAATCAACTCAATGATCCACACCACCAAGATCTACAGCAATGACATAGGGATGTCATTGGGATTGGGACGAATGTGACCAGAACCAAGGGAGTCGCCCTACCAGTTCCTTGGTATCACGCAAGCCTATGGAAATCATGAGGAGGCCGCAAGGAAGTCAGCCATAACCAAATACCTCCAGAGAGTAAGGCAAGTCCTGAAGAGTCACCTGAATGGCAAGAACAAGCTCAGAGCCATCAACATGTACACAATACCAGTCATCAGATACCAAAGGAGGAGATAGAAGCCATGGATTTCAAGACAAGAAAGCTCCTCACCATACATTGAGGGTTCCACCCCAAATCCAGCACCCTGAGACTGTACACTTAGTGGAAAGAGGGAGGCAGAGGACTCATGAGCATCAAGGCCACGATCCAGGATGAAACATGGAACATCCAAGAGTACATCAAGAAAATGGCCTCAACTGATGAACTGCTAAGTGAATGCCTCAGGCAGCTGAAACCTGATAAGAGTGCAGAGCAAGAAGAGCAGACAACATGGAGGGACAAACCCCTGCACGGCATGTACCACTGTCAGACTGAAGAAGCGGCTGAGAAGGGCTGGATTGACAGACACCATAACTGCTTGGTTTTCATTACAATGCAAATAAAATTTCTCCCAAGGCTATAGGTCCATAACCTATGCCATCACATGCTACACAGAAACACAGACAGACAGAAAAATGCCCAATATGAAAGATGGTTATCAAAGGCTCTGCTCCACCATCTGGTAACTCATGAAATATTAAAGCTCTGTCTGTTCCTGCACTGCATACAACCACCAACCACACACCACCATGTCGTCTGTGTTCTTAGAAAGTGAGGTTCTTGTAATCAAAGAATCAAACTCTGATGGCAGACACTTGAGAAGAACCAGATGCACACATCAATAATTCACCAAATGAATACAGAAACACACACAAAGACTGTGAGGAATTTATATGAACTATATCTCAGAAACAGGCAAGAATGATTTGAGTCAAAGTTCAGGGCCAGATGCTGGTGAAAAAAAGATCAGATTTATGCTGTAGTTTGTAATAAAACAATTTAAAGTGGTAAAAATGCAGACAGTTATTACCTTTTAACCTTTATGCTTACTAAACAACTCTGGAAATGCAGCCGAGAACAGCATGAGACAACGGAGTGCAGACTTTCAAGTGCTTGTTTGTTTTATGTCTTTGAAGAGCAGTCTCTCAGTGGCAGTTTTAGCTCAGTCTCAGTCCTGTGTCTATAAATGATTTATGAGAGGCTATGGGAAAATATATATGAAAAAAATAAGAACAATATATGTATGTATGAATTTATGTAGTGCCTTACAGAATACCTGAGGCTTGTTACATAAGCATAAGCGGGGGTTTGGATATTTACACAGATTAAGGGAAAAGGGAGGACAGACTGAGCTAAACCAGATAGGGAAAGCCTGTGAAAAGGTGGGTCTTGATTTAAAGGTGTGCAGGGTCAGGGCATTGCAGATATTGGGAGTGAGGGAGTTCTAGAGGGTTGCTTTTTCTTTTACCTACTTTGACCAAAGTGAGGTGCTTAATGTGGTGTTTCTGCTTTTACCTATATACCTTTTCCTCCGATTATTTGTGATTTTACCTAGCACAGTGTAGTGTTTCACAAAAGGCCGAGAGGTGTGGACCCAGACGTACATAGAACAGACCAGCAAACTCTCAAGGTCTTGGTACAAGCAAAGTTCAAAAATACTGAGGCAGCTGCGTAATCCTCGGGGCAAGGTGACACAAAGGGCGGAATTACCTGGCATCGAGGAGAAGTCTCAGGCAGTCTTTTGAAGGCCGGTGACTGGAAGTAGCTGTGCTCCTCATGTGCTGGAACCTGCAGCCTGTGAGTGTGGCGTGGGTGAGGAGCAAGTGCCAATGGAAACACAACAATGAAACAAGGCAACAAAACTTCTCAAAGAGCCCCAGGAACATGAAATGTGTTGCTTGAGTAATTCCTTGGAGTTTGGACTTTGTCTTCTGCAGGCTCTGTTTGCCTTGCCTGTCTGTCAACCTTGTACTGACAGGCAGGAGAAGTGATCATAAATTTCAGGCCCTTTCCACACATGAAGAAAACAGTCATTATCACCTAATTTTATTTCAGAAATCTCCTGAAGTGACAGCTGATAAACTGATTACAGCATCCGTTTCTCTGTCTCTCTCTCTTCACCATGTTCATGCTCCAGAGCACTCATTTATCCTTTTGGTTAATGTCAAGGTTTGCATCTAAGAGATGTAGGCGAACTTGGCAGAGAAATGTAAAAAATTGGAACATCACCCAAAGGCTGAGATTTACTTCTGTGAAACACACTTGCGTGCAACGTTTGCAACTACATGCAGCACGTCACGTGCAGCCAAAATTCTAAGAACTCACAACGTTCGTGTTGACAGCTCATGCGCCAAAAACTGAACTCGCCACACCAGGGGACGGAGACCAAGCCCTGACCCTCCATGACGTCACCCACTGGTTTGCGGAGGACGCTGAATGAAGCCAGGATTTTGAGTTGCAGGGGGCTGCCATTCCTAGTAATGGAGCCAGCGGAAACCATAGGGTGTGTAGGGTGGGGGTGAAGAGGAATAAGTGACGGAGATAACTTTTCACCTCCGTCCTCCTCAACACACCCACTGATCCGTACGATCCATACTGGATATTAGAGAATAACACCCCATACGAACATGGTAAACAGTCTATTCGTCCAATGAATATGACATGCACCATAATACATGCTGGCACGGGGAACATTAGCTGGTTGTGTATTCGATAAGGTGTTTTTTGGAGCCAGGCCTAGTGGATCTCCGTGGTATTGCAAGAAATGTCACTTCCTTCCATTTTTCGTACCGGAAGACTCCATCCGTCTTTTGCAGTATATACAGTCTATGGTGGAGACACGTTCAAAACATTGATGATGAGGAAGAATTCTTTTTTAAAAATTAATTCATATTTTAATTCATTTAAGACAAGATCAAATTATTTGTCGCTTGAAACTGGCAGAAACGGTTAGTTATATAAATACAAGAGTTATGTTCTGTCTTCTAGGTGCCGTGGACATCGCAGAAGTAGGCAGCAGGGTATGTCCACCCTGAAATAAATGAACAATCGTAGTTAATATAACGATTTCAGTATTGATCAAAATTGATTGTGATTATCCTTTCGACCATTCTCACGCAGCCCTATCTCTGTTGCACAGAACACAGTCTGAATCGTTTCCAAATCCACTATCATATTTATTACAGTCTATTTCTGCAATCGACATTTTAGTAAACACCACAGCACGCGCGTCGCGACGGGGGAAAGGAGAGAGAAGGACGGAGAGAGATAGGAAGGCAGGGAGAGGACAGGATCTGCCTCTCCTATTGGCTGCTGCGGTATGGGGGCGGGGCTTAGCAGTCAGGAGGCGGTGTTGCTACGATCGGCCTCATTTTCCAGCAACAGCCGGAGCAGTGAGACATTGTGTGTTTGTCTGTGTGTGTGAGTGCGTGTGTGTGTGTGTGTGTAGGAGTGTTAGTGTGTGTGTGTACGTGTGTGTGTCGTCCTCATACCGGGAATTTGGACCGCGCACCGGCGCGGAGCACCACCGGCGCCACGCACTGACACACGAGCTCGGCCCGAGCCACCGACACCGGCGGCTCTCTTTCGTGTGTGTGTGTGTGTGTGTGTGTGTGTGTGTGTGCGTTTGTGGTGCATGGGCGTTCGAGGGCAGCTTTGCCGAGCCGAATCTGTGAGCATAGCTCTGTCCCTCACCCTGGCGGACATATACCTGGAATGGAGACGACGCCATCGCCCGCAGAGCCTCCCTGCCTGTGGATGGATTTCTGAATGTTTTTTTCCCCCCCTTTCTTTCTGTCTTTTTTTTCTTTCTTTTTTTTTACTGCAAATCTCCCGGATTAGGATATGTACTGAATCACAACAGTGGGAGTACCATCACCCAATCAGCCAGACCCGGACACTCGCACCCAGGTGATGATCTTCACTTTATTCTATTACAGACGGGACCCGCGTATCCACTCTGTCCTTAACGCTCTAGGAGAGTCTGAAGTCTAATTTCTTTCTGCCTCGCGTATTATGCGCATGTCTCCGATGACATGAAGTGGGTGTGCTTGCGTGTTTGTCACAGCGCGCGTGTGTGTGTGTGAGAGACGGAGAGAGCATGTGTTTAAATAAATCAGGTCCTTGTGACCCGTGTTGGATAATTAAGCTACATTCTTATCCATTGAGCCACGAAACCCGCTCCAAACGTGTGCATGCACAGGCACAACGACCCACGCACAAACCTATGCGCCTTTACTGTTGCACAACAGCTGTTTGAAGAGTGGACACGTCTGTCAATATTGTAGTGCCACGAAACCTGCGCTTATTCGGAGGGAAGAAAGGATGTAATTTACGAGTAACTTCAGAAGCTTTTGCCCTGAGAAAATCTGAGGTCACAGTTTATGACCTAATTCCATGAGATGCCTCAAGACGAAAACATTAAACGCATGAAACTCCGGATTGAGGTATTATCACAGGTTATAATATAGGAGGTGATAACGTAGTCTTCCCACTATCTCGAGACACACCTAAACGAGACGAAATAAAAGCTGTTGTGCGGTGCAAAGCGCAGATCCGAACGAGTCGATTGTAGGACCAAATTCAACAGTTCTGAACGTAAATCGAGGGTAATGTGCGTCTCCCATCTAACGGTGTGTTGTTTACATTCAATAGCATCGCACTTTCACTTGCCTATTTGTTTATTAAGTCAAATTTTCAAGATCTTTATTGCAGACCTCTCCCCGCACTTCGCCACATAGAGCTGTTGGAATCAAATTTCAAAAGCACAATGCACTCCGGTGCTTTTTCACCTGGGATGGCGCTTGGGACTGTTTTTGGGTGGTGCCCGCTCAGCTCAGGTCCTGAGCGAGCCGCTGTGGTGGTTAAACGTGAGGACACCTGGCTCTCAGCCACTGAGTGGTCAGAAAGTGCGAATACCCGAATACTTCTGGATACCCTTTGTGTCATGCTAGGCACTTTCTGTGTGGAAGCATACACTGTACGTTTGGGGACCGCAATAGCCGCGTTTCCACCGCAGGAACTTCAAGGTAGTTTTACCGGGGCCATTGGTGTGCATCTCCGGCGCAGAACTTCCATTTCCTTTCACAGGGGCCTAACCGAGCCCCTGCTCCGGGATAGGTGCTGAGACTGGCCCGTTAAACTCCCAGGTGGGACCGCTGATTGACTTAACCTAATGTGACGCCATCGGAAATCACCAAAACAAGTTTTTGGTGATTTTTTTAAACCCAGGAGGAGATTAGAGTTGGCTCTGAGCGTTAGCCTAGCAGACGCTGCTGAAAACAACGGTCTCAGCTCCTTCCACGTTTACCTCCTTGTTGTTTTATTTGCGATGACAGAGTTCCCATTGTGGCTTGCAAGTGAAGTAATCGAAACTCGTGGGACACGCTTCTCATTCTCAAAACATCCTTTATCACAGGTCTGTATGCCTACTTGCATTATGTCAGCCCATACAAGCACACACGATCGCGTCCAACCTCCACACACATCGAATCTAAATCGCTGACCTCCTGCTATTATTTTAAAGGAGGGAGCTTTTCATAAGCCAGCCTGTCTTTGGCTACCATAGAGGCAGACCCGAACGAAGATGTGGTTTCCTCTGTTAAATTTGGAATTTATCTCAAAAAGGCTGCTCTGTCTGGCAGACCCTCCTTTTGCTTGGTTTCTGTCACTTCAGCAGCCCCCTTGTGTGCTATGCAGTTGTGATGTTTATAGATTTTTTTTTTTACGCAACCCTTTTCGTGTGCGGCTGCTTACATGTCCGTTAATCCATTCTGACAAATGACCGACTCTTCTGATAAGTGTGTGCCAATTTCCTTTTGCGAAAGTAGAAGAGTTTTTGTGACTTTGTGACCATCCTTAACAAACAGCCAGCTTTTGTGGGACCACCCCCCCCCCCCCCCCCCCACCACTACCACCACGCACACAGTCTCTCTAATGGAAACTGTTGTAAGGTTTTCTTCTGATGTGGTTTGCTCTGTTGTCTCTAATGTCCGGGTCACTGCTATTCAATTCTCGGCCCTGCTCTTGACTTGTGAGGAATAATTCACTTATGCCAATAATTCAATTCATAATTTATTGCAAACCTGTCCCTTTCAATAATTTTTATTGGCCCCATTTTCTGGCCCTGAGAAGTTCTGTCAGGAAAATTGGACGTTCCAAGGGGTCAAACAAAGGAAGATTAAGGTATTAAGTGTCAGTGCAAATTTATGAAACAGCAGTGTGAGCAGCAGTTCTAAACAGCAGGCAAAAGTATAAATAATGGGTTGTTCACTGAATATACATAAAATGTATGTGGGGCACATCTATGGGGCAGTCATTCATGAATTTGTCAGTTTGAGGATTTAAAAATATATTTTAGGATATTTCAAAAAAAATATTTGACAGATTAATCAGGAATATTGTTGCAGCTCTGATCAAGAAGTGGATTTGTGCTACAATTTGCATGGTCAATAATAAATGTTAAGTTATAAATATGTATATGTATATTTGTGTATATACATATACATTTTGTGTATACACACACACATATATGTGTATATATATATATATATATATATATATATATATATATATTACAGGGCCACGTGGGAGCACAGTGATAAGTTAGTGCTGTTAACTCACAGCATCAAGGTTACTGCTTCGTGTCCCGGTCC
Organism: Karalla daura; assembly: GCA_029224185.1. Lineage (NCBI taxonomy): Eukaryota > Metazoa > Chordata > Actinopteri > Chaetodontiformes > Leiognathidae > Karalla > Karalla daura. The sequence goes on along the minus strand of CM055190.1, from coordinate 28,219,567 downwards.
TGGCCATTTCTGCTTGTCTGTCACCCTGTGGTCACACGCGACCTGAGAGATACTGCAAGCTGCCATTCATTTTCAATGTACGCCGGTGACGGGGGCAAATAGCGGCAAAAGAAAAAGTTGAAAGAAGCTCAACTCTATGCAAATGTGCAACAGTGCGACTCCGCGACAACCAATTACCAATTGCCGATCTAGATTCCAAAGGTGGGAAAATTTGACAGAAAGGACGAGAGGATGGCTGAAAATGGAGGAAAAGCTGATCACATTGTCCAGGTCAGTGGCTGCGACCTCAAAGACATTCCCATCGGTGCAGTCCAAGCTGGCCTGTGACTCCAGCTCTGACTCCAGCTGTCCATCTCTTCAGTGTGCTCACTGCAGAGTTTGTTGATTTTAACAGCTGCCTGTAGGTTGCGATGAGATGGAAACACTGACCGGGACGAACGAAGGAGAACTCCCGCAGCGAATAAAATGCTTTGCCGTTGATGAGGCCTGGATGATTTCCTCAACGCTGTCACCACCAATCTTTGTTGGCAAAAAGCACGTTTCACCTCCCCATATCTTTCCAGATGTGATCCGGTGCATCGTGCATAATCCCCGCTGCCTTGGCCTAATGGCCGCTCCTTCGCCCTCATGCAAAAGTAGCGCCCACTAGAGATTTTGGCCAGTCTCTATAAGACTTTTTTTTAAATTCGTCGTAGGCAAATGAAATTCGTATGCAAACGCACCGTAAAGACATACACAAAAGTCTCTTGACACGATGACCGTAACCTGACAGGAAGTCGGCCATTTTGATTCAAATTTTGGAATTTTGAAAACCTCTCCTGATGGGGTTAACCCAGTTGGCTTCAGATTTGGTATAGATCATCTACACACCAAGCTGAGAAAACTTTGTGTACAGAATCACAACTACAGAACTAAGCAGGAAATCAGACACTTTGATTCTTCTTCTTCATTCTGTGTATGTAGTCTTTAAGATTTAGCATAACTGGCTAGCTGCCTGTCTTTGTTGACAGTGTGCCCTTAAAATGCATACCGTGCACAAATGTCAACTGGGTGTCAGAGCAGCAGACCGACCTGGATTTTCTCAAAGGAGTAGGATGTATTCGTAGAGGCAGCGCAATCAGATCAGCCTGCTGAAACAAGGCCGTATATCTTTGCAGAAGCAGGAGCCGTGGGACGGGAGCGTTCATTTGTCAACGCGGCAGCTGTAGGCTCCAGGTGAAGCCACAGCTGCATTCGGTCCTGCAGACTAAGGAGAGAAACCAGAGCGTTCAAAGCGATGATTCAGAGAAATATGCAACCCTCGAACTGACAAAACTGTGGAAAGACGCGAGTCCTATTCACCGTGCTTCCAAAGCTTCCAGAAGCACAGTGAGACAACGGAGTGATTCATCAATGATTCGAAGATGAAGGCAAAAAAGTTGCCAGGCTGGAGATCTGACAGATGAACCGATTAGTTACAGGAGAGTTTGGGAGCATTAATGACAGCGCAAGGGAAACTTTCCAACGTAATGGAGACTAAACCGTATCCAAAGCCATTTCAGTGTGCCGGATAAATGTGCAAGCAACGGACACCAGTGTGGACCCAACAGGGGAATGCACTGGACTCTCAGGGAAAGAGAGAGAAAGAAAAGATAGAACGTGTTTGTAAATGTTACCTTTTGGGGGGGGGGGGGGGGGGGGGGTAATCACTTTGAAAAGTTGTCATCTGATTATACTACTATATAATAATATTCCCTCATCTTTGCTTATGTAGTCAGTGTTCAACTAGAAACATCATTTGATCATTTGATTATTAACTTTTTGAGTTTCTCCATTTCTGACATTCATTTGTCTTTACCGTTTATCAATATTTGGCTACATTCATTCATCCCAGCAGGTTGTTCTGGTATTCTTTTCATTCGTTTTAGTGCTTCAAGTCTCGATGGTGGCTCGTTGCAGATTTATATCAAGTATAGCAAGTCTCTCACTTCACAAATGGAGATTGTCAAGTAACAGTCATTCCAATACAGTTGGTAGACGGCTGAGGTACTACGCTAGAGACTGTCATGTTTCAAATAAAACGATTGATCCAAAACAAAATAGTACACTGCTTTGCACGGAGCCCCAGACATGACATTGGAGGAAAAAGATAAAAAGTGTGCGCGCGAAATACAAATTCGTCCTCACGAAATACTATTTTGTTCCCATGATGTACTAATTCGTTTCCATGAGATGCTACTTCGTTCCCACAGTCATTTGTGCGCACATTATATTCATTCCGTGGCCACAAATTAGTATTTTTGTGCGCACTGTTCTGACAACTGCGAGGAGCAGTTTTTAACATTACTGCTCATGTTACAGATAATTCACGGGAAAAGGCGCAGTTTGCTTTCGCTCCTCTCCATCACGGTGGTAGTAACTGCTTGGCTGTTCGTTGACAGTGCTCACTCCGTGTGTGTGTGTGTGTGTGTGTGTGTGTGTGTGTGTGTGTGTGTGTGTGTTGTCTCGCTGTCTGAGCGTGCAGTCCATCAGCCGTTTACAGTGCATCAGCTACTTCCCCTGCATCTTGCGTGAGGCTGGTCATGCGACGGCTTGGACGTGTTATACACAGAGTTATACACGTTCAGGGTTCCAGGTTCACTTTTAGTACCCTAACGTGGCATACTCTAAAATACACCACAGTGTATTACTGACATTAGTATTATCACATATCATTTAGGCAATGTATTTTAGTAGAAATGTTGAAGTGTATTTCAGGATGAATGTCTGTGGATGCAGCTGTAAGGGACAGTGACATTGTGGGGCCGTCATTTTCTGTTTCAGTGCGAGGTACACCAGAAGAATGAGATTTTTTTGGAGACACTAAATGCATTTTTCCGTACGTATTTATGCATTTATTTAGTTGGAACAAGGACATTCCAACTCTTTTAACCATTAAAGGTGTAATTTTGGGGGTGAAAACGACGTCATTGGACCCATCAACACCCTAATGCGATCACACTTTCTAAACGCCATATCTCAGCAAAAAATAGTCTGAGGAATGAGACTTCTGCCTTTTTAAAAACCATCTACAATTCATTGTAATTGTGTGTGAAATCCCGGGTAATCTTGTAATTTTTGCTGAAACGCTTTTGCGCTTTTTGTCCAAAACGATTTTTTGTCCAAAACGATTTGGACAGTGTCTTAGACTGCGTGTGCGGTAAGAGATACAAGAAACTCGATGCTGCAGTTTGAAAGGAGAGCCTTTCCTGAAAGCAGCGATATGACCACATACGCTAGTGTGTTGGTGGCGTACATGCTTGACACAATCCATTTCAATTAGGGGGAGGGGTTTACCCCTGTGGGTCTAACGGCATTTAAGAAGCTAATATCCCACAAACTGAGGACACAGCTCAACCTAATCAGCGCTAATGGCTAATTAGCATCTGACGGAGATCCACACATTACCAAGACGCATGCAGGCACATGGTTGACCTGAATTCACTGCCTTCAAAATCAAAGCAGTATCGGTGTGTTGTGGGCACGATCTTCATGCTTGTTTAAGTTCTCAGTTGCCAGGCGGCCTCACGTGGGCTTAACAGGGACAGTCCCAATGGAGCCCTCTGGTCATGTAATGCCCCATGCGTTCTGGTGTGAAGTGTTGTTTCGTGGTCGGGTGTTTTCTGCATCATTTGCAGTCCGGCCCTCCTGTTATGAATGAATACGAATAGAGCCGCAGGTAGTGGGGCGGGGGTAAGGTGTTGTAGCTCCGGGAGGTGTCGACCCCCGGGGGTCCAGAGAGTGTCTCCGTTGTTGTCTGCAATTAGCATTGAAATGATCAGGGAGTTGGAGTCGAGTCGGATCAGGAGCCCTGTTTTACAAGCTTCTGAGCTCTGTATCAAGCTAAAGGATAGGAGGATGTTTCTCCTGTGCAAATCAGGCGGGTTTCGTATATGACGGATAATGTGAAGAAGCAACGTCATCTGGGCTTCAAAACACTTTTCATGTGTTGCATTCTTTGTATCTTGGGTCTTGTATGAATGTCAGGTTCTGGCAGATTCTCCATAGTTCCACTTGAACATCTGTCGTACAAAAATCATCCAGGAGTAATCACAAGTGGTCTTACTTTGGGCCTATCACTTCTTATCGCATCACCTGGTAAATCAGTGTATACGCCGAGTGCACAAATCTATGCGTACCCAACTAAGTATTTTGTCGCCATTTTTATTTTCTGTCCCATATGCTCATACATTACCAATTAGATTCTACAGAGGCAACGATTGCAGCTCTCTCCGCTCTCCAGCAGTTAACCCCATTCATAATTCAATCTGCTCCGAGGAGAATATCAGGTTTCACCGTACAAGGGTTTTATGCCCGTGTGTGCGCCAAACGGGCAGGTAAAACACGCGCTGGACCATTACAGTTCTGTCTTTCAGGACGTCAGGATGCGACGCCGTCAGGAGTCACCCCAACGAGCGGCAATTTTAAAGCCCAAAAGAAGATGAGCTCCAAGATGAGCATTAACGTAGCAGACGCAGCTGCAAGCAACAACAGCGTCTCGGGGACGCCCTCTCCTCTCATTCGTCACACCAACCACAAAAACAAACAAAAAAACCCCCAACAAAAGCTTCGATCGATGCATGTGAACCTCATGATGTCACTGAGGGGTCCGACCCCACAGTGGAGACACGGCCGTGGGGAGGGCCGGGCGAGAGGGTCGGTTCCTGTCAGCCGCGGCCCCTTACCTCGAGGTTCCTGCAGTGGAAACGCAGCTCGTGCGGAACGAGCCTCTAGAAGTCTCTGTGTCACCATCTGCTGGATTAGGGTCCTAGCTGGCAAAACAATAATTCAGTGCACTCAGTCTCGTGCACCTCACCCTAAAGTAGAAACGGAAACATTTCAGCAACATCGAAATTGTATCTACAACAGATCACACAAATGTGTGCGGAACACTGTGACAGTGTGTGTGTGTGTGTGAGAGAGAGAGAGACATTTGGGGGTAAGAGAATGTGAGACATCCATACATCTCTGGAAGGGATTTCCCTCTGGGATCAACTTTCATATCCCATAATACCCCATCCCAACTCCATGCCGTGCAGGTGGAGAATATACCCTGAGCTTAATGGGAGATGATGAATTATTTATTATGTATTCATAAAAACTGATACAAGGACTCAGCATCAGCATCAGCGTCAGTGTTTGGTGTATGATGATCATCCGTGTTTGGTGTATGATGCTGTGTCGCCATCATACACCAAATCCGGATGCTGACACTGGTGCTGCACCTCATTCTCCTGTAAAGTTTCTGCCCGCCTGCGTGACCCCCAGCGGCTTAATTCCTGGGTTTATGGCCCTGAGTGAGTGACTGAGTGCACGGCAGATTAATGCACGTCAAGTGCACTTTGCAACCGCAGAGCTCTCTCCTTTAAAAAGCCTCCTCTTCCTCTTCGATGTGCACAAACTCATCCGGCGAGCGGGGTCCTCTCGGTATATTTAGAGCTCTCTCTCTCTCTCTCTGAGCTCACCTTCCACTTCCTGTGCCCTCACACGCACTGCGGCGTGAGAGAGATCTGCTTGTTTGTCTCAGCCGGTGCTTTCCGAATATCTCCTTTGAGAATGGGCAAATGTTTGGTCAGCGACTCTAAATGCGCGGGTTCTACATCTGCTGTGGAGATATGACATGCCACAGTAAAAATTCATTGACTTCATTTACTTTATTTCAGATATTTTACTTTATCGACACATGGAGGAAACATGAAACCGTGGTGAATGCGTTCGTGTAAGCGTGCGTACGTATGCAGTGAATGTGAATTCACAGTGGATGAAAACATGCGACTTCTGGGAGAAAGTATGTAGGTTTCAGGTATTGAGGTTTCAGCACGACAAGTCACTTATTGATCCAGTAGCAGCAGGCAACACTCGTGTCGATGCTGATTCTGTGGGGTGCCCCCGAGTAGACGGGATTACGGCAGCTTTTAACACTTTTTCGGGCTTTGTCTTTGTGGTAGATTCCATTTTGGAGCCGTGTCCGGAGCGCTTCTTTGGGTTATCCGTCATGCTGCTCTCTCGTACTAGCAGCCGGTGGTCAGTGTCTTTGTGCCTTCGGTGGGACTTTCCATCACACATTATATGCTGCAGCCACATTTAGCACCCTGTTAGTTGCCACGGAGCTTGTCAGCAGTCGGCACTAACCCCGTGCACTGCGTACATCTGATGATTCAAAACGGTGCATGTGTAGCTGCCGTCTCATGTTTTGGTGACCTTAGTTGTGTGCACTTGATGCTCGAGCATCCCTTTCAGGCTTCGCTGTCAGTGATTGAAGGTTAGGGGAGCAGCTGCGGGTGTTGTACTGCATTTTGTCTGCACCAGAAGCAGTGGAAGAGCAACTGCACTGAGCCAAGCTACACAGTAGTGTGTAGCTACACAGTACTGTGTGGGTCCAGCCTGTTCTTCCTCCTGTTGCTGCCGTTCGGTGTCTGTAAACGGCGTCCATCTGGCCAGACTATTTCCAGCTCCGACGGCTCCCTCTGGCCATTGTGGCAAATATGTATTTTTGGACAAATGACCAAATGCAACGGCGCCGAAATCCCCCGAGAACGGGAGTCCCACAGGGCATGCATGGGAGAGACAAAAGCTTGAGTTTTCAAGATTTGTTTAAATCGAACTTGCACACATACACACAAATGATCGTTAGGCCTCGGCCTCACTGACTGCGTCCTGGCTGTCTGTGTGGCGGTAGTAGCAACGTAGCAGGGACTCGTGGGAGCTTGGAGCGTAATGGAGCGCGGAGTGACGCTGTGACACCTTATTATTCTCTGGACTCGCCGCCAGCTTCAGTGCCGCTGGAGTGCAGAGAGAGCTGGGTTCTCTCGCTGGCAAAATCCGATACGAAAACTAAAATCTCTTGAATGCTTTCTACTCACCAGGGATCGGGGGGGAAACAAAGAAAAAAAGCAGGGTTGAAGCTTTTTAACCTCCCTCTGGCCTGGCTCTGAGCTCCACCCAGCCTCCACCTGAAGCCAGAATGCCTCTCACAGGCCCAGAACTCATTTCCAATAAGTCTTATCTCAGCCCCCCCAAGTGGCAACCATTCCAAAGCTAAATTCACTCTAAACTTTGACCTAAAGTGCTGCAAACAGCACTAATGGCTCCTTCAGAGACCCGCCTTCAAGCTGTAGAACAAAATGGAGCAGTAACAAAGGATTCAGGATCAGAATGATTTTAGATCCTTTAGATGATTCAGATTATTTTAGTCCCGAATGTATCAAGAGATCTTGTCAATGAGGCTGTGCTAGAGGTGTTTAACAGAGCTTCAATTAGTCTCAAATAAATATCGGATGCATTTTGGAATCAGTCTCAACGCATTCTTTTTGAGCAGATCATCACTATCCAAGTCAACAAAAACAAATCAACAATTATTTTCCCTTACTCCTTCTCGTTATTCTGGTCCGAGCAACAAAGTTGTGAGAGCCTTATTGAAATGATGCTGTTTCTTTAGGGGGCTAAGCCCAGAGGGCATGGAAACCAGTATGCAAGCAGACACAATTCCCAGGACCAGTGGTCCTGGGAACCTTTTGTTTTTGCTTGAGTTTTTATTCTTTTTCTTTTTTTCCCTTCTATTTGTCTTTTTGCCTTGATAGAAGTGGTACTGCAGGCCAAATCGTGACATTTGGGTGTTATGATGTGGAGGCGATATGTAGAACTTGGTCGTGATTACTCAATATAGGTATATCTTCGTAAAGTCGTTGGGGGGGGGGGGGGGGGGGGGGGGGGGGATACATTCATTGCATTTGGTGCCGAATGTATACATCAGGTTTTATCTTGTCTTTGAAACAAAGACGCGCTGCAACAGAGCCTGCGGTCGAGATGGCAACGCAACATTGATTGATCGATTCATCCAGTGGGAGGAGGGAATTAGCCCACCACTCATTGCAAGTCATGATTTTCCAGTTACTGATGTTTCATGAATAGGCAAAGCACCAGGCTACACACCGGCACTCTACAGAGACAGGCTTTGATCGGAACACATAAACACTGATCTTATTAGGTTTCCATCTCTGACAAGAGGTGCCTGCCGGCCTCAATAGCCTCCATGAGGGCTGCCAATAGCAAACTGAGCTTCTTCTTCTTCCCAAAAAAGAACGCTTCCTTGCCATCGTCATGACCTGTGTAGGAGGCCTTACCAGAAGAAATGACTGGGAAATGCTGCTTTTTGGCCCCCACAGGGGCCCTGCCAAACTAGAGGAATTGCCTCTGAAATGAATGGGAAAAAGCCATCCCATCCCAGCAAGCTCATTTCTCCCTCAGCGTACAAACTTCATTTAACCTTGAATCTGACGATGAACTTATGGCCCGTCTTCGTTGTTTTCAACATGGACACACACACACAAACACAGAGACGCACACGGATGCTCACACACGATCGTAAAACCATTTGTGCGGCCAAAACAAGTTTTCCAGGGTGTGAGCAGTGAAGACTGAGCGTGAATGTCTTGTTTGATGCGATGCGGTGAAAAAGGAATCTGTGTTGTGCGTGTGACGCTGAAAGCTCACCTCTCACCCCTGCTTCTTGTCTGGCAGACTGGAGTTCAACCCCGCCGGAGGCACCTTCATCTGAGCTGCCTGCCCGTCCCTTTTCCCACACCAGGACTTCACTCCTGTGAATCTGGTGAGACGCACCTCTCTCTTTACCCGCTTCAGTTGCCGTTCTTTGAATTTGTGCGTGAGATGGTGGCGGAGACTGAATGTGCCGAGACGGGACTTGGCTCGTTTGATCCGCTGTGGCTGGGCACCCTGGCCCCTTGTTGTAGATGCTCTCTGGTGTGACTGGTTTGCTGTGATGAAGTTCAGCACATTGACGCTTTCTTCACTTGGATTTCACTTCAGTTTAGTTCAACTTGAGCCACAAAGATAAATCAAACTACAATATTTTAAAAAATACAAGCCAGACTCGTATGTGTGCGTGAAATAAGGTGACCCGCTCAAGCAGTTGGGTGGAACTAAACAATGGGGATCCTCTATTTCTCAATAATGGGAACTAATATTCAAAAATGTTCATTTTCAAATTGTCGAAAGAGTGTTCTTATTCTCGACACAATAAGCCAGCATCCGTATCAATGTGTCAACAATAAAAGAATAGCTAGCCCTTCAGGACCATTTTGGATCTTTTGCTGTATAAAGCGTTCATGAGCAGAGGTGCATGAATGCGCCCTGGAAGTCCCTGTCCTCGCAGAAGACAACCTGGTGGGACAGAGGAGAGAAGAGGATGAAGGCTACTGACTCTAAAATGTGCCACGTGATGAAGAGGAGGACGACGAGCACAATAAATTCAAACCATTTAAAGTGCAACAATGGCCACGTTTCCCAGATTCAACCCATTGGACCCACGGCTCTACCACCCACTCCTGTGCATTTCTAACAGATGCGGACTTGCAGCCTGCATCCTAGGTGCAGCGGTCTGCCTCCCCTTGGGCGCGCCCGCACCTTGCCACACATTTTTGCAATTATCTCCTTTAAATGTGGTTCCCGTAACACGCACGTACCGGAGGGAAGAAGAGAGTGCGAGCCTTGCGGGGTCGGTAGGAGCTTCGTTTGATTTGCCACGGATTAGCTGTCGTGGTGATGTTCGTCAGCCCTGAGCAACCCAGATGACTCTGTGACAAACTTCGATCCTGGATCAACTGCCTGTGACGGATCAGATCAGGATAAATCTGTACCTGTGCATGGGATGAGGAAGCTGTGAGTAGGATTGCTTCCCCTTGCTTGCCGTGGCCCTCTCATTTCACTCTCAAACAAACCAACAGCATGGAAAATATACAGTAGTAGAGTGCAGTTCCCTGGTTTACCATTGTTACACAGGGGTTAGGAGAACCTTAAGATGCCACCAAGTTTCTCAATGACCTCTTAGCAGCAGTTGAAGTTGCTGAAGCTAAATCTGTGCCTGGCAAGTCGATCACCCAGCTCCTCATTAGGAAAAAAAAAATCACAGAGTGCACTGTGATTCCCACACAGGTGCAACTGCGGTGAAGCCGCTACTTTAATGGAGAGCCTGGTCTGGCAGCATGGGCAGAACTGCTGACGTCCAAACGCGCCCTTTATATAAAACAGTTTGGCTTCACGCGCCCTTATATCTGTGTCTGCCTACTATAGACTCGTGCATTCATTTAGATGTGGGATGTGAGTGGAAAAGAGTTGTTCAGAAGAGGCTGTAGGCAGTGAATACTACAGAGATCGGACCACGAAACCACGTCGGGTTGCGTGGCAATGCAAGGTATGTACTTTTCTGTATCCCGTCCACAACGCTGTGGTTGGAAAGTTTTCTTGGTCTTTTATAACTGAGTCGAGCTGAGCCGGTACCACGTCGTAGAAACGGGGCAATATGCTGACCTGATGTCATGTGTAGCGCGTGTCCACAGCTGCCCAATGAGCTGGATGCACTTCACAACAGGGATCCAAAACTCTGCATAACACAAGTAAGGGGGTGGTAATGACAAATTCCATGGCACTGAGATAAAGCACTGAAATCTGCGTTGATTTCCAGTCTGGCTACTACCAAAGTGATACCTGGGGTTGCTTTTATACACACGAACGCCATAAAACATCACCAGAATGAAACTGCAAGTATGGAAGTGAAGTGAAGTTTGTGATCCCGCGTTCTAAACAGCATATCTCAGTGAAAAAATAGTTAGTGAGACCTCTGCCTTATAGAAAGCAGCTACGTTTGTGCTAACGGAGTAGCCAAGCCCTGACCCTACGTGACGTCACCCCCTGGTTTGCGGAGGACGCTGAATGAAGCCAGGATTTTGAGTTGCAGGGGGCTGCCATTCCTAGTAATGGAGCCAGCGGAAACCATAGGGTGTGTAGGGTGCGAGTGGAGAGGAATAAGTGACGGAGATAACTTTTCACCTCCGTCCTCCTCAACACACCCACTGATCCGTACGATCCATACTGGATATTAGAGAATAACACGCCATACGAACATGGTAAAAACGGTCTATTCGTCCAATGAATGTGACATGCACTCTTGCTTCTGTGAGGCTCCTCTGTCAACCAAATGGACGCGCCCATATTCATTCAGTTCTTTAAGCTCTGACATCTTATTAATCATGGAATTATTTGCAAATCGACCACCACATTACACGCTGGCACAGGAAACTTTAGCTGTTGAAGCCGGTGTGAGTTATTAAGAAAAATGATTGAATGAGTATTTGATGATTGAAAATGGTGTTTTCTGACTGGGTGTGTGTTGGAGAAAGTGTGTTTTGGAGCCAGGCCTAGCGGATCTCCGTGGTATTGCAAGAAAAGTGACTCCTGCATTGGCCTCCTTTTTTGTACCAGAAGACTACGACCATCTTTTATATACAGTTTATATACAGTCTATGGGGCTAGTTCATGGGCCCATTTCTGGACTTTTCCCACCGAAAATATTGGCAAAATATGACGCCTCACAACTCAGGGCTGTTTTTGTGTTAAAGAGGCAAGAAATGGATGAAGATCAATATTATAGTTGGAAAGAGGATAGCTACCTACTGAACGCAGCAGTACCAGATATGCTAATGTTTTGATGCCGTAAAGGCCTGTGAGAGGCCATTTGAATTGGGAGGTAGGTTTTTTTTGGGGGGCATGGGCAGACAAATGGAGTTTAACAGGTGAAATAACTGGTGCAGGTTTTGGAGACCTGGTTGAGTCTGGACCAGATAAGGTTTAATCCACTTGTGTGAAAAGGCTTTTATCCACATAGCACACTTTTTTTTCTAACAGTACATGGCAGCATAGAAGCCGCGAAGTGGAATTCATCCCGGGTCTGGCTTGGCTGCAGCGCTGCACAAAACGTCGTCCCTGTGAGTCACACAGTGCGGGAGGAGGTGTTGCAGCATTGCCTCCTGGGAGACAGGAGCGAGATGGGGGAGGAGGAGGAGGAGGAGGAGGAGGGGAATGATTAAGTATAGTTATGAGTTCATTTCCTCTGTGGAGCCACAATGCCATTTCTTCCCATCCACCAACAGAGATTTGTCTCTCCGACAGCCAGGGTGTGTGTGTGTGTGTTTGAGTGTGAGACATCCATGAATAAAAGCTGCTCACTGTGCACCTCCCATATTGCCTCCGTCTCTTCAAAGCTGATGCTGCCGTGCTCGCTGCTTAACCATTTGCTTATGACGAAGGACAGCAAAGCATTGTCGGTGGACCTCGGGTTGGAGCAGTGTTTGTGTGGACCGCTCCCAGCCAGTTGACATGATTCCTCTAAATGTGAACATGTTTTATCAGAAGTAAAAGCTGTTCCTAACCTATTTCAACGAGGACATCTGATGATTCCATCTTTCAGGTGATGCGTTTCTAAACGGTATGCAGAGCTCTGTTCTGAACTGCTCAGAATAGACACCATATTCTGCAAAAACTATGGACTGTGAGATTGCACCTTTTGAGTCGGACCAAAAACAAAATCCATCCATAATCTTGAAATGGACCTCCCAAATGACTCGCCAACCCTTGCGTATGGAGTCTGCAGTTGACTAATACATGTTTTGGATTGTGGGTGAAAACCTGAGTGCAAGGAGAGAACCCGCGCAGACAATGGGAGAACATGAAACCTCCAGACAGAAAGGCCCTCAGTTTGCCTAAGGACCTATTTCTTATTCCTCAGCTATAAAGAAGAGCTTTAAAGTTGCTGGCCTCAACTGTGTGTGTGTGTAGCTGTTCATGGTACCTAATTTAACTGAATGTGTGTATGTGAATGTATGTGCATCATACAGTCACACACACATTATGTATATCATGATAATGATAGCATACATAAGATAAAACAAATATCAAGGGCTTTTTTGTACACCAAACGGGTGAAGAATATTTGGCTGCATCTCTTGTAGAATGGAGTCTGCCTGGCACCACAAAGGCATTCAGTAATGAGCTGTATGCCTAAGCTCCTGGACGGGGCAGGTAAAAAAAAAGGGGAGGTTGGGGGGGAGGGGGCAGGAATGCTGACTTGTAGTCAGGTCAGATTTAAGGAGAGATTTTGAAGTGTGCAGCTCCGTAGACCACAAGCACTTGGAAAGCACAAATGTTTTTGAACCCGCGCGTGACGGGATGAGATCAGGGTTTTCCCACCTGATTAAAAACTCCGTCTGACTCCGCTGTCCTGAGTTGACCACAGAGCGCCACCACAGACGCGCACTGGACAAAAAACGGCCACACGTGACTCCACGCGTCAACTGCGAAGAGGAGCGGAAAGGACGTGTTCAATCCACGATGCAAAGGGACGTGCGACATGCGTGCAGTTCAAGCCATCTGCTGCAGAGAGAGAAAAGGTTCCTCCAAACCCCAAATGTTTCTGTAATGTGAGTCTAAGCCTCTGCAAGTTTTGTTCCGAATCTTCAGAAGTGATTATTTTATCAGTTGATTGTATTTGCGCGTGTGTGGGTTTGTGCGAGTGAGTGAAAAGGGAGAAGCCGCAGTGTGTGGGCAGCAGGAATGCAGAGGGCCATACAGAAGAGCCCTTCTCTGTGCGCGCGTGTTTATGTATCCACGTGCATTGTGCTATTATTTACTCTGTGGGCAGTGGAACCAGAGGGTGGCGTATGTTTGCAGTGCGAGATGGAGATGGAGTTGCGACTGAACTGCTCTGAAACTGTAGTTATTTGGGGGGCCTGGCTGCCAAAACGGATCAATCATGTTTGCTCCTTTCACCGAAATGTAGCCCCAGTCCTGAAGAAAATCTCGTACTTTTGAGCCTGTTGCAAATTATGAAGTCCATCGTTATCTTTCAAAACCTGCGAAACGTATGAACACTACCCCCTCCCAGAATTGTTAGTTGTTGCAAGTGTATGTTTACTTGGTGTAAACATACACTTGCATATGTTAAGTTATGTTAAGTTATGTTAAGTTAAGTTGCACATGTTGTGTATGTTTACTTACACACGGTCAAATACACGGTCCAGCATTCGAAGTCGCTGTGGTCTGTGTCTCACCAAGCTTAGCTTAGCATGCGCTCCGAGGAAGGAAGGCAGGTAGGCTGCCTGGCCCAAAAGCTCCGTCGGCAGCATCTCATCGTGTTGGGAAGGGATCCTCACCTCACTGTGCTGTGATCACGCCGTGTGTGCGTGTGCTTGTTGGGGAGGGTGATTCATCGATAGATTGATGGATCTCTGGTCGATCTTAGATTGACCGCAGATTAGCGGCCTCCCGTCCACTGCTTTTGTCCATGTAAACAACCTCTTTTAAGACTTTAAAGATCATGCTGGTGTTCAGTGATTGTCTCTTAAGGCTTACCTGAGGCCTCCAAACCCCTTTTTTTTTTTTAGTTTGTTTTTCCTAACGGTCATATGAGCTCTCCTCGTAGCCTTCCGCCCCAATGACATTGTTGATGTTTGCATGGCTTATGAAGCAGACTGCTGATTGGTTCCTCTCGTTGTGTGAAGGTTTGGTGAAAAGGGTTGTGCGTGCGTTCCCGTATGCAACTGTTTTTTCACGGACAGCAAACGGTTGGGTATTCAATGTCGGGCATGTTCTAAATAACAGTGTCCAAATGCGGCAAATAGTTCTACATGGACATGTATTTTTAGCAAGGCGTTAATAATGTCTAGTCTTAGTTACATTAACATTGAGGTGTTAAAGTAACTGGGACTGGAATGCACTCTGTAAATCTCTGTTTACACAGATGGCTGTTAATCAATTACGATCAGAATTGCTAGGAATGGTCCTGAGCTTGATGTATCCCCAAAAGCTCCTCTCTATTGTTCCGGACAGCCTGTAAGGTGATATCACCGACTTCCTCCCGCCGTTCCTCCTCAACACCCATCTGTCTGATGCGATCTGAACTCATTTCGGTAAAAGCCCAGAGAGCGAGGATAAGGAGGGGAGCAGGGGGCTGTAATCAGAGATGTTCCTGTGGAGGCAATTTATGGCATGTGTGGACATGCAGTAGGAGGCGGAAGGGGCGGGGTTTTGGCAGAGTTCAGGGTCCTGGGACAGAAGTCTGCTCAGACGGGAGAAAGAGAAGAGCTGTTGAGTTTATTGTTTGAAAAACAAAGCTCTGTGTGAGGAGAGCTATGCGTGTGTGTGTGTGTGTGTGTGCGTGTGCGTGCGTGGTTTGTTGGCCCTGGGTGTAAATGAGAGAGTGAACGGGGCGGATGTGTGTGTGTGAAGAGGGAGGATGAAGTTGCCATTATATTGCAGTAACACGAGATGATGTGAATCCAGGTGAGAGGATTCACGTTCGATGTGAAAACATTACCACAAACGGGGCGGGACCGGGACAAAAAATAAGCCCGGGCATTTAGAGCTGAGACCAGCCCACCAGGTTGGTGGAAAGACAATGATGCGTATGAATGACAAACTCTTGTGACAATGATTGCCCATTGTTGTATCGGTGTATATGTACTTGTCTAATAACATTGAACCTACACCATACATATATACGTAGACGCCACGTTGAATGGGGAGTGATGTGCCTGAAGCGCCGCCATCTTGGAACAGCCCTCTCGGCACAGTGCTCTAGTGGGTGGCAGCATTCAATGTGGCGTCTACGTACATATGTCTGTGGGTCCCAGTCCCCCAGTTTGGGCGCCAGTGCTTCAAACACAACAATATATTGTTTCTAGGAAAGAAAAAGACTCGTCTGGACAGTCACATTCAGTGACCAACACAGTAAAAGTTAGGCCTCTTTCTCTTTTTATGTAGCGCTATGCGGTATGATCCTCTGTCTCACATGTGATTGGCTGCCTGGTGTGTGACCTATCACAAGCACTGGCCTAGAGATAGAAAAACCGAAGGAGTAAAGTAAACAAGACTGCACCATAAGAACCTAGTCAATGTATAGACGCTGCCGTGTCCTTGACCCTGGGTTTGTCCCTGCAGGCGGAAGTATGCTGCAAGGTCCTGACGAGGGTCTGAGCACAACCTGAAGCCCAAGCACCCGAGCTCTGACCCCCCCCCCCCCTCACTCTCCGGCGACACCATGAGCCTGCTTTGCCGCGGCCGCCTGAAGTTGCTGGTGGTGTCCTTGACTGCCGTCGTCCTGCTGACCTGGCTTTACCTGCTGGCTGGTAACCTGGAGCGTGAGTATCCCCATCCCGCTCTCCGATCCAGTCTCATACCAGTCCCTGCGCCCTCAACGCAAACAAGTCGACAGAGTGCAGAAACCGTGTGAAAGTCCGACCCCCTAAACTACAATTCACATTGTTTTGAACATTTAAAACAGATGAGCATACAAGACATGCATAACTGTAAACATATCGAATCAACATGCCAGTTTTTCTGATGATTTCTAAATCTAAAAGTTATTTAGATGGACCACCTACAGAAATGATGTGTTGCACGCCCGTTGCAAATTCAGTTTACTTATTATTGTACTTAATATTTACTAATAAGTAGTAAATCATTTAAAATATTATTAACTGTAATGTTAATAAATAATTCCCTTTAAACCGTTCAGGCACACAACATATCAAGTTATTTTTATTTCTATTTATATCTAAATGCTGCTATTTATTTCCACAACTGGCAGTGGCTATAACCCATGTATATTATGTGCAGTTGTATGCACCCTGATCCATCCTTTTACAGCAGATAGCACTGCCTTTTTTAAAGATTTGATCTACTGTTGCTAGCCAGCACAGATTGTGCTCGAGGATGTTTGTATATCACACCATATTGACTCTTTTACCGGCTATATTACCCCCTGAAGCTCCCCCGTGGGGTCGATGTTGACCATAAAGGCAAGCCGCTCTGTCGGTCTGTCTGCAGGGACTGTATGCAACTGAAATGGAGGATTTGCACTGGCAATGCACTTGCGCTGGCAATCTCTTGTACTATAGATAGCAGTGCGGGACCATCCTGTGCCCTGTCTGTTCTGCTTCTCACTTCCAGCATGATGGAACTTGGAACTTGAATTTCCCGATGGGAGCCTCCCAGGGATTAGTAAAGTTTCTATCTATGGGACTCGCAGTTGTCTTGCTTGTCTGATTTCACTTGGCTTTGGATGAAACTGTCTGATAAATGACTATATTGTAACAAATGAATGTGAATAAAACAGTCATATGCAGATACTTCTGGTCAGCTATCATCTTCATGAACTTGAAAATCAACATTGACAGATTCAATATAAAAAAAAAGTAATTTACTAATCATCAGCTGTGGCCTACACCCTGGCTCTGAGCTGGCCCAATGTTGCCTGGGAGAACAAATATGCCAAGTGTAGTAGGGGTTAAGGGGGAGTTTTGAGGGATGTTGATGAAGGCAGTGTTTTTATGGGGTTGACAGTTTTGTTTTTTTTTTTGGATCCTTGTATTGATATATTCACTGTCAACTTATGGGTGACAGTTTCAGGAGTGTGAATTAATCGCTGTAAAACGTTAATTGATTTCTTCATGGGATTTCCCTTTATATGGGGAGCCACTATCCCACATCCCAGTGCAGAGGGCGATTGTCTTTGAGTCTCTTCGTCAGTGTCCTCGTCGGATTGCATAATGTTGAAATGTGTTTAAAAGTTAGGTTTCCCTCACCCTTACCTCTAGGTGAAAATTGAATCATATGGACAGTGACATGATGAATTGCCCCAGATATAAAAGCAGAAAGAAAAGAAACTCAAAAACACTGAGGAAAAACAAACTTACATTCACCCATCCCAAGCTCGACATTATCCTAAGCATAATAATACATTACAAACCAAAAGGGTCCGATACTAGTTAAACCCAAACCTGTATTTTTGTCAGTTAACTAACTTACATATAGGAGGCTTATAGGATGTGTGTTGTGTCATCAACCAGAGGGTTTCATCAGAATCCTGTACTAAAGTCCTGCATTGCTATATTCTGACTGGGAAAGCAGGAAGCAGCTCAGGTCTATCAATTTGCATTAAAACCAGTTCTGTCTGTCTAATATTGTGCTTGTGGCTACACTGCGTTTAGATGGCAGCTCTTTCCACTCTGCAGATGAAAAATGTCACTTTTGGTTAGCAATCGAGTATTTTTTCCACATGGTTGAAGTACCTTCTCCTCCTGCTGTTCCTCTTCCTTTGCCTGTGCAGACGGACGCTCCCTCCTCCTCGCCCCATGTCTGGCAGGCACACCAGCGGCACGAGTCCTTGAACGAGATGGTCTGGAGTCACGGGTTCGGGAGGTGGAGGAGGAGAACCGGCAGATCCGGCTGCAGCTCAGCCAGTCACAGGGTGCCGTTGCCCAGCTGGGAGATGGTAACTACGGCAACCAGCAGTGGGGAGCTTCTGCAGACACCGGAGCCGAGGATGGAGACAACACGGCAGAGGAGAAGAACAACCAGACCGAGTGTCCAAGGGCACCAAGTGTGCAAAAGTGTGAGGTCAGAAATGCCAATGTGCTGCAAACATGAACATGCTGTTCGCGCTATAACACTGCTAACACAAGGCAATACGTCACAAACACAGTAGGCCAATTTTTGGTCCTAGAGTACTGTATACAGATAATTAAGCACGAATGCTGAGTCCAATTTTGATACATTTTCAAATATCTATCACAGCACACCATCACTCATGTGGACAAACTGATTTGCTGGTAGATTCACTTAGACTAACTTTCACAAAAGTCGTGGAATGTATGACTAAAATAAAAGCTAGGTTTAAAAACATGCCTCAAATTAAAAATTATAATAGTGCTTTTGGCCATCAAGCATACTATTTTCAGTCAGTCAGGACAATGAGAGAACAAACAAATGAGTAATAGCGGCAGGTCAACAAGTTCCACGTCAAGTACAAGGAAACCAGGGCATCCTGGCGAGAAATGGGCGACTGGAACAAACCATAGATGGACGAGGGCAGAAAACATGGGACTGTTGGAATGCTACTGAACGAGCAAGTCTACCAAGCGTGGACACATGCAGTGAACGTGGGAGCAATGGCGACCCACAATCCAAGCTAACAAAGAAACAGCTGTTCCAATGTCCACAACCGGAAACTCCTATCACAACCAGAGATGGATGACATTCAACAACAATGCCTCAGCAAGAGGTCTCAGGACACAACCAGAGATTGGGTACCAAGCCCCAACACATACCATCAGCCTCAGGGCTGCTGACCTGAGAAGGAGGGTCATGGCCGTGGACCCCCCAATGACTACTGAAGCTGACTTGCCCTCAGAAAATCTGCCAGTAGATGTGAATGCTGCACTGACAACAATACCCATGAAGCTGACACACAGTACAGCGACAGTAATCCTAGAGATGCATGGCTACAAAATAGGCTCAGCTCCTCACCATAACAGGCAGCACCCGTCATGGAAACCATCACGGAAACCAATAAGCTGACACACAGTACAGTGACAGCAATCCTAGAGATACTTGGGTACAAGATGGGCTCAGCTCCCCACCATAGCAGGCAGCACCCACTCTGTACCTAGAAAGTACAAGCTCTCCATACCTGAAGCACTCGAAAATGCCAAACAGAGACTTACAGCTCTGGCCACCCGGTTGAAGAGATACACCAAAGAAGCAGTGGCTAGTAAACAAGATGTGAACCAGCCACGGTGTGCTCTCAGTGGCAGGGAAATAACAACCGGTGAGACCTGAGATGAAAGCATACTGGAAGGGTATATGGGAAAGAGAGGCATCACATAATCCAGATGCCCAATGGTTAGCAGACCTAAGAGCTGACCACAGCAACCTCCCAGAACAAAAGCCAGTAACCATCTCAGTGGCAAACATCTAAGACACAGTGTCAACGGTGAAGAGCTGAACCGCACCTGGCCCCAATATGATCCACGCCTACTGGCTGAAGAAGTTAGCTGCACTCCATAAACGCCTAGCAGCACAGATGAACCAGCTGCTGATGGATAGGTCTAACCCAGGACAGGACAGTCCTGATCCTGAAGGACCTTGAAAAGGGCCCGTCCCATCCAACTACCGGCCAGTAACCTGTCTCTGCACAACGTGGAAGGCCCTGTTGGGCATCATCACGGCCAAAGTGAGTAAACGGAAGGGGATTGGTAGCAACACCAGAGGAGCCAAGCACTAGCTACTGGTCGATAGAGCAGTGCCCGAGACTGCAAAAACAGACAGACCGACCTGTGGATTGACTACAAGAAAGGTTACAACTTAATGCCGTACACGTGGATACTGGAATGTCCGGAACTGTACAAGATCAACAGGAACCTAAGGTTCATCCAGAACTCGATGGGAATGTGGAAGACAACCCGAGAAGCTGACTCAAAGCCAATTGCCAAAGTCAACATCAGATGTGGCATAAACCAAGGAGATGGGCTATCACCGCTGCTGTTCTGCATAGGCCTAAATCCCCTCAGTCAGATCATCACAGAGAGTGGTTATGGATACCAATTCCAAAGTGGAGCAATAATCAGCCACCTGCTCCACATGGATGACATCAAGCTGTATGCCAGAAATGATCGAGATCTCCCTTCCATCGATTTTCCTGAGAAATTACATAAATATTGATAAAATCCTAATGAAACGGTTAAAATTAGCCTCCAGGAGCAATGATTAAGTGACAAATAAGCCCCAAATCAATTTCAACGCCCGTTTTGTTCAGGCTGGTCCTCGCCAGAGAGCAGCAGCGCTGACATTGATGGTGTGTATCGCGGTAAGAATGGCGTGACATGAGTGCGTCCCCCACCTGCAGGTCATCCACGTAGCGTGCGTGTGCGCCGGACACGACGCCAGCAGAGACGTGGTCACGCTCGTCAAGTCCGTCCTCTTCCACAGGTGAGTCACCAGCAGCTGCCTCACTCACCTCAACCCGTCCTTTTCCCCTCTACTCCACCTCCACCGTTGTTCCCCATCTGTTCTCCATGTCATCCACCTGCCTTTGATCTGCTTTCACCTCTCCTCCATCTGCCCTCCGTCTATGCCCTCCACCTCTGATGCCTCTCCCTCAACTGAAACATTTTATATAACCTCTGTAGAAACCTCTATAGAAGGACCAAGCACATCTGAACCCCGACATAACTGTCCAGGCAGAGCAGCAGTCTAATAGTCCTCCCCTCTCCTCTTCCCTAGGAGGAATCCTCTTCACTTCCACTTCATCACGGACACAGTAGCCAGTCGCATCCTGAGCACCCTGTTCCAGTCCTGGATGGTGCCCTCGGTGCGCGTCAGTTTCTACGATGCCGAGGAACTGAAGGTGAGATGGACACGCATGCGCGCACACACACACGCCCACTCCTTCCTGCCCCCGATACCCCTGGTGGGACCGGGTGTGTCTCAGTCAACCACCACCCTGAACACAAACAGGGAAAGGCTGTTCAAGAGCAGAGCAAGGAGTGTTCTAGTGTTCTGTGAAATCTTGCTGCCTTGTGGGGAAATACTACAGCAGCATGAGCTGACAGACTCTCGTATGTGAATGCGGATGTATACGTTTCCACCTGCAGTTGCGCATGTCGCGTAGAGCAGGGAGAACCCTCATTGACAGATGCCACCACACCCTGACTTGGAACTCTAACGAAGATCTCATCGAGTTCTATCCAGTTTCCACTTAATTTCATTGAATCTTTCAACTTACTGTCAAGAACCTGCTCTGAAGATGCTCATTATGTCTCGTTTCCAGTTGAAGGTAGGTATCACAGCATTAGGGGATGCAATAGGGGAGCCGTTTTTCACAATGTATTGTAACATCTTAAATATTTTGGGAGTAAAACATTTCCATAGAAGACTATCAGCAGGGAAACGGCACAGGATTGTGGGTGTGCACATGAGCATACTGGGTGGGTAGTACAATTTAACCACGTTACTCATAATGTATAAAAGGTAACTGTAGGCTGCTTCATAGATAATATACGAATGAGATAAACCACTATTCTTTTCAACAACTGATTAGTCAGTTGGAGCATTTGACACAAAAAAAGTTAAGCTGCAGCAA
>CM055190.1:26947777-26995277 GCA_029224185.1 Karalla daura | reverse complement strand
GCGCTCACCTCCTGAATCTCATCGGGCACGGAGGAGTCCATCAGTCTGAAGAGCAGGTTCCTCAGCGGCCTGGCCTGGCGACCCAGGATGCTGGTGGCCACGCCCCCGGCCAGGGCCAGAGCCAGGTGATTGGACAGGAGCCGAAGGCACAGCTTCAGGAAGTTGTGATGCTCCCTGCAAGCGCAGAGCGACCGCGCGCACAGCGTCAGAGCGGGCGCGGGGGGGGGGGGGGGGGGGGGGGGGGGGGGCTCTCTCGACGGGCCTGCAACCTGCGAGCCGTCCGGAGCTCAAAGTGCACCTGGGGGGCTCACCTGGATGAGGGGAAGGGCAGCGGGGGGGGACCTCGCTGTTGATGCCATCGCAGTAGCGTTCCAGGAAGGAGCGCAGGTGGGAGAAGGTGCTTTCCTCCAGGTCCACGCAGTACGGCCGGTGCCAAGCCACCACTTGCCTGCAAGAGCCCAGCAGGAGCAAACGCTTCAGCGCCTGACATCCTCAGCTCGCCTTCATCCTGAGCCACAGCGGACATTGCGCAATGGGCGCGGCGGCTCGACCCCCGACCCGCAAACTAGCGCGCTGCCGTACCCGTGCTCGCGCCGTCGCAGTGAGAGGCTGCGAGGGCCATGCCAAAGATCACCAACGTGGCCTTTGTCTCCCCGTTCCTCTCAACTGAATGCTGCGAATGCTTCACATGGTGATCGAATCAAGCGTTATCTACCCTACAGCTCTATCTCTGCTCTATTCGATAGCATCCCACTCTCACCCAGTGATAATGAGGGGATTCGTGAAAAGCCGTCACCTTTTCTCTGGCCCATAGCGAGGGCATGCTCGGGCCTGTGTGTGCGTTACGACCTCACTAGTCTTGTATGGATCATTTCTAAGACAAACAGCAGACTTGGACATGCGTTATATAACACACTGCAAGCTCAGAAGTCCAGTCCAGTCCATGCCCCTCCCCCTTCCCCCTTCCCCCCTCCCCCGTCCAGTCAAACTCCAGATCGCAGTCATTTCTGTGCTCGTTGCAGTCTCTGTGTGTGTGCGTGTGCGTGCTTGGACTTGTGGTGCGATAGCAGCCGACCTGTCTCTAGGAAGAGCTGTCCAGGCCAGGCTGTGGGACGTGCCAGCTGAGATCTGCTGGATGGCCACTCCGTCCAGGCCGACTACCTTCTTGGGCTTGGTGATGGGACCGGTGGAGTTGCCCTGGCCACACTGGCCCATGGAGTTGTTGCCCCAGGCATACACTTCATTGTCTAGATGGTGGTTGGATTACACGGAAAGTAAAATAAAACATTATATATACACATATTTGTGTGTTGTTACCTAGAGGCTGATCCTATACATACACATGTGTATGTGTGTGTGTGTGTGTGTGTGTGTGTGTGTGTGTGTATGTGTATATATGTATATGTATATGTATATGTATGTATAGGATCAGAATGCAGATAACAACACACTGAATAATAATGAATCTGAATGTGTACTGCACGGAGCTGCAATCTCATTCGATGATCAGCTTCAGTTAAGAATTACCTTAAACAAATTTGGTTAGCATATTTGCTATTACATCACGCTACTTACAAAAGTCCTGCCAGATGTTTAACAAACACAAAATCTTCCCGGGTCTGCGAAATAGCACTACACTGTGGGACCACGGAGCCGTGGTCCTCTTAAAGAGAGTAAAGAGAGAGAGAGAGAGGACTACCGTGTGACAGGGCCAGGCAGTGGCTGTCCCCGATGGAGATGTCCACCACCCTGGTGGTGGCCAGCTCCTCGATCAGCTTGGGCCTGAGCGCCGTGGCCTCGGAGGAGCCACAGCCCAGGCAGGCGCCACAGCCCCAGGCGTACACCTTCAGACAAGTGGCACCATCGACACAGGGAGACAATGAGGGAGGGCCACTGGGTTCACCGCTCAGATCGGTGCCCAGAGTTCCCACAGATGACAACGGGAAAACGTTTGGGTGCATGCCAGACTGGTGGGGTGTCCAGACTGACACAGACAGGCAAAGTAGTTTCAACTGTCACACGCAAACACGGGAACACATGCAACGTTGTGTATCAGCGCAGACTGCCAGGTACCCCAAGGTGAAAGGTACCCGTCCTCAAGAGGCAACCTCTGCCGTTTATACTGAAACATATTTGATTTTTCTCTTCTCGGGGCCTTTTCTAAACAGACACCGCCCTGTTTACAAAACACTGAGACTGGAAGAGGAGCTCTTTTGCATAACCTGAACCAAGTTGGAATACACACCACACACACGCACACGCACGCACACACATATAAACAGAGCATGCAGAGTGTGCGTCCAACCTGTCCGGTGGAGGTTAGGGCTAGTGAAGACTGGCTCCCCGCACACACTTTCCTGATGAACATGCCCTGCAGAGCCTCCACGACTTTTGGTTTATAAACGCGGTTGGTGTCGCCGTGACCCAGTTTTCCTGCGAGACGAAAACAAACAACAAGACACGTTTCGACGAGCTTACACCACTGCGCAAAGCCGCGGCGATTTCCATCCGCGGTCTGTGGTTCACGCACCGTTGTCCCCGCCGCCAAAGGACCACACCGTGCGTCCATCCTTGGACAGGGCGATGGTATGGGAGCTACCGCACGACACCTCTCCCACGTTGCTGATGTCTTTGACCAGGGTGGGGATGTTCCGGCTGTTGCTGTCGCCGTGTCCTGCACGGCACAAGCAGTGACGGGGCTCAGGCAATCACGGCCAAAAGTTCAAGAGAACAACAAGGGCCGTGTTGTTTCTTAGATCTATTTTAACCACCGGAATCCTCCTCCAACAATCGACTTCACAGACTTACTTCGAGAGGAACTGCCGAAAACTAGCATACCCGTTGCAGGTTTGATGCTACTTCTCGGGCCGAGGCTTTGGAGGCCCTCAATCGTCCACTTACCCAATCTCCCGAAGTCACCTTCCCCCCACGTGTACAGCTCTCCATCCTCGCTGACTGCGGCACTGTGTCTGTAGCCAGCAGACACACACACCACCACCTGAGGGCCACACGTGTTAGCATGCGGCGTCAGCGGCTTCCGAACGTGCCTCGGCCACTCTGTGGCCGTGCAAGCGCTGCTCATGCAGGGCGAAGCCCCTACCTTCCCCTGCAGGGGCCCCTGGATGAGCTTGGGGTACTTCTGCGTGGAGCTGTTGCCGTGGCCTAGCTTGCCGTAGTCGCCGTCGCCCCAGCTGAACACCTCGCCCTCGGTGGTGAAGGCCAGCGTGTGGCCGTCGGAGCCCTTGGAGGAGGACACCTTCTTGATGGCGCGGTGCGGCTCGAAGGTCAGCTTCTTCAGCGTCGACTGGTTGTTGGAGTCGCCGAGGCCCAGGCGGCCGTAGCTGCCCTTCCCGCAGGCCCGCACGGAGCCGTCCGAGGAAATCACAAAGGTGCAGTACTGGCCGGCTTCGATCTGCGGGGCGGACAGACGCGTGTCGGTGTGCGGCCCAGTTAAGTGAAAACCGTGAGGAACGCGGCCTCTCTTACCGTCTGGGCGTCGGCGAAGCTGGCGGCCAGCTTGGGCTGCAGGATCTTCTCCTGCGTGCCCTCCACCAGCTGGTGGCTGCTGTTGCTGCCCCACACGTACACCTCGCAGGTCTCCGACACCACCGGCGCCTCCCCGGTCTGGATGCTGTCCGGGCTGACGCAGGTGCGAGAGTAGTCGGAGGCCATGCGACACACCTGGAAGAGGAGGGCCTCGGTGAGGGGCTGCTCCCGCCCACGCACTCGCCGCCACTACTACGAAGTAACCATTGCCGTCTCTAATCGTGTCTCTTACCTCCTCGAAAAGACACAACGCCGCCTCGTACAAGGAGCACAGGCCGTCGGAGGTCCGCGTGGGCTCCCGCCACTGGCTGCGATCTGCCGAGGAGCCCTGAGAAAACCATCAGGCACAGATGTTCGGGTCACGCACGGCTGCACCGGCACCAGCGCGAGCAGCGGGCATCGACTACAGTCAGCGATGAGAACAGCTTCTCATCCCCTTCCCATCAGGGCTGCGCAACGCACCCCAAGCCGACGGCTGTCGAATTAAAAATAAATAAACAAACGGCACCTGGCCTGGCAGGGGGGCGGCCTGTAAGAGCCATAAAAGTTGCTATAATGCACTATGCACACACGCTCTGCATGTCCGGGCAATCAGGAGCCCTACGGCCCTCGATGGCCACCCACCCCACATTTTTCCACCCGCTCAGCTGAGCTTCTGAGAGGCCAAAGAGCGACTGGAGCGTGACATCACCCCACTCCCGGCCACCGATTGGTCGGAGTGAAACCCGGCACTTTTAAACACCAATGACACAACTCATTTCACGCGACTTGTTTTCTATGCACGAGCGACTGTCAGACCGTTGGAGACACAAAAGCCGGGGTGGGTGGGATCGGCACTGTCAGCCCCAGATAGATGGAGAGCAGCCCGGACACAGACTGGAGGCTATGGTGGATGCTAGTCAGTGTTTCTATCACTTTATCAGGCTCGTACCATCGGCCAGCTCTCATTTTACGTGGCCAGAAGCAGCATTCAGAGGCCCCTTTTGTCCATCTTGGTCCAGTTAGAAATCACTGCTAACCCCATGCTACGCCTGAAACTTATGATGACAAAACACCTACACGCTTGCTAGCTATGGCCTACCACTGCATTACATTACATTGGATATTGTTCCACTGTGATAGTTCTCAAACTATCTAGTCCCAGTCCCATCCCAATCTATCCAGTTTATACACTGCAAATCGATGCCTGAAAGCATCATCGCATTGCGCATGTTTTCCTGCATCCCATAAGCTAGTGCTGCCACTGTTCGTACTTACCAGCGAGCGCCTCATCTGCATGAGGATGTTCATGAAGCAGTCGTAGCCGATGAGGCCCTCTTGGTTGGGCGGCACCTTGCTCTCGTGCATGGTGCTGACCACGGCCGACGCAGCCAGGGCCATCTCGATCCACTCCAGCAGGTAGCGCAGGGAGCCCCTCTGGGACGCCAGGCCCAGCAGCAGCTCCGAGGCCAGCCGCCTGCCCAGGATGTCCGCCCCGGAGTTGGGCATGGTCACGCCTTTCAGGAAGGTGGTGACCTGCGCCAGGCAGTCCAGGCCCATGGGCGGGATCTTGCTCTCGTTGGCCAGGGACAGGGGCGGCAGGGAGCTGACCACGTCGATGGCCGTGTGGATGACGTCGTTGCACAGGTTGATGCCCCCCCCGGGGCCCCCGCCCGTGCCGGGCGGCGGGGGCATCATCCAGCTCTGGCGCAGCAGGGCGAACAGGAGGCTGAGGCCCGTGCGGACGCCCATCTCGATGAGGGCGTCGGTGCTGGAGCGCGGCCGCTCGCTGACCGAGTGCAGGTCGGCCGAGCCCGAGTTGTTCTCCGGGGAGTGCTGCTGCTGCTTGACCTTGCCCTTGTCGTGGTACTTGTTGGAGAGCGCGTAGAAGATGCGCTGGAGCACCAGCACGCGCTTGCGCAGGGCGGCGGCGAAGGGCGAGTCGGAGCACACCATCTTGGCCAGGGCCAGCTGGCTGCTGAGCAGGGCGTCCAGGTAGTGCTCCTGCTCATCGCTGGACAGGGACTCGCGCTCAAAGTCCGGCAGCTGGGGACCCTTGAGGCACAGCACCTGCTGGGGCAGCAGCACCACCTCCTTGTTGGCCAGCAGCTTGGAGTAGAGCACGGAGACTCCCTCCCGCGTGGCGATGGACTCGCTGTCCTCCGTGATCCACGAGCTGTTCAGGTGCTCCAGCCATTTCAGTTTCACTGGGGGGATCATCAAAGCCATGGCATGTCACTCTGGAGCCATCAGTCCTGAAAGCGTGCAGTCAGACGACATGTTGTGAGCACATCTGTACACAGCTGAAGAGCAACAGGTGATAGTCATAGGTCATAAGACTGGAAAAGTGCTAGAAAATGACCCACATCTCCCACATCGTGTAAGCAAAAACCTCGGGCTGCACAATACATATAACTTCATCCTCACTGCAATATGAATATGCACAGTACAAATATCCCAATCGGTGTCTGAAATGCAATAAATGGTGGGTTATGGTGCACTATGCATTCATTCTGTGCCTGTCAATATATCTGTGCAATCTGAGTGGCCCGAGTGCTGCTAAAGCATCGCCCCAGTCTCTCCTCCGATTGGTCAGGGTGCATTCACGACAGGCTTCGTTTACAAATGGCAAGTCATCACAATCCCTATACCTGAAAGCATTACTGAACGCCAATCGATCCATTTGCACGGTGCACTTCGTGCAAACTCGGTGCGCCTTACAATGGCCGACGGGGTTACACTACGGCGTTTCCTCTACAGCTGCGCGGGCCTCGCAGGCCGCCAGGCCGACGAGGACCCCCGGCAGGCCACAAAAAAAAAAATGAACATGCCAAAAATAAGCGACGTATCTGGAGATCGGGACGATTTAATTTCACAACGGCACCTGTACGCACCCGCCTTTCTCTCGCTCCCACCCGCCTCCCTCTGCCTCTCCATCTCTCCCTCTCTTTCTAAATTTGGGTTGCAATATTACGGTATTAAACTGAGGGACGTGCTCTCCAGCTTTTCCACACACACACACACACACACAGGCAGGCTGATTTTGGACGAATGTGGTACGATTAGGTAGGTGTGACTACTGGCTGCGACAATGATTTCTAACTGCTATAATCTCAGGTATGGCCAGGGACGGTTTGTCACATATGCCGTCAGCATAAGCGGCCTGTTACAACAGGACCATCCCAGAGGGTTTTGCTAGAGATCCCCTCTGAAACGTAGGGCCAAGATGGTGCTCGGTGCTCATACGGGGTCAGACCACCACACTGCAGCCTCTCGGGTCCGCGCGACTTTGGTTAGGGCGAATCCAACTGTGTCAATATGTCATCCCACGCACCTCATCTGTTTAGGGTTCTTTCAGTGGGAGCTACGGGGCCTGAAAAAAATGAAGAGGGGAAACGCTGCAATGCAATGCAATAGAGGTCCACACCCCCTGCCCTTAGGCCCTCGCACCGGCTAAACAAGAGAAACCTCGGGGATATGCATATCACGTTTCCCTAATATTGTGCCGCCCCGCAAACAACTAATCCACAAATCTTGAAGCGAGGTTAAGGAATTGTGTGACAGAATAAGGTTTCCTAATGTCTCAACTACAAGTGCTGCGTAAAAGACAACCTTCAGTTTAAAGCGGCTGAGAGAGGAGCGAATAAATGGTAATGGTAACGCATCATCATAAGAGGTGGTGCATTTCCGTTGTAGTGCGGACTAAACACAGAATCCAGGTTACCTACATAGGTGCACAGACCTGATTAACTAAATTCAGTGCCAAAACTGGAAAACGATAGTGACTTTTCACTGGACTTCAAAATTTCACCGAAACGTGAAATTTGATTTAAGGAAGGACAAAGTCTCTGATTTGCTTAGTCATGAGGTAATTCATGCTGAGTTAACTGAACTGAACTTCCTGCGAGTCAATAAGCCGTTTCCATTTCCTATACAGTTATTAATGACTCTATATTGCACCAGATGCTACAACATAACAAAGGTTAAATAACAGAATTAATGTCAACAACAGAAATACTCCATTTGGACTCATTGCAGACCTGCACCTGTCTAGGAGACGGGGAAAAGCACGAACCAAAACAAGTCTGCAAAGCCAGCAGTAAACCGAACGTGGAGTGACTTTGCGTCTGCTGACCGGCAGTCGGTCTGCAAGGTTAAGCAAACATTTCATTCCGACAGGTTCCATACGTCACAAACCAAAGCAGTTCATCCCAGGGTAAGTCGAGGAGTCGCTACGGTTCGTTCCAATGACCCGGCTCACCATCACTAGACACAGCGTGATCCATGCGTATTGTTCCGTTTTCCCTTCCGACCGGCCGTCCGAAACCTAGAGAGAAAGGCGGGTCTGCGCCGGGGTCGATCCTCACAAGACAAACACAAGGTCTGCTGGAGAGCGCTGGCAGTCTGTCTGTCTGTCCGTCCGGAGGGGTCATGTCATGGCTGCCCGCATGACGACAGGTTGGTTTTCCCCCCTGCACGTGGCCAACGTGTCAGCGACGGGGCCACAAACAGCGTGGGATTGTTTCAGACTCGGACCCCGACCGCACCTATTCACCCCTGCGCTCTCAACGAATCGACGCATATGTTCTGTCTGCAAACTGTCACGGCCAAAGACGATTCTCCGCCAGGGCCAAGATGCGGTTCACAAATGCCCCGCACTTCAGAATACTCGCAAACCAGGACAGGTTGCGTCCACACAACGTCCACTTTCTCCTGGGAAACCTCTGAAAAGGACGATTTATCGATCGGCGGTTGGCCGATCAGATTGATGGCTGCAGCCCTACCGGCTGAGAGCAGCTTTCATACAGCCGAGCAGACATACGAGTTACGCAAGCCTCGCTGTACATGCACATTTGCACTGATGTGTGCATACGTCCCACGTTTGTGTATTTTGTGTGCTAGTCATGTGAGCCCCGTCTTGTGCCGCTAACGTGTCATCCACTTGGACTGTTGTCCGAACAGGGTCACCACAGCGAGTTCCTCCCAGCCAGGCACGACCGGACAAGCTGCAGAACCACCTGCCGGTCAATCAGATTCTGACATGAGCTGCACTACACAATTGACACTTTCATGGAGCACACACCGAGTGGCGTGATCCCGCATCATGCAAAGATACACGCGCAATGTCAAATCCTGTTTGGTACATTGTGTGTATACATTGTGTATATTTCGTGGCGTAACCGTACGTGCACCGCTGACCTATGTCATCCACAATGTGTGAAGCAGTCGCCTGAGCCCATCCGTCACGGCCGCGCGTCTAACCTGCGCGCCTACCTGGGAAGAAATCTCAGTCTGGAGTCAGGACTGGGAACGCGTCTTGGCGTAAATGTCAAAAGGCGAGCGAGACCAGCGGCTTAGGCGGAGGCACGGTGTTCGGCTCCATGCCGCGAGCCGGGGACGGCATACGGAGCAGAGACAGGTGTGTGTGTGTGTGTGTGTGCTGGTTGGGATCCCCGCTAGTCCAGCTGACGGCGGAGATGCGTCCGCGGGCAGCCCCCCTCGCCTTGCTCGCCTGCCTCTGACAGCCTCCGGCTGCTCGGCTAGGATCGGCCACACGGAGCCCCTCCGGTGCCGGGGGAGCCGTTAACGCTGTCGCCCCTGCTATTATTAGTACCGTTAGTACCGTTAGCAGCAGGGGCGACGTACGGGAGCCCGTACCTGGGCTTCGCAGCACATGGCTGTCGCGCAGCTCCTGGGCAGATGACACCTGACTGCTAACTCGGTGCCATGACACAGCTGAAAGCCGGGGAGGGGAGATGGGGCTGCTAGCGTGTTTGTGGTGTCAGATTAGGGGCGACTGTTTATAATCAGCGGCGGCCGACGGCCCCGCCGATCGCCGACACTGGCCCGCGGGACGCCGGGAAAGATTAAACCGTGTCGCCTAAGCCGAGGCTGCGCGGATAGGTGTTGTCGGCGAACCGAAAGTGCAGCGCCGCTCGCCGTACCGCTGGCTGCTCGCGGGAGCTAGCGGCGGCTAACTTTGCCCGTGTCCATCGCACCCAAACAAAGATGTCACAGCCCTGCCTCCGGGGCCTGACGCGGCCGGAATACGGTCGCTCAGAGGGGACGCCGACGTGCACACTGGCACGCCGGCTCAGCGACAAGGAGCGGGAGCTGCCCCCTGTCAGCTCGCTTTATCCGACGTCTCGCAAGCGCTAAGCGGGCTAGCATGCTAGCTCCACTTCCTAACGTCCAGCGGACCCGGAGCGGCTCTTACCGACGATCCTGTGGGGCCTCCTCCTCTGAACGCCGCGGTCACGCCACCAGCGAGCTGGCCTCCGTTGCATAAACACCGCCGGGCTCGATATCCGCGCGCCGTGCTAGCGTTATTGTGAAAGGGGACAGAGCCCTGCATGGATTTCCATGCCTGCGCCTCTGCCTGCCTCTCCCAGTACTGCTCGGTGTTGCTGCTCAGTCCTACTGCTCGGTCCTACTGCTCGGTCCTGCCCCTCGCCGAGCCCCACAGCCCAGGGCGGTGACGCTGGGACCGGCTGCTGCCTGTCTGCCTGCCCCCTGTCAGTCTGCCTGTCTGTCTGCCTGCCTGCCTGTCTCCCTGCCTGTCTGTCTGCTTGAGGCGTATGCGTGTATGTTTATGTATTCTATGTGTATTTAGTATATTGTCCCTCATTACAATAATTGCCCTTGCTGTTACTAACTTGTGGCTGCCTGTCTGTCTCCCTGCCTGTCTGTCTGCCTGTCTGTCTGCTTGAGGCGTGTTTGTTTATGTAGTCTATGTGCACTTTGTATATATTGTACCCCATTACAGTAGTTGCTGTTTCTCTCTCCAAATTGTTATGGCCGTCTGCCTGCCTGCCTGTCTGTCTGCTTGAGGCGTATGCATGTATGTTTATGTAGAGCATTTTGTATACATTGTACCCCGTTACAATAGTTGCGGTTGCTCTTTTTCACTTGTTTCGGCTCCTGTCTGTCTGTCTGGTTGTCTGCCTGTACAGACATACAGGCAGGTAGACATACTGTCCACCTGCCACATGCCTGTCTGTCTGCTTGAGGTGTATGCATGTATGTTTATGTAGTATATGTATATTTTGTATATATTGTACCCCTATTACAATACTTTTGTTGTTTCTAACTTTAGTTAGAAATAACTATACTGGCTGCCTGTCAGTCTGTCTGCTAGCCTGCCTGCCTGTCTCTCTTTTTCTGTCTGTCTGTCTGCTTGTCTGCTTCCTCGACAAAAACAATAAAGACAAAGAGTAATGACAACATCAACACATAATAGTAATAAAACAGAATCACAAGGTAAAAACACGATTAATACGCAAGCCTAAATTCACAACCAGGGACTACAGTAAAAACAGTAATAACTGACACTGACGAATGATTGAAATCTCTAATAAAGAGGTCTGAATCATCTTGTGGTGAGTTAAAGCAAGTTTAAACAGATGAATTTTTTCATTCTTTTTATTCTTAAAGCTTCCATGGAGACTGAGACAGGACAGAGACAGACTGGAGACAGGGGGAGAGAATTGCAAAAGGGTTGGAACCCCAAAGGTTAAGCAAGGTCACCTTTTGTTTTTAATTTAGAGCAGGGATAATTTGCTTAATATTTACTTCCTTCTCACTGTCGTCTATCTCCAGTCTCGTCACTCCCTCACTGAGAGGCACTAAAGAAGTCTCCGCCTCATGTTTTGGACCGTGGGTGAAGGAATACCTGGAGAAACCCACACATACATGGGGGAATAACATACACTCCAAACAGAAATGGCTGGTGAGCAAAACAAGAAGTTTCTTGATGTGAGACCGCAGCATTAGCCACTTCACCACCGATTGATACTCAATACTTATATTTTCTGGTGCAATGATCAGAACCTCTGTCTTGCCTCTGCTTGTCTGTAGGATATTCTCCTGCTCCACCTTACTGCAACATGTCATGTATGATGACAGTATACCATTTCTGTCATGACATGCATAATATGTGTGTTCATCATCTATGTATATTTTGTGTACATTTCATCATTCTTGCCCTACTTTCATGTTTCTAACTTGCAGCGCTTCACCGCTGAAACCTGAGTTCCCCCGAGGATGTGTCTGCCTGCCTGTCTATTGAAAGCAATGATTGAATGGTACTGTAATTGTTGTCAGTTATTATGGTTCAGAATGTTGTTGTTTGTTCAGAATTGCTCAGAATACGCTCAGATGTGACATCATGCGAAGTCACATGGTGCTGTCACTGGGCTTTGGGGTTATCTTGCACATGCAGACATAAAGGACCTTGGTCTGACTGGGTCGCAGTTGACACTATCTCACAGGCAGATCCTTGTTGCAGCTTGTGGTGTTCGGGAGGCATTTTCCATTTTTTACTTCCTTATGTGGCAGCCATTGAAGAGCTGAGAGAGATCGGACGGCACTCTCGCTAAGAGCTCTCCAAGCAAACAACTTGAACGAAACCTCAAAGTTTCACCTGAGTGATGTAAATATCTTTAAGGCTCATTAAAACTCACGTTAAAAGTGTCAACACTGTCAGCTTATCGGTCACCAAACAGTACCTTAAAGTATGAAAGAACAACTCTGGACTAATGACAATTTTATACTTTATTGGTATAACACAGATCAGCAAAGGTAAAGGACACAAAGGTCCAGTTGTTTCGTAACAAACATATCACACAGAAACACACAAAATTAGAGCAAAATGAGAGCTTGGAAGGTTAATTTAAGACAGCATAGCCTAATAATGACATTAAGGATGAAAACAGAATGAAGAAATCGTAGAGCAAGGCAATGTTTGAAAGTTTCACTCACCCTATGCAAAATGACGCAAAGCACAAATAGTTCAATAAATGAGATGATGCTTTGGCACATATCAAATGCTCGGTCAACAGTAGCACCACGGAGCAGTCTCTGCATGTGTGGTTTGGCTCCAGCAGAGTATTCTGAAGACTGAGAGTGGATCGAGAAAGCGCCACACAGCGAGTTTATATGCTATGGATAATTCACCATAATGTGTGTTATAGTGTGTGTCACGTGTTAAATGCTGGGGTGGATTTGGTACAGCATGCGGCAGGAAAATGACCTTTTAGCTGTTCAGGAACAGGCTTTTAAAAGAAGTTGACTTTTGTCCTGCTGGTTGGACATTCTTAAATAAACTTGAATGTATGTCGAGAATGTATGAATGTTTATAGCCGTATCACATTTTTCTCTGCTAAATCAGTGTCCAACACGCCGAAACTGCAAGTGGCGGTTAAATATAGTGAATCTCATGTGAGTTGAGGGCAAGGGAGGAATAATTTCAAATACCTAAATTACGACAGTTAGCCGTGAAAAGCGCCGCCAGGGGCCCATTCCGTGACTTAAAACGAGAAAGCCATATGCACGCTCAGAATAGTAGTACGCGTCTGCATATAGCGTGGAAGCAGCCTCGCTGGGTGTTGATTTCAGGAGGGGCTGCCTTCCCTCTTGGTCCAAGGTCTGGGTGGTGTCCCAGGTTCTGATCTGTTCCAGCACATTCCCGCCGGCGGCATCTCTCCTGCCGATGAACACCCCGGGGCTGCCGCTGCTCTCCCGTCCTGTCCCGTCCTGCCCCGCACAGCTCCGCGAATCAGCAGTTTGCCCGGAGAGGGCGCAAATTTCATTTCGGTTTCCATCTCTTCTTCCCGCTCGTGTCAAACCGATTTCGAATGTCATTTCAAATGTTTTTTTGACGCCACTTTACAGTGTCACTTTGAAACTGGTGAGCAGCTTAGGGCCCACGCACACAGATACAGATTTACTGTGGAAATCGAATCTGGAATTCTTTTTCAGACAGGGTGCTGGGCTTGGAAAGTCTCAAAACACTGCCCAAGTGTGGACGCCCCAAGATGGACCCAAGATATTGTGAAACACGTCTCCACCATTGACCAACACAATGGCAGACTACTTTTCTGCTTGTATGGCAGATGTGTGGTGGCATCACATACTCAATCAGACTTATCAGTTGATCAACTTTGACCTACTTTGACTGTTTGAATGGAGCTGATTTCATTTCAAAAGCGGTTCAAATCAACTGAATTGATTATCCACGAGATCATCCGTGAAGGAAACACACATTCATCTATCAAATGTAAATGCTTGCATTGCTTTTATATGACTAAAATTGACTGAATACATGTTTAAAATGAATGAATAAATGCAAAGACACTGACATGACTGCCTGAAGTAACACTGAAATGTCTCTGCCGGACATAGCGTTGTGTCTGAAAATGTTTTATTATTCAAAATAAGGATTCACAATAAATATTATGCTAACATAGAACTACAATGCAGAAGCGGGTTTACTCTTTACCCAACATCGTCAGCCCTTTCAGATGCTTTATAAATATTTTCTATTCACGAAACGTTTACCTTTGCTGTCCAGTTTCAAAGTCCAGGTTAATCCCGGACAGCAGTTCCCCTCCACAGGAGCGGTTTAGCAGCTCTTTCAGGGCTTCGTTCACGTCATTGTTGAAGACGGTCGAGAAGCTGCAGTTGGGGTATCCTCCTCCACCGCCATCTGTGGGGAAGGAACCCATCATCTCTTGCACCCATTTCAGCTCATTGCTGAGCTCCAGACGCAGCGCGTCCAGGTGGTTCTGTCTCTCCTGGTAGCGGCTGCTGATGGCACTGAGGCTGGAGCTGAAAGCCTGCATGTCGTCCTGCAGGCTCTTCTTGAGGGCCTCCACCTTCCGGAACTCGTAGCGGATTTGCGAGAGATCGTGGCGGACGCTTTCGCTCTCCTCTTTGTACCAGGCCTCCTTTTCATTGTATATGGAGGCCAGAGCGTCCATGTCTTCTTGCAGAGAGTCATGGGTGGACGCCAGGCTTACGAATGAGCTCTCCATTTGGTCAATGTCCTCCACCACCTGGGCAAAGCGCTCAAAGTTTACATAGGTGTTGTTGGGTGGCATGCTCGAGTGGGACTTGATTGTGTACTCCCTCAGGCGCTTGGTCTTCAGCTGTCGGCGGTCTCGTTTCTTTGGCTCCTGGGCTTTATTTTCTTCCTTGCGCTCATTGGACTTCAGGGTTTAAGGAAGAGATGATTAGTATCCGCGATCCAAAGAGACACAAAGCATACACGCAGTTGAGGAAGTTCTACTGATATGTCATATAGACATGCCTATGTTGATTTTATATATATATATGTATGTGTGTGTGTGTGTGTATATACATACATACATATATGTATGCATGCACATATACATATACGTGTGCAATACAACACTGTATGTAGATGTGTTGCTGTAAAAAGGCAAAGAAAGACTACTAAAACTGTGTTAAGGCTTTACCTTGATCCACGGGTGATTAAGGGCATCTTGAATTGTTAGTCTTTTCCTGTAAAAAAAACCCCCAAAAGTTACCAGTCAGGTTTGTTGGTGTCTATCTGCAGCAGGTGAAGGCAGAGAATATGCCTTGGACAGGTTACCAGACCATCACAGGGTATCAGGAAAATGTCTTGAATGTCTTACTTTTTGTCCTTCTCCAACAGCTGGCTGATGAATTTCTTGGCCAGCTCACTGGTGTGGCAGAAGAACTCATCGTCAAACTCGTAGTTCACGGCTGAAATGTTCTTCAGTGTGTCGTGCTTGGTCTCCCCGAGGAAAGGCGAGGCGCCGCTCAGCCTGGAAGTGAAACAGCAGAGCAGGAGGTTGATCACCCTGGATGGAGGAGGCCGCCGCCTCACCTGCAGAGACCTCTGAGTGGCATTAGAGAATTTGGCTTGACTTGCAGAATGTAGGTGATGACGCCAACGCTCCACATGTCTGCTTCCAATCCCAGAGGCTCATAGTTGACGATCTCCGGTGCTGAAAAGGAAGAGAAAAAGGGCAAGTTGGCAGCAAAAGCAACAGTATTCACAGCAATATTAAGATCTACACAATACAACATTAATAATTCACGTGGTCAAGTGTATGGATGCAAAAGGCTGAAGGCAAAACTGTGCAAATAGTATCCATCTAAGTATACAGGTCTATGACACTCACAATTGTTGACCCTGTCCTAACCATCAGTTTAGCAGAGGTGGCAAGAGCCTTCAAAATGACTAAAACAAACACGGCTCCATATTTTAAATTGAGAGGTTTGTTCCACCATCTAGGGACCACAAAGGAAAACAATCCGGACTGTGATTGAATTGTGCGCGCGGATGGCAGTGCCAGACGACGTTCTGGGGTGATGTAGTGCTGAGGAGGGGGTATAAATCTGAATGATGGCATTCAGGTGAGTGGGAGCAGACCTACAGTAGAGGTCACCCCGTAGGGCGACATCTGAATTTAAGGTGGAGATCTATTCAGAAGTGGCGTCACATGTGCCCCCTTTGGCTGCTTGATGACAAGGCGTGCAGCTACATTCTGCGCCATCCGTAAAGGTTCGCTGGCACGTGAGGGTCCAGCTCCAGGTCCAGACAATGGCTGCATTTACCGGATTCTTTGAGAAGCCACTTAAGAACGCCCTGAGAGAAGGGCACGTTTCCCAGAATGGCTCTTAGCTGAAGAAGATCTTTTCTAAGAAATGAAGGTCAACCTGACCCACACTTCCAAACGCTCACAGATCCAGCAGCGCCTGGGAAATCTATATGCGACAGTCATTGAAACATTAAAACACCATGCACCGTGATGAATGTGCACTCAGTCGCGGGGGTCGGGTTCCAGAACCCACTGCGAACGATGAAAATACTGAGTAGAAACCGTATATATTTTTAGATATTCTTCCATCCCTCGGCACAAAATGACGACACCGCCAAGGGCTCTTGACTCACAAGTTGAATTGGCCACCATCTGCAGGCGGTAACCCACACCAAACACTCCACCGCAATACACCTACCAGGCTGGCAGAGGTGTGGATGACGCTAGGGTTTTCATCTTCAACGCTATCCATAAACATCTGGAAACCCAGCATACCGCTCAGCCAGACTCAGCGTTCAACCATACAGCCACATGGGTTAGGGCTAGGGTGAGGGTTAGGTTTAGACTGACCACCTGCTTCCACATTGATCAGTGATTTAGCCTATGGATTACAGGCTTTATCACCAACAGATCACAGAGAACGGAGGAGGACAACTCCTTGTCCGACACCCCCCACACCTCCACCGGCTCTCGACGGGGCTGTGTCCTTTGGCCTCTGCTCGTCATATCCAGCTCCTCGCCTCTGAGCAACTTTACAGTCGCCCTTAGCACTTTTGTTGGCTGTTGTTGTGCTGCCTTTAAAGCTACTTTCATGCTCATTTTAAATTGCCCCCGAGGGATGACTTCAGTGTTTTTGAATTGAATCAGTTCCTTTGTCCTCA
The DNA here is from genome assembly GCA_029224185.1 of Karalla daura. Taxonomy (NCBI): domain Eukaryota; kingdom Metazoa; phylum Chordata; class Actinopteri; order Chaetodontiformes; family Leiognathidae; genus Karalla; species Karalla daura. The sequence goes on along the minus strand of CM055190.1, from coordinate 26,978,500 downwards.
GTTATGTGTCCTGTTGTGACCAGTGTGAGTCCCCTGTAGTTGGGGCACACTCTCTGGAACCGCCACCTCATTATCTATGCAACGTTGCAGGGACTTGTCGGCCATGACAGCCCTACTACAGTGCATCCCGAGAATTAAGAAACTCAAGGTAAAGCTCGTCCACCCCTGGCGTGTTGTCACAACAGGAGTTGTGGAGCCAATGTGAAGTCCTCTGGCTCTGTTTCCTCATTAGAAAACATGTGAGTAGGGTTCATGAGATTCTCAAAGTATTCCTTCCACTGCCCTACTACTCCCTCACTTGATGTCTGCAAGTGGTGCGGAGGAAGGGACTCGTCGGTGAACCGGTTTGCCAGAATCTCTTCACTCAATTCTTTAGCATTCTGTTAAGTTTGCTCATGTACTGTGTTCTTTCTTTTGTCACAAAACCCTAAGGGTTTGAGTTAAATCATTTGAAGCAATTAGAAAGAAGAGGGTTGAGTTGGAGAAAACGTTTATTTAGGGAGGGACCATCCAGTGCATGAGCTCATCCTCTATCTTCCTGAGCAACGATGAATAGTTTTGGAAAACTTCTTCTTGGAAAACTCCTTCTTTCCCTCATTGAGGGACTGATAAATGTAAACACTGTTATTTCCGTAATTTTTTTTTTAAATGGCCATAAAATCCTTTTATTAAATATTAGAAGCTGAAATGATAAACCACAAATTTGCTTTTCGATTTCAATCTACAATGCAACTTAACCCCTTTTGTGTTTTGTAGCGTCCTGCTTCACATTATTGGGATTCTTACCTACAAACTCAGGCGTTCCAAAGATGTTTTTGAACTCGACACCCGTTTCAATCTTGTGAGCGAGACCGAAATCGATGAGCTTGATCCTCGGCAGTGGCACATTCCTCTCCAGCAGCATGATGTTCTCCGGCTGCAGGTGACACAGACAAATATTTATTCATGGAAGAACCATGGAACTGGAAATATATCATTATAATATACATATCTCGATGTAGTCGGAAAGGTAAAAAAAGAGCTCATCTTGAGACACAGTAAGAGCAAACAGTGCCTTTCTCAGTGTGTATCCATACGTGATTGGTTGAATGCTTAGTGTGTTAACCAATCACCACACGTGTGGTCCTGGTCACCAGGAAGAGACTGCCTGTTGACTCCAGTGACTACATTATGAAGATGTTTGAGAGGCTGCTTCTTAAGCACCTAACACTTAAGACCCAAGGCGAAGGTTTTCATGGATCCTCTACTACATATCGGGCAAACATTGGTGTGGATGATGCCCTCATCTCTACAAGTGATCCTTTTTTAATTTCATTCAAATAATCCATGACATGTTTCCAAAAGCGATGGGAAAGCAGATCTGGAGGGCAGGTTGTTGGGTCACCTAGCAAGCATCGAAGCATCAATACAGATGTTTCGACACTTCCAGTGGTTCTTCAGGTACAAACAACAAGTCCGATGTGTTACTAAATTCTGCATTCTGTTGAGATTAAAGACCGGAAACAATGAAACCGATCACAGTTCTGAAGTGGTCTGCAACCGGTCATGTAGTGGGTGTTTTGAGACTAGATCGCTGTCTAAAAAAGATCAGAAGTAGAGAAAAGGGAGGGAAGATTTTGGGCTTGTCTTTCTAACGTACTATGTTTTGCATTGTTGCGTATGCATTGTATTGCAAAGTATTTCAAAGTGCACTGTCAGTTTAGTGTTGCTCCACTTGTGACAGCATGTGACAGCAACAGCTGTCACATAGAGGGCAGCTGCTTGTCACCCACCCTCAGGATAGGACTATTACCTGCAGATTCTGTTACCTCTCATTCCATATGACAAAATGCACTCCTACACTCGCACCTTTGTACAATTTAGACTCTCCAATTGACCTTATTGCATGTTTTTGGACTGTGGAAGGAGACACACACACACAGGGAGAACAAGGAAACAAGACACACAGTAATGGCCGGCAACAGCACTAACCACTTGATGAGTGGTTCTATTCCCTTTTGATTCTGTAATATAAACCACTCTCATCTCATCTCTCCCCTCCAGACAGACAGAGAACCAGACAGACATCGAAAAACATCAGACAGGAATCTGGGAATAAGGATGTGCTGGGAATTATCGGTAGCAATAGTTTTTAGTAGATAAAAATGAATAAAAAAAGGAATACCATAACATAGTAGAGGTTGGATTTCCCTCCCTACTTGATGAAATAGGCTAAACAGCATGCTTTCCTGTCTGTACATATGAGCAGCGCACTTCCCATCTTAGGTTTCTTAAACTCTGGGGACCCTGTCGATCACATAATGGAGATGCCTTACCGAGACTTAATTCATAACAATAATAATACATTTTATTTGTATTATTTCTATTCTAAACGCCTTTCATGGGGGACACGATACAAGGACACTATACAATCATATTAAAATACAGTACAATTGAGAACATCGTTTTTTTTACAAGACAGCAAGTAAAAAATAAAAAAAACTCAATAAAGTTGGAAATTTAACCAAGAATTGGATATGAATGTAGATCTTTGACGAGAGGCTATCAGTCCCAAGCAAGTTTAATACAGGTGAGTTTTGAGCTTGGAACTGGACCCTGTGTTGTGTTGTGTTGGTTTGCATTGCACTGTCTGGTTCATTTCCTTTCCTCGACTCCTCTGATCTCACTCCTCAACATTCATTCCATCCATTTGGATACTAGTCTTTATGTGGACCGCACACGCCACACCAAATTGGTCTGCGAGTACGTATGGGCAATGCTCTTGCTTAAACCAGCTTAAAAGGGCTTAAAAGCACTGAGTCTGTGTGTGGCCCTTGTTGAGTCATTCAAGCGTGGATCGACCTTTTGTCCCCGTAACACAATGTCACAGCTGAGCTAATGGCGACAGTGTGCGTTTCACACTCTGACCCCGTGACTCCGACACGGCTCGGAAATATGATGTGGTCTTGAACGTCAACAAAAACAAGAAAGCCCTGAAGCTGGAAGAAACTTGTTCTGACATTGGGTCAGCTGAAAACAACACTGAGAGTGAAGGGTTTACGCTGAACCTGATCGGATTCATTGACTGATTGAGATATGTGATCGCTGGGCATACGGCGAAGCAGCACATCTTCAATTTGAATAGAAGCAACGAGAAAGTTTCCGAAACTTTCCTTTGACCAGTTTTTGTCTGTTAAACTTCTTGATCTCAGCTACTTAACGGTTCCTGTAATTCCTCAATGACTGCAAAATGACTTCCTGTGGAGGAAACAGGGTACTTCTTCTGGGCCATCATTTCATCATTGTATAGGCTAGACATGACTAGTCAATTTAAGAAAGTGACCGACAGATAGATCGACAACAGCAATGACTGATTGATGCAGCCCTACCAAATAGTGAGTATGCATATAGTCCTGTTCGAGATGCATTACCTACAGTATAACCCTATGAGCCCAGCTACATATTAGGGCAGACCCATGTGACACCAAATAAATGTAAAGAAAATGGATGAATTCACGTTAATGTTGTTGACTTTTCGACCCGAGTGTGCTCTCATGTGGACAAACCTTGAGATCAAAGTGAGCAATTTTTCGGGAGTGGAGGTAATTCACCCCCTCCAGGATTTGCTTGATGAACTGGGTGGCCTCTTCCTCGCTCAGAGACTCTTTCTGCGCCAGGAAGTCAAACAGCTCGCCTCCAGAGACCCTGCAACAAACACACACACACACACAAGTCATCCTGCTGCTGTCCCACCAAGGCTTTATGTACATGGACAGCAATATGAATATTGAGTATAAGTAACCCTAACCCTAACCATAACCCTAACCCTAAGAGGTTCTCATCTCTGTGCCATTGATGAATGAGAATCTCTACATACACTCCACACAATTAATACATATATGACCTTATTCCGGTTAAGGTCACGGAAAATCTTTTGACATGGTTGAGTCTTGTTCAAACTTTGTTTTTATTCTGGTTAGCATGAGAATTTTGCCATCTAGGGGAGCGTAAGAAGTCGGTGTAGGTCATTTCTCAGACTTTGTAAATCAGCGCTTTGCATGTCCTCACGTGTTTTCTGGACAACTGCCACCCTGTCACTCACAGCTCCAGGATGAGCACCACGTCAGTGCGGTTCTCATAGACGTCGTGCAGCGTGACGATGTTGGGGTGCTGAGTCTGCTGCAGGATGTCCACCTCCCGCTCTATCTCCTCCAGCCTCACGCCTCGGGAGCTGGCCATGCTCTGGCGCTTCTTGATGAACTTGGCTGCAAATTCCCGCCCAGTGCTTTTCTCCCGGCATTGCTTGACAATGGCAAACTGCCCGCTGACGTACAGAGGGGGCGAAGGTGGTTTGGAGTGAGGGTAAATGCCGATAAACGTACAAACACACACTGTGAAACAATTAACAGTTGCATGATTTGCCCACCAGGGGGCATTGACTGGTTCACAACTCTTGAAATGAAGTGGCGGTTTCTTTGCCAGATTTGTCACCATTGTGAACTCCTACAGATCACATTTGGAAATAAGCGGGGATGAGGCAGATCATTCAATGATTGGTCAAAAAATCAACTTTTTACTTCATTACCATTCACTTGAAAACAAACAAAGATATATTCAATTTTAAAAGCAAATGCAGACTAAAGATTTTGTTGAATTTTGAAAACATTTCTGGGTTGGGTTGGGTTGTAGGTGCTAGAGATGGGCTCTATGCATACCTGCTACCTCACCTGGGCCGAGCAGGCTACAAGGCAGCTTCCTTCCAAGGTTTTAGTGTTGGTGTATTATCATATGTATTTAGCCTCTGCTGTTTCCATTCAAAAGGGAAATAAATATGTGCAGATATTCGTCACCAGACTGGTACTCCACATGCTAAGTCGTTGATCCTGGACAAACAAGTAAATACGTTGCCCTAGGGGACAAGATTTACATTCTAATAGAGATTGTGTGGATTCTTATAATAATGCAATGCAAAAAAGCAACTTTTGTGATGTCTCTTGGTCAAATATGTTTCATGTGCGCAACCTCATCTGTTTCCCCTGCTTGGCTTGGTTTGTAAGACAACACTGCACTTCCCCGTGTGTGAGCAGCCCGTCTGGGGTCAGTTATAGCCATGGCTAAAGATAGAAGACTCTTAAAAAGCAGCCTGACGTGCACAACAGTTGTCCGAACCTGACAACAGACCTCAACCTACAGGAACTGTTGTGGGCGCTCGCTGCACTTTCACCCCAGGAAAATTTGACAGCAATTATATGAGATTTAGAAACACACATAAACACGCACACACACACACACACAGACACACACACACACACACACAGACACTCTCTCTCTCTCTCTCTCTCTCTCTCTCTCTCTCTCTCTCTCTCTCTCTATGTGTTTAGATTGTCATTACATAATGACCAGGCAGACAGTAAACTCAAGAGTCGAACAAATACACAGGCACAGGTGCAGGTGGCACTTCAACACAGCAGTTGATTATTCAATGCGATTTCCATGTTGTTAAAGCACAGCAGTTGCTAACTTTTTCAATGGCACCATAGGAAATGTGTTGCAAAACCACAAAACGCTTACTTCAAATACCAGTATTTCACATAAATCCAGGCAAGTGACCAAATTTGAAATGATTGCTGTTACATATTAATATTACTGACGTGTCTGATACTTCAGAGTATTAAAATAGTAGCTGGCAGCTACTTGTCAAATTATCTCCAAAAATGTCAAATTAAAGGTAACAAATACAAGTTACATCCCCTTAAGTAATAACATATATTCATAATTCTGTGTCTAAAAATATCAAAATAAAGCTGGTCTGTCACTAAAATCAATCAAATGCAGAATGCATTTTGACACATGTTAAATTCCTCTGTTAGCTATTCAAGACAACTTATCAAATTGAAATGTAGTAGGATGTCTGTGCATTCATACTATATGTATTTAGGATTTTGATCCACATCAAACGTCGCAGAAATTGCAGAAGAGCCATAAATTCGTGCTGGCATTGCTGTACCTTCCCAACTCTTCGCCGATTTCATAGAAGTCCTCCACTCTCTGCTGTCTGAATAAGTCCATGGCTGCAGTCCAGGAGCACATTACCTATAGTAACAGTCACTTATTACCGTTAGTTCACTGTACGTTATAAGGTCAACTAAATGCCATCATCCTGAGAGAAGCACAGCCAACGATGGTCTGACTGGGGGACCGGTGGCGTCAGGACACAACAGAGAATTCGTGTTTAAAACGTCTGGTCTTCATCGCGAACACGCTGTCCTCGTGTGTGTTTGTGAGAGAGAGAGAGAGAGAGAGAGAGAGGGAGAGAGAGAGAGAGAGAGAGAGAGTGTGTGTGTGTGTGTGTGTGTGTGTGTGTGTGTGTGAGAGAGAGAGAGAGAGAGAGAGAGCGAGAGCGCATAGGCGCTAGATACACTGGGAACGCTGGGGCATGTCCCCACCATTTTTTGTCATGATCACCTTAGTGTCCACCTCTTTCTAAGACGCTGATTACCTATTAACCAATTTAATGAATGAAGAAATAAAGTCACTTTCACGCGAGGTCCGTTCAGGTACCGTCGGACACGCAAGTTACGTTCAGGTACCATGGGACAAGCTAGTTTCCAAACCAGGGATCGGGACAAATGGTCACAAATGGTTAGATGTCAAACCCAGCACCCCCACCTTCAGTTGTCCTCTTCACTTTTCAAAATAAACCGACGCCAGTGTGTGCGTTCAGATCATGGAAAATCTGAAGAACAACAAGCAAATTTACATCAGGACACCTTACGGTTGCTGAGAATTGTTTCAGATTAATCAACTTTTTATTAAGGAAGGTAAACGGTTCAATTACCAAGAATACATTACTTTTTAAAGACCCTGATAACCCTGAAAGAATTTGCTATTGTCTTTGAGCTATTTTAGCAGGGATTATCATGCTTTTTAAGGGTCATATATTTCCACCTTCTACTATAATTCCTTTGCCTGATTCACATGATACACCTATAGGGAAAGAATTTGGTCCCTCCCTAATTGGTATTTATTAGTTAAAGAAATTCTGGAAATTAGTAAAGGAAATCCCCTTATGGCAATAATAATGGCAATTTTGTATCTTAAAAAAAAGATTGAATCCTACATTAAGACAGTAACTATCTCTTGCAACACAAAAGCTATAAAGATGCTTCTCTATCAAGTCTTTCGGGGGCAGACTGGCTTTGGGCCTGTGATGTTAACTGTGATGACTGTGACATCTTCTACAACTCGGATCTGTGTCACATACAGAAGTATGCAGACGACACAGCCATTGTTGGGTGCATTAGAGATGACAATTAGGAGGAGTATCGGAGACTGGTGGGGGACTTTGCCAAATGGTGCCACACTTACCACCAACAGTTCAACATCTCTAAGACGAAGGAATTGGGCATCAACTTTAGGAGGATATTGGCGCATATCCAAGAAGAACACATAAACTGATCAGGAGGTCCGGCTCCGTGATTGGCATGAAACTGGACTCTCTGGTCAAACGCAGAACCACTAGAGATAGGAACTCCATTGTCCATCATGCCATCATGCTCTACAACTCCTCACTTGGGGGGAAGAGGAAATGGGGAGGACAGAGGGGAAGGAGTGGTAGAGCCCACTGTATACTGTTTCTTTAATTTTTTAAGATTATACTTAGACTATTTTATAATATTATACCAAGTTGATCCATAAAATTAAAGTTTTCTCTGCTTCTTCTCCGCTCTAGCTCTCGCGCATGCGCAATACGGACCGCCATACCGCGCTGCCCCGTTTCAAGATGGCGGCAGCACTGACGCATGCGCAGTAGCAAGCTGTTTACGCCTGATAGCTTACTACAACCACAACCTGGAGAGAACATGACGGAGCCGACAGAGCATCCCGGCGCTGAGGGACTTTTACCAGACAGCCAGGATGGCCTGGCAGCGGGGACTGATAGCCGGACAGCGGGGCCTGCTACCCGGGACAAACCCGTGTGTCTCATCGTGCTGGGCATGGCAGGCTCCGGGAAAACCACCTTCGTTCAGGTACGCCGGACAACACCACGAGTTAGCTAGGAAACTTCCCGAAAAGATCGAGAGTTTCCGCACAGTTCCTGCTCTGAGAGCTGACAAGACACTGGAAGACGCTGTGAAAACAACGGGGGAAACTGGTTTCCTGTCGGTCATTCCGTTAGCTACAAGCCCTTGTTGTTGTTGTTGTAGTTGTTAGCTTCTACCGGCTACTCAAGATACCACAGTCCCGTAGCAGGCATTGACAGTAATGCTACAAAGCGCGATTGCTCATCAACAATATCACCTATCATACACGGGACATACGGAAACCACTGCAGTGCAAGTGGTGACTTGGGAATCCAGTTAGTGTTCTATTGTGGTTGACAACCTGCTGACATCCCGCCTGGGCTATTGGTGAATCCCCCCTCCTCCCCCCTCTGTTTTCGTTCACCTCTGTATCAGGCCACGTGTCCCGTACAAACTCCCACTGGCTTCTTGTCAGATGTAGATCTGACACCTCCTGGCCTTGCCAGCCTCGTCCCCATCAACACACTCACCCGTACTCTCGGGTGTTCTTCCACTGAGCGGTCAAGAGCCTCCAGCCTCTTGGCCATGTGCCTCGGGATCGCTGTGCCCCAAGAGACAGCAGGAAACACTCTTGTGATTCTCTCATGATCGCAAGATCACCACTACGTGTTCTGAAAGGTGCTCATACATGAAGTGCATGTGTACTTTTTGTTTTCCCACAGAGGCTGACAGCTCACCTCCACTCCCAGAAAGCACCCCCGTACATCATCAACCTGGACCCTGCTGTCCACGAAGTCCCCTTCCCTGCAAACATCGGTCAGGCTCAGCATCCATACTCGCTCTCATCCTTCGCACCTCACCCCCTCTGCGTCCGTCCGTTACATGTTGCATTCGGTCTGTCTCGGAATAAGAGGACGCGACATAGAGGCGTGACGCCCTATGAGCGGCCGCTGACATAGACGCACGTGTCACATGTCTCGACGTCTCCCCCAGACATCAGGGACACCGTCAACTACAAGGAGGTGATGAAGCAGTACGGCCTGGGACCAAACGGGGGCATCGTGACGTCGCTCAACCTCTTCGCGACGCGCTTCGATCAGGTGAGCGCGTGGGAACGCAGCCGTGTGGGGTTCCGTCGCATCACTGACACGATGCAATGTACTCAATGTGTGTGTGTGTGTGTGTGCGCTCTCCAGGTCATGCAGTTCATTGAGAAGAAGCAGCAGAGTCATGGGTCAGTGTCTGTCCTTGCGATGCAGCTATGATGGATGATGATGATGAAGATGATGATGATGCTGTGAGCTGGCATGCTGTTAAGGGTGTCAGCACTCTCATGCGTGGCGACCTCTGACCCTTGCAGGTATGTGCTGATCGACACCCCAGGTCAGATCGAGGTGTTCACCTGGTCGGCGTCTGGAACCATCATCACAGAGGCTCTGGTAGGTCTGCACACACTGTTCCTGTCGTACTGTATGCACAAAGGTGAGGCTGGCCGGGGCTCAGTGTGCTATGCCTTAACTCTCCAGAATTGAATAGGACGAGGTGACAAAACTATGTGTGTGTGTGTGTGTGTGTGTGTGCCAGGCATCGATGTTTCCCTGTGTGGTCATCTACGTGATGGACACATCGCGCAGCGTCAGCCCGGTCACCTTCATGTCCAACATGCTGTACGCCTGCAGGTGGGTAGCAGCTTCGCTCAGAGCAAGACCCGCTGCTCTGCCTGCACAGCAGATGTGAGAGCTTCCTTTGACTCTAACGCGGCTGCTGGGTCTCTCCCTCAGCATCCTCTACAAGACCAAGCTGCCCTTCATCGTGGTCATGAACAAGGTGAGCTGCCCACCCGTCCGCCGTCCGTCTGTCTGTGCTCAGGCCCGTGTGCTGGCTGCCCCCTGCCCTCTGACCCGTGCTGTGTGTCTGACCAGACGGATATCATTGACCACAGCTTTGCTGTGGAGTGGATGCAGGACTTTGAGGTGTTCCAGGACGCGCTGAACCAGGAGACCTCGTACATCAGCAACCTGACCCGCTCCATGAGCCTGGTGCTGGACGAGTTCTACGCCAACCTGAGGGTGAGGCGCGCGCCGGGCACAGGCCGGCCCACACAAGGGCCGCCTCTCCTCTCCTCTCCTCTCCTCTCCTCTCCTCTCCTCTCCTCTCCTCTCCTCTCCTCTCCTCTCCTGACTCTGTCGTGTCCGCGCCTGCAGGTGGTGGGCGTGTCGGCGGTAACGGGGACCGGACTGGACGAGTTGTTTGCTCAGGTGGAGGATGCTGCGGAGGAGTATGAGAGGTGCGTTTGAGCGGCTGTGACCATGTTTGGCCACCCAAAGCCTTCGCTGTATTCATATAAATCAACATTTACAGCTTTGCCCATTCTGCAAAATGGCACAGTGAACATGGTGAGGCGACTGGTTCAGGTTGTCTGCTTGTTGACACACTGATGTCCTCCTCAGGGACTACCGGCCCGAGTACGAGCGACTGCGCAGACAGCTGGTGAGTTGTCACTGTGTTCCCTGGCATGCTTCTCATCCTCCACAAGTTGACGCTGACCTCCCGTCTGTCTCTCCTCCTGTCCGTCTCTCTCTCTCTGTCAGGCTGAGGCTCAGAGCTCCAAGCAGCAGCAGCAGCTGGAGCGTCTCAGGAAGGACCTGGGAGCTGTGGGAATGAACGCCACGCCTGGCTCGGGTACGGCCGCCATCCCCACCACCCAAAGCCCGACCGTGGCTGGGTTGTTTGTTTGTTTGCTTGTTGGTGCACTCACCGACCTGTTGTCCACAGAGGACGCTGCTGTAGCTGGACCCAGTGACCTCATCATGACCCGGGGAAACCCCGACCGCGAGGAGGAGGACGAGGACAGTGACACGGACGACATTGACCACATAGGTGAGGAAGCGGCGGCCTGTTTCACACTGGTCAAACCATGTTGATACTCCATCTGTCATTTGAACAAATGTTCTCTGTTCTTTTCAGCCACAGAGGAAAGCAAAGAGGCGGACGCGTTTGGAAACTTCCTGATGGAGAGAAAACAGGTGGTTCAGGTGCGGAACAAAAGGTGTGCGGCCACCGAGGAACCCTGACCTGTGACCTCAGCGAAGACAAAGAAAGAGACACTGAAGGAGGGAGGGAGGTGGTTTCATCACCAACAGATGCTTTCTCCCATCAGTTTGTCCTCTCAGACTCTCAGAGCTGAGCCGTCTGATCAGGTGATCCCTGACCCTGTGACCTAGCGTTCTCCTAAAGCTCCATGGTGTCACTCCTCCTCCTCCTGAAACAGAAAGGTTCTATTTTTATACTAATGAAGAATACTACGCTGACCTTGTGGGCTTGTGTTTGTTGCACTGAAAGAATGTCTGATTTGCAAAAATAAAAGGTTTAAGCTCTATGGTGTATCAGTTAATCCTGCTGTTTATTACGGGGCCATGGAGAGAAACAAAAAAATTACAACTTTTTGGTATTTTATTTGCACATTTGAACTATTTTGTATACACGTCTGGAGAACTACAGTACGTAGAGGACCACAGACCCTTGGATATGGACAGAGAAGCTAACTTAAGGGGACATATGCAAAACAGACTTTTTCATTGCTTTAGTCTGTATATAAAGCGTCAAACCATCACTCTTTAAGCGTCACTTTCGTCAACTAAGTCAGTGTTTAGTAAACGGGAAACGAAAAATGTTTCTCCAAACGGGACTTTTGACTTTTGACTAGTCTCATTGCAACCTAGCAAGGAGGTTGATGTCCACAGAGCAGACGCCCCATGTACGGAGACTGCAGGGATCCTACCCTGAATCACACTACCAGCTGTTTTCTTACCAAGAGAGCATGCTCTCTGTGACCCCGGATTTACATCTTGCATAACTGCACCGCGTTGTGAAACGGAGCTCCTACACAACCACTTCAGTCAATTAGCCCATTTCCACGGCTAATGCAGCAGGGCTGTCATGCCAATGGCATTTTTACGGACGGGCTTCTATTTTTGACGGGCAAATTCAGCAGCGTGGCCAGGAGATACAGCGTGAAACAGCATGAAACTCGTCAAAACAACATATGCTCCGAGCCGTTTTTCAAAATAAGAGCACCCGATTTACCGCTGTATTGTAATACGCATGCGCAAACTTGGGAGCTTCCACACACACACACACACACATACACAGCCTTCTCCTTGCTACACCCACCCTCTGATATTTGTTTTCTTGTGTTAATACGAAGTTAAACCGCAGCTCCAGGCGCAGACTAACCTGGTTGCTGTCTAGGTGGGCGGGGCATGTAGGAGCTCATGGGCATTTAAAGGGAAAGGTGCCAAAATTGAGCATTTGGACAGGTCCAAGGCACGTTAGTTACATTACTTGTAGGCATCGAGGAATCGTCTCAAACAAACATAAATGAGCATAATACGTGTCCTTCAACGTTTACTTCAGTCTGGGAATGTCTTACAAAGACATTCTCGTAACACTTCCTTTGCACGGTATTATTGTGTGGAAGAGACCGATGACTTGGAAGAGGTGATAGACTTCATAAACAGTCTCTTGGAGGGTCCTGGAAAATCTCATGGGCACAGATGGACGGGGCTCTTTTGTTGGCTGCCCAAAGACAGGCCCGAGAAGTCTTCAAACGGAAGGTTTGTTCAGGTCACAGGTAAAGCAAGGCGACGTTGGGCTCAGAGACAGCATTCTCACAGGATCTCAGTCAGAGTGAGTCCAGATGAGTGGGCGCACTTCATTTTCACCCTGTAAGCACCTCACACAGCGTGACGTTGGTACAATAAACAACATTCGCGGCTCTGCGCTGCAGAATCGTACAAAGAGTTACGTGTCGATATAGATATGCCGTAGATAATCGGGCAATACCGTACGCATTTGGTGCTGGTCCTCCTATACGTGGAGCCTCCGCTTGGGCGAGTGAGTGTAAACGATGTACATTATGCATGGTGAACTAGGCTGCATCGGCACAAAGCGAAGTTCAGTTCACATTGGAGCGCAGCGGCTTCCGCTCAGGACGCTGACGACAATGAAGGGAGTCACAAACATGGTGTCTGCTCATGACGCCGATCACAAGCCAGGGCAAGTCAGATGATGACAGAGTTCATCCAGAGTGTCACAGGCCTCCTCTGTCAAGTTACGACAGCCGCACCAATGGTGACTTATGCCAGAGATGTTCATGTTACCGTATGCTTATGCTGCACCGTTCCTCCTGGACATCGAGTCATGCATATCACCCTAACGAAGGGTCAATGGAGGATAATTCTGTCTGAGCTTGACCCCGTCAATTCCCACCTTCACCAGAGGTGACGTTGCATTCAAAGGCATTACTTTGTATTCTGCACAGTGCCTAAAAGTCTGACTTGTGTCAGGCAATTTGTCATATTTGGTTTTTGGTCACGATTGTGCTGTTTGAAAGCCAAGACACACCACTAGAACAGGGGTGGCATCCTGTAGCTCTTCAGCTTGCTTTGTAGTGGCCGCTATCTTCACATCAAATGTCAGCATATAAAAATGGAAACCCAATTGTAATCTGAATTTACCAATGTCCGAGACTGGTTTAGCCATAGCAAACTGTTATTAGACAAGAAGACATCATATATTGTGTTTGGTACCAATCACACTCTTTCCCACCTGTCTGTTGATCCGTCAGTAACCCTCTTAACCCTGGCCTTAAAGGGCCTTTGCAGATCCATACTAGGAGTCCCATGTCAAACCCACCACAGCACGATGCATCAGGCCCTCACTTGGCTGCTACTCAGATACTGGCTTCAGTGCTTCTTCAGATTACTCATTACTTGATCTCCCTTACCTAAACAATACCACCGTATGACTGTTTCAGACATACTGTTGGTATTAATTGCACCATTCACCCGCTATGTCTTTAGAGCTTGTGCGTGGATTATGGATATGTCGGTAAATATGTATATATCCATTTACATTTACTACTTATCCTGATGGGGATCCTTTTAACAAAAGAAAGGAGAGAGCTGAACAAGATTCTCAGATACCCCAGATGGAGGTAGTGCTGTGAGTTCATGTGCATCTGAAACATTAACATGCAATTGTAAGTACGTTATTATCTCTATAGAAAAATGACTCCATGAAACAGCCAAAGACAGAAAAAAACATCTCATTCACTACACGGAGCAGTTCAAATAATGAGTCATTCGGTAGTTAGAACTGCTGTGCAGCACTGGTGGGGGCAATTTAGGGCAAAATGAACGTTCCCAAGCTTGTATGGTTCATTTGTTATGAATATTCCAAGATGTTACATTTAGAGGCCTGCTGTAGCGCCACCTTCAGGCCTACCTATCTTGTGTTTCCTGTTGAGGATTGGACCTTTTTGAAGAGTTAGGGTAGATGAGTCGTATGTCAGTGTTTCACAGAAACACACAAACTGACCAAGGCAGTTAGCCACCTGTAGCGTGTAAAGCCAGCTGGGTGCATAAGTAAAAACCTGAGGTTTAAAAATGCCAAGAAACAGTCGGAGGTAAACTTTCCATCATCTGCCTCGACTCTAAGATTGTCATTTCTAAAAATCGAAAATGTAGTGGACAAGAATTTGCGAGTGTTTTTATGCAGTGGAAAATAAGTATTTCAGTATTTTATTGAAAGTAAGCAATAAATAATATTGTGATAAAAATAGTTTATAAGTACTCAGACTGTACATCATTGTTACAAGATCAGAAGATTCGAAGGGGGGAGGGGGATGGGGGGGGTAAAACAGCAACATGATTTGCATTATGCGTATAGAAATGACTAACTGACACAACGGGAGAGACGGAGCCTCTCTACTGGAGCCGTGAAAAGCTGAACTGCGGTTCCCTCTGACGGCGGAACCGGTGTTGACGGGGAGACACGTCTCTGTGGGACGTTGGCAGGGGCTACAGAGGAGGGGGGGGGGGGCGGGACGCGAAGGCTTCGGCTACAAAAACGAGAGAAGATGCGGTGGTAATAAATAAGAGGGGGACGACGGGGGGAGGGAGAGTAAGGCTTGACGAGGCGAGATCTCGGTACAGAGCGGATCGCGCACCCCCCGGAGGGGGCGGGGTCAGCGGGGTCGACCCGAGGCCTCGGTGAACTTGGTCCGTGGGCGGAGCCGTGGAGACGTTCCCGACTCCGGGAAAGGGTTCGACGCGAAACCCTGCCGCGGCCCGGGGAGCTTCGCTTCACTTAAAGGGACGAGGCCGGGAGGGGGCGGGGCTAGACGGCAGGGATTAGGGGGCGTGGCTTAGGGGGCGGGGCCTGGGGCCGGGATACCTGGAGAGCTTTCTGCATGAGCAACACCAACCGCAGACAAGTCCCGGATGGAGGGAGCCCTCGGGTTGGTTTGCGCTACGGCTATATGGCTTTGTTCTCAGACCGAGAGGTTCAGTTTTGGTTTCGCGGACATGGGGAAGGGAGGGGAGGGGAGAGTAAAAAAAAAAAGAGGAACGGCAGCGGGACAGAGGAGTCAGGCATGGGTCGCTCCGCGTGATACGTGTGGTCGCCGGGCTCGCCAGCGCTCTACGTGAACTCGTCCGTCCGCTCCGGCCCCGCGACTCCAGCGACACGTTCACACATCCGTTCACCCACCAGCCGCATTTACACAAAATGATGAGCTACAAAAAAAACCCCAAACAAAAACGACAACAAAAAAAAAAGACAACAGCTATAAAGGGCTGGAGGATAGGAAATAAGTTACATCACGTAAAAATCACCGGAGCGAGAAGTTCAACGATTAGGCTTCAAATCGAAAGAGAGGAGGAGCAAAAGAAAAAAAAAAACATACATCTGGTCATAAAATCAGGATTATAAAATAACAAAAAAAGAGAGATTAGATAAAACGTCTGTTGGTAGAAATGTACAAACTCCAGACAGTGGAAACATTCAGTTACATAGATCCGAGAGCCGAGCTTAGCATGGGCACAGTGGAGGAGCGTCTCTCTGTCTCAAAAAGTGGGTCGATTAATGGTATCGAGGCGAGAAAAAAAAAAAAAAAGAGGATGATATGGTTATTCTAAAAATCATCATGAAAACATCCCATGGGTTTACATAAATATAAGGACAGACGTGGAGGGCTCTGGGGGCCTTCCTTCCCCCAGAGCTCCTCTGTAGTGTCTTTGAGGGTCTTCAGTTCATCATCCTGGTTTTGAAGGCGGGGAACTCCCTGTCCTCTTCAGACCAGTGGTTACCTATAGAAATAATGAGGATAAACTGAGAGGGGGGGACAGAGAGAGAGAGAGAGAGAGAGAGAGAGAGAGAGAGAGAGAGAGATGAACGGGCGTGAGAGGAGGGGAAAGCGGGACAGAAGCCAGGGATGGGTGGAGAGAGAGAGAGAGAATGAGAGAGAGAGGAGAGGAGAGGCGTACACCTGCGTCATTGGAGGCTGAACCGTGACGAGCTGCTTCAGTTTGATGTGAGGAGGAACGAGAGAGAGAGAGAGAGAGAGAGAGAGAGAGCGAAGAGGAGGAGGAGGAGGAGCAGCCGGGTGGTGTGGGTGCGGGGGCGGTGCGTGTTGCTGGACTTACCGCCACGCGTGTGTGTGTTAACAAGAGTAGGTCCTCACTGTGGCAGTGTCCAGCCTCTGTATAGACTGGCTCGCTGCGGGGCCATGTTGGTAGAGAGCACATGCACAGACATGCCTGACATTAGTCACGCGGCGAGGGGGCGGCAAAGCCAGAGCGCAGCGAGGGGGGGGAGGGGGGAGGGGGGAGGGGTTATCGTCAGAGCGCGGCCCACGCTGGGTTAGAACGCGCATGCCCTCGCAAGGTTATTAGCGTTAGCAGTTCTTAAAAGGTTCGGGCCGGGGGACGCGGTCTTCCCCGCTCCCCACCGCCACAGTGGACGTGGGGCCGGGCTCCTCCGCCTTACCGTCCATGGGGCTCCTCTTTGGCTGAGTGCTGGGAGACGCCGCGCCGCCGCCCACGCCGCCGCCGCCCGTCACCCTGAAGTTGGCGGGCAGCGTGTCCGAGGCGCCCAGCGACACCCCCCTCATGTCTTTGGGCCGGAACTTCTTCCTCCATGACGGCGCTCTCCGGAAGTTCTTGTCGTCGTCCTGGGTGGGGGGCGGGGGCGGGGGCGGGAGGAGGACACCCGCGTGAACAGGCTGGCTGGGTGCGGAGCTGCCGCTATGACTGTCTGTCTGTGTGTGTGTGTGTGTGTGTGTGTGTGTGTGTGTGGGGCGCACGCACCTCTTCTATTCTCCGGTCTGTGCCGATGGCTAGCAGACTGCTGTACTCGCGCTCCAGAGTTGCTCTGGCCTGGAGGGGAGGAAGAGGAGGATGCGTGTGTGCGTGTGTGTGGGGGTCGGGGGTCGACCCCGAGCGACTGGTCAGAGGATCAGGCAGGCGGGAGGGAGGGAGGGAGGGAGTACCTGAGTGTTCTGGGTGGGGATCTGCAGCAGCAGGGCCAGGGCGTTGTGGTCGAAGGTTTCGTCCAGGGCCAGCAGGGCGCCGTGGACCCCGCTCTCGTACAGGTTGGCGCTGTACTCCTTCAGGCCGATGGCCTGCACCCAGCCGATCACGCGCTCGTTGCTCCACACCATCACCTCTGGAACGACACGGCGTGAGTGGACGCCCGTCCGCAGGCAGGGCCCCCACCCCTCACCCCCCCACCCCCCGCTCTCCCCGTCTCACCTTGGAGCTCCAGCTGGGAGTCTTCCCGTCTCCGCTCCAGGTCCTTCCTGTCGTAGTTTAGCCTCCGGAGACACATGACGCCACACTGAAAGCTGTTCCTGTGACACGCAGGGTGGGGAGCACACATGACGATCCCGTGGACAGCGGGAGAAGTCCACACACACACTCTTGAATGTGCCTGTCAATGTCAGTCTAGGAAGGAAACATGTAATCTGGTAGTTCTCTTTCTCCAGCTTGCTTCCTCTTTCTCCATCTTGCTAACTCTGGAAGGCTCTTCCAAAGAGACAGACTCGAGTCGGCCTCCGAATGAGCTGTCCCGTACCCTCACACTAATACACATTTCACATTTGCCGGAACTGGCAGCTGAGCATGCTGTTTTGTCAGGAGATCAGGAGAGAAGCTCCAAAGGCGAAGTAGCTCTGCTACCTGGATAAGCTCAGGCTTAATGTATGAGTGTATGCTGTTTGAAAGACCTGGACCATTCAAGGACTCCGGGTAAGTGCTTGCTTTGCTTGAACTGGCCGCGTGCTGACCTGTGGAAGCTGTCCACCATCTTGAGCTGTCCCCGCAGGTCCTTCTTGGTGAGGTGGTCCAGCATGCGCGCGTCCACCAGGGACTCCATGAAGTAGGAGCGGTACTGGGGCAGGCCCAGGCTGGGCAGCCACTCGTTCCCGATCCACTCGTGGTTCATGTCCCCGTAGGCCAGAGTCTGCGGGAGGCAGGAGGCGGTGCGGGGGCACGGTGGGCGCGAAGAGCGCACGAGAGACGAGAGACGAGAGGACGAGTGTGACACAACATACGAAACGCCTGCGGTCGACTTTCTTTTTGGTTTTGCGGCCCGGAACGCGACGTGTGTGAGAATGAATAGTGGTTTTAGCATGTGTGCACTTCAGGCAGGCGGCCACTAGAGGGAGCCACTGGGTGGATGTGCTTACAGAGTTTAGCCCCTACTTGGCATCCTTCCATGTCCATATTTGCGCAATGTGTACTAGGATGTGTCCGTGAGTAAGAAACGAAACGGGGGGGGGTGCTATAAGTGTGAAGTGGTGTGAGGCGAGAGAGTGTGTGGGGTGGGGTGGGGTCTGTGCAAACCTGGGCCCAGCTGCCCTTGTCATCCTCCTGGTGTTAGCGGGGGTTAGAGTGAGCATGGTGAGAAGAACAGAGAGACGGGGGCGGGGTTAGTGAGGCAGCGGTGCCGGGTTAGGGCCAGATCACGGTTAGGGCCCGACATCCACACAACGAGCGAGGGCCGTTCGAGGCAGGGCGTCAGACCGCAACACGGGGCAAAAAAGCAAACGCTGAGGGTGAGCGGAGCACACGTATGGATGGGCATGCATGCATGCATGCAGTCGAGCTAAAAAGAGCCGGTTAGCTCCGTCAGGCAGCAAACAGCAGCTACACTACACACACACACACACACAACGTCAGGAAACTTGTGTCTGGCACTTTATTTCTTTGTTGACTGGCACTCGATTCATTCATGAAAACTTTCAGCTAGCAGAGGCCGAGCATCTGTCCACATACTCGGCTCTGCTGGTCAAACCACAAACACGTCTTCCCGACAGATGTGGAACCATTGAAAACGGCCTCCCACGGGCCTAAGATTTGCTGCGTTTCAACAGAGAGACGTGCCGGACACATTTCCTTCAGCTTCACAGACAAAAAAAGTTACAACTGTAAACGAGAGCGGAGAGGGGAAATATTTGGGTGCGTTTTGAGGGAATCAAGTCAAATTCTAATAGTCCACCATGACGGCGAACTGGGTATATTTGAGGAGAGAACCATGTCAAAGGGACTGCACACACACACACCCACACAATAGTCGAGGTGTACGGGATGGGGAGAGAGATCTACGACTAGCCACAGGATGAGCAGGGAGGAGACCTGCAGCCCGGTTCCAAGTTGGAACCAAGTTGGAACCAAGCCCGGTTCCAAGTTGGAACCGGTTCCAAGTTGGAACCGGGTTGGAACCGGGCTGGGCCGGCCCGCTCGGCGCGAGCCCATCCGGACAGACTGACCGTGGGGGGCGTGGCCGCCAAACTCTCCATCTCTTCGTGCGTGAGCCACACGTTTCCCGTGGTCTGATCGGCGCGCAAACCACCCGAGAGACAGAGGCGTGTGAGGAGGAGGAGGGACAGACAGACAGATGATCAAAGGAGAGAAGAGCGAGAGGAGTCGAGGAGGAGCCACCAGCTCCGTCCCGTCATTAGTACGTGTTAACGGTGCGCTCGCTGAGGTGTTAATGCAGACGCAGCCTCTCATGCCTCAGGCAGTGTCAGTGTGTGCACAGAAGCTACGCCTACAGGGATACTATGTCCTCATTCTGAATGGGATACGATTTACTCAAAGGGGATGTGTGAGTTTACTACGATCAGCCCTTCACTCCCAACATCTCAGTCCAGGTAAACATAGCTGCCGAGGAGGGGCACAAGAGGTGCCTCAAATCAGGTTTGTGTGGAGGTGAGAGTGCATTTGGTGGAAATCAACCAGGATCATCAAGTCGCTTTTGGTTTTAGGTGAAGGGGTGTGAGTGGGTGCGGGGAGCGTACCGTTCTGGAGGTGGGCGGGGCGGACGGGCTGGTCAGGGACATGATCTCCTGGATGGCCAGGCGCAGCTTGAGACGGTGCAGCGGGTTGCTGATGCCGATCTCCCTCTGGATCTCCGTGTCGGACAGCGCCGACATGATGGCGCCGCTCTTCACGTTGGCCCGGCAGGCCGCCACGTACCAGGCCGGCATGCCCACCCACAGCTGGACAGAGGGGGAGGGGGCGGGGGGGGGGGGGGGGGGCAAAGGAGATGCGAGAGCGCTGTCACATCACCCGGGACTCTCATCGCTCAGCCAGTCTATTCACAGTGGGGCGGGTGGCTTCGTGCGGCCTTGCCCCGGCTCTGTGTGTGTGTGCGTGTGTGTGTGTGTGTGCGTGTGCGCGGGTCCTACCTCCAGCCAGACCACGACGGTGGGTCCGTCCCACTGGGCGAACGGCAGGCCCTGCCTGCGGGCCTCCTCCAGCAGCTCGTGCCTGGAAACGCGACGCGTCACAGCGTTAAAGCCCATGCACCACAAAAGGAGAGCGCAGCCCGCCACGGTCCCAGAGTACATTCGGTCAGAGCAACGGACGGACAGAGGCCGACATGCACACTCCGAGAGAGAAAGACCGAGAGAGAGGGGAGTAGGAGAGAAAACACAGAGACCAGGAGCCAGGAACACAGACATGCTTATATGGAGAACCTTCCACACGATGCCGGCCTTTAAAGGGAACCTGGTCCCCCTAGTCCTCCACCTTCCTATGGTGGAGGGTCCGGAGCGCGTTTTGAAAGAATGCCAGACTCCGAACTGTCCCGATGAATCCCGCGTTTCCTCCTGTGATTGCGGATCAAACAGATACAGCTCGAGGGACCTGCGCCCCAAGCACCCTGGGTCCCCTTTAAAGTGTTGAGGAAACTATGGCCGATGCTCGGTGCTCTACAGGCCAGGCCGGGACAGAGGAGCTGAACTCAGAGGTCCCCCCCCCCCCCCAGAACCAGGCCGGGAGAGCGCACTCGGAAAAGGACTTCCGTTGGGACGCATTCCTCTACGGCTAAGGGGAACATGCACTGATGGGGAAGTCTTTCGGAGCGCCTCATGCACGTTCCCAGGTCGCTAGCGAAGCATCCCCGAGGGTCCCGGAGACGCTCTCAACCTGCTTCCCGTTCCTACTCTGCTCCGCCGAACCGGAGGCAGTGACTGTGCCCGGCCACTAGATGGCGGGCTGTAGGTCACAGCTCAGTGACGGGGGGGAACAGGCCCATCAACAAGACGGGCAGACGTGTAGAAAAACCTGAGACCGTGCTCTCTCGTCAGGTTTCTGCCCTGGATCGCCGGCATTCTCCCGTCCGGCCGTTTTTTTAGTGCACAGCCTCATGCTCCGAAAAAAGGGAAAAACCGGGAGAGGGGAAAACGTGTCACTCACTGAAGACCAGCACACACACATTCCTGTTAGTGAAGCTCTGTGGAAAGCAGGGCGAAGAGCAGCGCGGGAAAACCCGCTTGAGAGGGACGGTGGCTCGGGGCCCCTGGGAGCGGCCGCCGGGAGAAGATGAGAGGCGGGGGGGGGGGGCGGGGCAAAAGGCGGGAAAGCAAAAGGCAACGTGAACCGACTTACCCCGTCTTTGGGCTACACATGGGATGGAAAGGGGGATGACAAAAGGAGGGAGGGGGGGAAAAAAAAGAAGAGGGAGGTTGGCAAAACGATGACGTGATAGCATGGGGCGAGGCTCGCCGCCTCGGACGCGGGATGGAGGCGGAGGGGGGGGGGGGCGAGGAGGAAGACGCGCTGCCCGGAGCAGCGCGGGGCGCCGACACGCACACACACTCTCACACACACACACGCGCACTCACACAGCTTCGTCTGAGGCCACTTACATAAGGGCCACATTGACCAGGGGCGGCAGCGGGAGAGCAGCACGGTTAGCGTTGCCTCCTCGCTTCTACTGCTAGGGCTAATCGTCCACTTCCTACTGCAATGGTCACTTGATTCTAGCGTTTCAGATGCACCGTGTCCACTCACTTCTTCTGCAGCTTCCGGTTCTTCTCTGCGGGACCTCCCAGGGTGCCCATCCCCAGGCCGTCCTTAGGAGAGCCCTCTGCCTCGGGAGTGCCGGCTGGGAACACACACACACACACACACACACACACACACACAGGTGGCTGAGTGACGGGCGGCAGAGACCCGTGTTTGGGCGGCACCGCGCTGGAAGCCGTCCGGAGTCTGACCTTGGCTGGGCGAGTCCTTGCCGGGAATGCTGGGCCGGCCCTTCTCCTTCTTGCCGAAGAGGCGTCCGATGGAGGACTTGATGCTCTTCTTCTTGGCTGCCTTGTTGAGGGAGTCCTGGCTGCTGTTGCTGCTGCTGGGGTTGCTGCCCTGGCCGTCCTGCAGGCCCGCCAGGCTGCGGGAGCGGAGACGGGCGGTTACGCGGAGTCGGGACGCGCGGAGGGGGAGGGGGAGGGGGAGGGGTACGCGGACCGGAGCCGGCCCTTACCCTCGGATGTCCCGGATGTCCTCGTGGCTGGCGGCGTGGCCCGCCTCCCGGCTGAGGCGCATGGAGCGCGGCGTGGTGGGCGGCGACGTCTCGCACCGGATGGTGGCCTTGTCGTCCTGGGCCGACTGCGGGGGATGCGAGACGCGGGTTAGGCGAGTGCTGCGCCGCTCGGTAGCCCGCAGCCCCGCCCACGCCCGGGTCTTTACACCTCTAATGCCTGTCTGTTCCTCCCGTCCAGAGCTAACCCCCAAACACCCCCTGTTTGCCCCTCGCTAGAGTCTGCCTGACTGTCTGCGACAGGGTCGCACGCTAACGGGCTACAACTGAAGACGGCTAGCATGTGACGGTGTGGATTGGTGGATAGCGGGGCTAGACGGTCAGCCGAGGGCCTGCCGGGGCGGGCCTCTAGTTTTACCTTCCTGCGGTGCTTGCGCAGGTCACTAGGCTGAGGCATGGCGGAGAGAAAAAAGAGAGGAGAGAGAGAGGCAGTTAGTGAGGCGCGCGGCAGGCCGGCGGAGGAGCCAGAACACGCGTGGACACGGCACACACACACACACACACACTGAGCAGATCAGACGGAACAGAACAGAGAAGATCCAGAGGAGACAGGTCGGTTAGACGTGCGGTGGTCCAGCTGTTGACCGGAGAGGGAAGAGAGCAGCACTGCAGCAGAGATGGGACACCGTGGCAGGATGGGTGCAGCCGCCCGGCACGGAAACTACTGATAGCGGGGGATCAAAGAGAGAGAGAGCCTCGCTGCCGTCCCCCATCGGACCACGCCTCCGTCCACGTCCCCCGCTTCACGGGGGCATCACCGTCCAGGAGCCGGACTCAGACTTTCCGCTGTACGTCCGACTTCAAAAACGAAACAAAAAAAAGTCTCCTCCCCCTGCTGCATTCCCGACAGGCCTGGCATCAGCAGGGCAAATAAATCAGCCCCCCCCCATCCCGGCTCCTCCTCTCGCCCCCCCCCCCCCGGGAGGAAAACGACCTAATCGCTCACTTCCTCTCCCCGGCCGTGCCAGGGGCCGGCCCGACGGTGCCCGGCTATAAAGGGAAAAAACAGGAAGAGGGAACGGAGGGGGCGAGCGGCAGAGGGTTCGATCAGCCCCGAATGTTCAGAAAGTGAGAGCGTCTCCTGGCGCAGGGACCAGAGCCCCCCGCGCGTCCGTTTGCACAGACGCTCTCGAGGTGGGGGGGGCCGCCAGACGTCGAGCCGGGGAGGCTCTTTCCAGGGTCGAGCCATTTTAAAGCAAAGGCAAAACAAGCAGGATCCTGTTTTGGCTAGTATTCAGGATTCAAGCACCTTCTAGGATTAGGACCTAGAGGCTTCAACTTTAGACAGCATCAGTGTGAATGGATTGCCTTTGTATAAAGGGCGGTTCACGCTGCCCCCCCCCACCCCGTACTATCCTGTACATGTTTGTTCTCCCTCTGGACGTCACAGCACGGGACCGTGAAGGCAGCATAGCACAGTGGCCCACCAGAGACAACATTACCAAACATAGGCTAGAGGAGCCTGCCACACGCCACCGCTCACAAGCAGGGGGGAGCACTGAGCCAGGACCAGGACTTACCAGAGCATCTCTGCTCTTACTACATCTGAGCTCCTGGCGCTGCATACACTACGTGTTCTATCTCTATTTGTGCCGGTCAAGCTCTCACTACAGGACAAATTTAGGACTGGCTGTGATTCTCAGGCTAGGACAGCGAAGAGGAGTAAACTTCATTGAGTCATCCATCGGGGAGGTTCCCTTCAGGAAGATGCGGCCACACCAGTGACCGGTGTGGGGGGAGGGGGAGCCGACGGGAGCAGGATAGAGAGGAAGTGGCAGACTGCACCCACCCAGGGAGGAAGGAGGCAGAGGTCCACAGGTACCTGGTAGTAGGGTGCATAGCTATAAGGCTGGGGGGGAGCACTGAAGCCACCGGCACCATAGGGCAGGTAGGTGACTGTCTGCTGGGAGAGGGAGCCCTGGATGACGAAGGGGTCATAGCAGTAGTGCTATGGGTGCAGAGGGCAGTTAAACACACATGGTTACATCACCTGACACACACATACACGCCCAGGATATTAGTCTGCTAGCCACAGTGACGAGAGGACAACACATAGCATGGAAAGAGCATTCCTTTGTGAACCTAGAGCAAAGCATCGGCATTACAGCGATGAGAATGCAGACTAGACTAGACTAGACCGGAGCCTTTTCAGAGGCACCCGGTGACGCTTCAAAGTCCCGCCGGATGGGAGGCTGAGGAACACGGGGAGGCGGGCCGAGCGTTACCAAGGTCATGACGCCCATTCGGTCCAGTTCTCGGTTGGGGCTGTGGGGGATGCGTCGGGGGGTGGAGTGGCCGGAGCCCGGGGGGGAGCCGCCCAGGGAGGAGCCGGCACACAGCGAGGGGGGGATGGAGCTCATGGAGCGGAAACGTCCTCCCAGGCTGTCGCCGCTGCCCACCCGGCACTCGATGGCCTCGGCCCGGATGGCCGTGCTCTCCTTCTCCTCCTGGATCATCCTGTGGACACAGAGCAAGGGGGGGGGGGGGGGGGGGGGGGGCTTTTCAGTCACGCATCGCGGCCCTCATCGCTTTCACTACAAAGACAACCTTGTCATCCTGGGTAGACTTTCCAGCCCCCGGGCCCAGTTGTGACAGACCGGGTACCTTATTTCATTGTTGATGGCGTCCAGCTGCTCCTGCAGCATTAAGGCGAGGGTCTGGGCGTCGGCCTGGCCGGCGGGGGACAGCAGGTCCACCGAGCTGAAGATGGTCTCCCGGTCCTCCTCCAGGTCCGAGGCGTCCATGTCGCTCTCGAAGGCCTGCGCCACGTTGGCCAGCACGTTGGCCTGCTGCATGCGCTCCCACTCCTGCTCGTTCAGGGTCTGCACCTGGAGCCGCGCACACAGGGCGAGACAATAAGAGACGAGACGGAGAGAGAGAGAGGAGGAGGAGGAGGAGGAGGAGGAGGTTGGACACCGCGTGAGCTTTGATCGTTAACGCTCCACACACACACACTGACACACACACAGACACGGCGAGCTGGGCCACACTGACTTACATGTCGCTGAGGTCCAGAGCGGAAGCAAACAGAGAGAAATGGAGAAGAGGAGACGGGTCAGCGACCGACACAGGCAGAGGAGGGACAGAGCCACGGCATAGGCAACGACACCCGAGGGCGAGAGAGAAACGACTCCAAACGAAAGGGCCTTTCGGAGAGTCCCCCCCCCCCCCCTCAAACGGAGGCGGGCCTCACCTTGGACGGCTCGTCCCGCAGCGCGGCCATGCGTCCCTTCTGGGGCCGCCGCAGCACCAGGGCGCCGCCGTGGTGCTCCGAGTTGCTGTCCATCATGGAGGAGGCCGACACCGGATACCTGAAGTCCGGAGTGCTGCCCAGCTGAGAGCGTCTGGGGGCAGAGGGGGGACGACAGGGAGGTCAGAGACGCACGCTGAGGGGCAGGGGGGGGGGGTCAGTGAGAGGAGCGGGGCGCCGGCTCACCCGTGCAGTAGGGAGTTGCTCCTGCTCCGGCCCTGCTCGCTCTCCGCCCGCATGGTCTCGATCTGGATCAGGAGCTGCTCCTGTGGAAGGAGAGGACCGTGGTTGGTTGAAACGAAACCCCGCCCCCCTCCCCCCCCTCCCCCCCTCCCTCCTGAACCGGCCCCTCACCTTCTCGTGGTGCGACTCCTCGATCAGCTTCTTGGTGTGGTCCAGCTCCCTGATCAGGGCGTTCTGGTTTGGACGACATCGCCACATGAGGGACCGTGCTCGTCACACCCACACACCCCCCCTCCCCCCTCCCCCACCCATTCGCCCCGGCACCCACCTTGTCCTCCAGGGCAGACATGCGCTCCTTGAGGTGCAGCTGCAGCCTCTCGTTGGACTCCGACAGCAGCTTGTCCACCGTCTCCGACAGGCGCTTGTTGTGCTCCTCGTTCATCTTCTCCCGCTGCCGCGCCTGCGTGCACGCAAACGGCGCGTCAGGGCGCAAAGCCTCCTCGGACTCTCGGGGGGCCGTCGGGCCTCCTTCCGGCACCCTTACCCTGAGCAGTTCCTGGTTCTTCTCCTCCAGCTGGGCCTCCAGCTGCCTCAGCCGCTCCTCCACGTTGCCGTGCCGCTCCTCCGCCTTCAAAACAGCAGGCAAGTTCGTTACTCTCCGTTGTCTGCGGGCTTTCTGAACGCATCCCGGGGAAGGAGCTCGCAGCGCGTCTACTACCGGGGAGAGGGTGGAAAGCATGCACCGGCTGCACGAGGAGCAGACAGCAGAGCAGCAGGACCCACAGGACTACAGCGAAAGGGACACAAGCCGGCGCTTCCCATCAGGGCCGCAGCTACCCTACTACTTCAGCGATGGGTGACTCAACCACTAGTCCACGAATCAAATGAATACCGCGTTGAAACAAC
Source organism: Karalla daura (assembly GCA_029224185.1). Lineage (NCBI taxonomy): Eukaryota > Metazoa > Chordata > Actinopteri > Chaetodontiformes > Leiognathidae > Karalla > Karalla daura. The sequence continues at coordinate 26,951,485 of CM055190.1, read as the reverse complement.
AACAGTGGACTGGTGCGATGGTGACGGGACAAGGAGAGACATGGCGGACATGGCTTTGATGGCAGTCCATTTCAAAACAACGAGATCATGCCGTGTGGCGCGGCCTGGTCCTGTTCCCGGTCGCCCTGATGGGCAGGAGCTTCCCCTGCCACTTCCTGTTTGTGCTACGCACCAAACGTTTAGCGTTTCTGCGTTGAAGAAAAGAGGAGGTGCCGGCGTGAAGCAACGATGGACACGAGAGACACACGCACACACACCTAGACAAACAAGAGCTCAGGGGACACGGCATCAGGGGGAGGAGTTTAGGAAGGATGGTCTGCTACTGCATGCACCAGGCACCGCCATGTATGAATTCAGCGACCGGTCGATTTGGAGTCGGCGGGACGCTGTGGGGGTCCGTCTGTGCGGCTGGCATGGGCCTGGTGACGTCCAGTACGCAGAGACCGAGAGCGGAGGGAGGAGACGTGCGCGTGCGTGAGAGAGAGAGAGAGAGAGAGGCCGATCTACCTTCTTCGCCTCGGCGTCTTTAGAGCCACACAGAACGCACTAGAGGCGTGACGAGGGACGGCACGCAGACACACGCACCACACACACACACACAGAGAGAGACGGCAGGGAGGGGGACAGAGAACAGGACGCTCGTTTAATGTGGACCGTCGCAGCATTAAACACAGTGGTGGAGGAGGTGGGGGTGGGGGGATTGGGGAGGGGGGGGGGGGGGTAGGACTGGTTGCTGGTAGAATCAGCAACACAGATGGGCTGGACAGAGCAGGAGGGGGAAAAAACATGACAACGGAGGGTTGTTAGACACAGGAGCGATGCTGGGTTAGGAGACAGTGGGATGTTTGAGGGACGGCGTCTTTCACAGCGCGAAAGGCATGGTTGGGAGAGGCGGGGGAATGGGCCCCGGCCCCCGGGGTGGACGCCGGAGGGCCGAGCGCTACCTTGGTGAGAGCGGCCACCCTCTGGGCCAGCTCCGCCTCCACCTCGGGCAGGGTCTCCGCCTTGCGGATGGTCTGCTGCAGCTTCTGCTCGGCCAGCTCCAGCTTCTCCTGGAGCTGCCGGTTTCCTGTTCCTCCGTCTGCGGGCGCACAGAGAGGGGCACGTTGGGAGGGCCCCCGTCTGGGCTGGACGTGGGAGGGGGAGGGGGAAAGGGGTGGGGAGGGGGCCTACCTGTCTGAAGAGGGAGTCCTTGTTGGCCACCTCGTTCTCCAGCTTGTCGTTGAGGTCGTGGACGGAGGTGGCCTCCCGCTGGGGCCGCGAGGTAGCGCTTCTCCAGGGTGGTGATCCTCTCCTCCATGTCTTCCTTCTGAGCCATTGACTGCACACACACACACACACACACACACACACAACACACCACACACAGAACGGAGAGAATTTCTGTTGCCGGCCAGACTGAAACGCTGTGTAAAACGCAGTCCGCAACCTTTTAGCCTTGAGCCCACCTCTCTCAGGTCTCTCTGCAGGCGCGTGTTGAGGTCCTCCGACTTGATGAGGTCCTTGCCCTCCTCCAGCTCCCCGATGCGCGACACCATGGCGCCCATGCGCTCCTTCATCTGGCCCAGGTCGGCCGTCTGGCGCTCCACCACCTCCTGGAGCTCGGCCGGCCGGCCGAACGCGGGGCCCGACGACTCCTCCTCCTGGCTCAGCGAGCCGTCCGACGAGCGCTGCGGCGCGGGGGGGGGGGGGGGGGGGAGAGGCACGCGCGTCACGTCCGTTCGGCGGCGTTCAGACGGCCGGAGCGGGGCGGGGGGCTCACCTTGCCGTTGGTGCTGGGCGGCGTCTCGGAGCTGTGGTTGACCTCGCTCGTCCCGTCCGCCAGGCCCCTCTTCTGGCCGCTCTGCTCCCTGAGGTACGCCAGCTGGACACAGGGCATCCGCGTCACGCCGCTTCCCCTCGACTGCTGCCTCCCCCGTCCAGACAATCGTCCCGTTCGCTCGCACATTTGTTTTGCTTTCCAATTTGAGGTGTGTGCGCGTGTGTGTGTGAATCGCAGACGTGTGGCTAACGGCTCTGGGTGGCTGCGACTTCAAACCACAGCCACTCTCGACTGCACGCCCAGGGCCTGAAGCAGCTCTCAGCAGAAGCAGCCGCTGCCTCTCGGCCCTCCGATAGAAGCGGAGGGTGGCGAGCGGCTGACTCTATGCCTGCTGGCGTGTATGGCGTGCTGGCGTGGGGACGAGGCAGACCTGCTCACTGAGCCCGGTGCTGGTCCAGACTCACGACCCTTAGGAGGCACCTTTTCCTCACCACTCCCGCTTACGGCTCCAGTTGTGTTTAGCCGTGCTTGCTTACGTAAAGCGTCTCGAGATGACTACGTTGTGAAACGGCACTTTAAATGGAGCCGAATTCAACCGAATACTGTGTGCGTGCGTGTGCGCGTGTGTGTGAGTCCCACGGACAAAAGATGACGACAGCACAAAGTGCTGCTGCATGGAAGCGCAGGGGAAATCTAGGACACTTTCCCCAAGATGCTCTGGGCCTTTGTCGATCTCAATCCCATTCACTGGTACAAAGTGGGATGAGGACTCCGGCTCTCCCCCTTCGCGTGCGTGCGCACACGTGTGTCCGGAGGAAAGGGGGGCGGGGGGGGGGGGGGGGGGGGGGGGGGGGGTCGCTGGCTCTCTTTCGGATCCGCACTGTGTGCAGAGAGGTCTAGAGAACGTCCCAACTGTCTTGACAGAGAGGGCTCCGCGTCTGAAGGCGGCCACCTGCCTTCTAGACTTCATATAAGGCCCATTAGAGCTTATAACTAGGGTCCCTGGTCGAAGGTCATCCAGAGGGGTCGCTTATCGATCCGGACGACACGGCCGATCACGACATGCCGCTCGACCGGCCGGGGGGGGCGGGCGGATCGGCCCCTCTGGGGTCAGGCCTGAGTTGGCTCAAACCTGGCTTACGAGATCCCGCCGTCGCCATCTCGTTAGGCAAGCGCGGGCTCAACGACCTGCTTGCTCCGGCGACACCGAACGCTACGGGGCGAGCCTGAAACCTCGGCGCAGCTACGGACTCGGACCTTGAGTACAACGGCGACGCAAAGACGTTCAGAAATTGGCCTGAAGCCACGTCAGACAGCCTACAAAACCGGACCTTTTGCTAAGTAATGCGGTGAGGCGATTTGACTTGGTCCACTGCGGATCTGCGTCTGCTTACTTCTTTGTGCGAGATGGCGAGCTGCTCTTCCAGTGCGCTGCATCGCTCCAGGGCAACACGAAGTCGCTCCCTCACCTAGACAGAGGGAGAAAAACAACGTCGACAAAGCTGGTCACAAACTCGACTTATTGCTTTGTGTCTCTGCGCAGAGACACTTGAAGCAGGACTACAGTGTGGGACGTGGCTGGGCCACTCCAGGGCTTGAACGGCTTTTACTGATTGGGGGCGTGTGCGCCGCGTCGGGGCGCCGCTTACCTTCTCGTCCAGGGCCTTGTGGTGCTCGAAGAGCGACTTGAGGGCTTTGAGGACCTCCACCTCGCTGGAGACGCCCGCCGGCGACTGGGCCTGGCGCTTCACCACCGTCATCCGGAGGCTCCGCTCGTGGCGGGACACCAGGCACTCCAGGTGCTCCAGCAGGAGCTGGACGGCGCGCGGCGCCACAGGGGACACAGGACAGTCAAGAGGGACAACAACGAGGGCCACGCGCGCGCATGCTTGTATGCGAGACGCTGAGGGTGTGCGAAGGTGGGGGGGGGAGGGGGTGAGAGCCGG